>CM065053.1:138866141-139298641 GCA_032883995.1 Coronaproctus castanopsis
ATAAATCTGAATAAAACAAAAATATTGTCTTCAGAAAGAAATGTAACAGGAGTTTTTTTGGATAATAAGAAAATTTAAAGTGTAGAGAGTACAGTTTACTTAGGGCAGTTGATAACCCTAACGGATAAAACAAAGAGAGAGGTAGATCGGAGAATTGCACTTACCTGAAAAAAAACATACTGGTCACTTAGACATATTTTTAAGGGTCCTTACAGTAGTAGACTGAAAGGAGAAATTTTAAATTTATGCGTTCTACCGATCCTACCATATGGATGTCAGACTTGGTCAAGTTCGAATATTATCAGGAATAAAATTTCGACTTGTCAAAATGCAGAGGTCAATGGTGGGAGTTAGATTAAGAGATAAAATTAATATGGAAATAATTAAAAGTAAATTAAAGTTTAATTGCAACTTTAACTGGGTAATAAGAAGGAAGAAATGGGATTGGGCAGGACATGTTGCGAGGATGGATTCGGCAAAATGGACTAAAAAAGTAACAGATTGGATTATATACGAGAAAAGGAAAAGAGGAAGACCGGAAATCAAATGGGATGATGATTTTGCTAGTATGTTCAGGCATAAACAGTATCAAAGCGTGGCTTACGACAGGGTAGAATGGGTTCGGTTGAGGGAGACCCGATTTCAGGGCTAAAACACAGGTGATTTTGTTTTATTATAATTATTGTTACTTAGAGTATAGTTTATTATGTTTATAAACTAATAATAATAATGTAATTAATAACTTGATGAATAAATGCTAGCGGAAGAATTTCATTTCCCGATTATATGAAAATTACGAGGGTGGAACTTCTTCAAAAGCCGAATAAATCTCAAAATTTGTATAATGATATTTTCAAACGTTATTAAACAATAATTCAACGATTAACAACGATTTTTTCTTTTTAACTGGTGTGGAATATAATTTTGAAAAAATAAACAACAAAAACTATTTAAAATCACTTAAAAGACCGAAACGCTTTTTAGTCATTAAGTCATTTTCAAGTAATAAAAATGAAAAATATAAAGATATAAAAAATATAAAAAATTAAATAAAATGTAAAACAAACTTTCCCGCCGAAGTACTTTGTACCTTCGGGGCCGGATCTTTAACCGGAACGGGGCACGTCCACAGTTGGCGGATAGTGGAACGGCCTACAGATGTGTATGTTAGTTGCGAACAAGACATTAGTCAAATAAACAGTCGTGGACTAAGAGTGCCTACTGGTGGAGAGGCAGTTGATTCCAGTAGTGACGGGGTAAGAGACACGAGGATGCAGGTAGCCAGCTTGAGGAACTGGCCAATAAAAGTCTGCATAAATCATATAACTGATTGGCGCTATGAATACTTTGATTGGGGAACATTTTTAAACGTAATCGCATATCCACTCACGCTGCTGTTGCTCTTATACTTATACAACGAACGTAATAGAAGACGCAACGATTTTTTACTCAACGAAAAGATGCTTTAAAATGTCCGATTGTTATTCAAACTATTGACGAAATTTCGTCCAAGTTGGGGACTGGTCATGCAATATGAACGGATGATGAACTTACTCGGAAATATATATTTTACAAAATATTAAATAACGATTGAAGAGCGCAGTCGTCCGAAATTACGATATAAAGATATTACGAAGGTTGGAATAAATCCAAGGAAACGCGTAAAATGTTGATCCATAGCCAAAAATATGACGAGGAGATGAATACATGAAGAACACTCAGGGGCTGCACTGTAAATCAGTGCCTCGCTTAGCCCGTTATCAGTAGCCATCTGGAGATTAGAATGAATATCAGCATTATATATATATATATATATTCTATTCCCCAATTCTAACGCACAATACAGCCTATAAGGCGATTCTGTAGGTTCAATGATTTGTTTTTACAATTATAATTTACAGCACGTATCCGGGACTGGTTGGCTACCTATTAACCGGTGCAATTACTATACTTAGTTTTAGCTTTCCAGACTTTCATTTTGACATTCCATTTCATACGTTTAACCAGTACACTTAGATACCTTACGGAATTGACTTGTGGAACAGTTCGATTATCAAGATATATACGACGGTATTGATCGCTAGTAGTACGTAGTGCGAAAAGAACGTGAATGGATTTCTGCTCGTTTAGCATAATCGTCCACCTTCAAGTCTATTTATACAGCGAATCAACATTTCGCTGAAGTTTATTTATAGCATTCAACCAACCATTAAAGTAGTGTCATTAGTAAATGTTTCAATATCGTCGTTATTTACAAGTTGTATGTAGAAGTTACAAGACAGCTAGCACCTTTTCCGGATCTGCAATCTATATTACGTAACATGTAAATTTAGCATCATCATCGTGACTAAATCCATACTTTCGATCTGTTATGTAACCAGACGACATAGGTTACCTGGTAGCAAATGACTCAGCTTCAAGTATTCATGCCGTACCTCATCGAATGTCTGTACAATGTTGATGATGATAGAATGACACTTGTTTTCTTCATTACACCGAACCCGATACATTTGGCAAATTGAGAATTACGAAATTCGAGGTGATGTAGTGTAACTAGTGGTAGTAAATGTTTCATTAACAATTGTTCTTAGATAGTTTCCGTTAGTAATACTGATGTTAGTATTGCAACTCCGTTTTTTTAAGCATGATGATTTGTGCGATCTTAAACCTCGGTAGATCCAAATCACTCAAATAAAAAGTGTTATTGCGCACCCAGAAATCTATGAATCTATTTATACAGGAGTTGATGTTAACCAATCCATCATTACTTGCAAACTGTAGACAAAAGTCACTAGCATATATATATATATATATATATATATATATATATATATATATATATATATCATTTTATATTCGTTATTTCAAGATTTAAATGTCATACCAGCATCAATTGCTGCAAACAACGGTGATCACGTAAGTAGAAATTTAGTGTTAGTCTGGAATAACTTGATGAGAATGGAATGTATGCAGGAATAGTATAGGAATAATCAAATACAATAATTAAAAGAAGGCAACATGTCTTTTGAATAAGGAGGAAATCTAAATTTTTTAAACGCTCGGAATTACATCTCGACACCACTTCCTTCGCAGTCGTCTTGGAGGATTGTCAGGAAGGCTGTCTGAGTGCATCTGCGAACGTCAGGATTGCTGATGACTTTGAACTTCTCTCGAATAAGTTTTTATACTTCACGACGTACGTATCGCTGACATACGGAATCTTGATATATCATTATGCAGTGTCAAATTTGGAAACATAATACGGAGCAGACGTGTATCTTGAGCTGTTGTTACTGTATTCTACGAAGGTTTTACAAGTACTACCGTACAACTTTAATCCATAGCGCCAAATGAGAGAGATTATGTAGGTTTCGAACAAATTTGTTTCTCAGCTTGTATTCAAGTTTTACCGATTAAAAATTACGCTGCGAGCGGTATATGTCTTAATTTAATATCACGAATATTTGAGAGAAAAAGGCCTACTAACTAGACCACAATTTTTTTCGCTACTTAATCAATATGTACAATATTACAGAAAATATCTAAATGAAATAACAAATTTGATTACAAAATAATCTGATCGCAATCATCATATCGGCAATGTACTTAATAATCTATATATACATAACCATTGACACAAACTAGCCAAAACATGAAAAATTTATGGCTAATATCATCATCGTCGTCGTCATCATCGTCATCATCGCAGTGCTATATTTAGTGTACGCGAGTGATCGTGTTGACTTAAATCAACCGTTTTCCCGTTGCTTCCACGAGTACGGCTATCCACGAGTTCGGCTATCGTGAGGTTACATTGACGTATGTTTCTCTTTCATGATGTTTTCCTTCGTCCTCTACTTCTTCCTCGATCGTTTTTTCCTCGGATAATTGTTGTTAATATACGCAATTCCTCTAACGATATGTCCGAATTAGCTTGATTTCCTGTTCCTAATTATGCTCCAGATTTTCCTTTACGTATTGGCTTTCTTCAGCGCATCTCGTTCCTCCGTTTTCTGTATCCATGATATCCTTTATACTTCTTCTAGGCAGTCACATTTCAAACCATTTAAAAAATTTAAGCGTTTTTTCCGCCGTATGCGGCTGTCTAAGCTCCATATAACGGAATAGAATAAATGTAACATCGTATGAAATCTCGTCTGATTTTCATCTTCGATCATGTGAGTAAATTTTTCCGTTGATTTCCGTTACAAATTATAACGGGTGTGATGATCTTCGATTCATACTGACCAGATGTCTTTAAATCTGTTATATACGATCGATAAGTAACAACCGTGGACGAATATATCGACTCAAAAATATTTGAAAAACATATTTTAAAATAATAATCACAACAATAATGTCGACTACGTACAACTGCCAAGTTAGCGACGTAATTCGTTTATCTGACGACGTTATCATCAACCGTCGCCCTTAATATTCTCCGTCGAATCCTAAGATCAAATGGAATAACTCTATACAACCATCGCTCACGGTACGTGGGGTAAAAAGCATATTTTTTTTATTATTCTCAGGGGTGAGGCAATATGAAAAAAACTTTTCATCAATACTATTATTAATTTCATTATTATTCTCGTATCAGTCTTTGATATATATTTTAGATATTCGCGCCTTTTCTAGCCCGACCGAAGCACGCGTTATCATATATATATACGTATATAATATATAATTTACGAGCATAAAAAAGGCTTACAAGATTCTCAAATGTTTACAAACCGTTTTTATTTTATTATTCTTATTTATAGACAGTTCTACACTCTATTATACATCCAGACATTAAATAACCGATTTTATCCGCACCCCTGTAGATTAAGCGCATCAGATCGATCGCGTCAAGTTTTTTCCCATCCTACTCTAGAGAATATGTTTTTCATCCTGAAGGGTTGTTTTTTCCGCATTCGTTCCTATTCGACCGACAAAAAATAAAAAAAAAAAAAAAAAAAAAACGGACGAGATTAGAGTCGATTGGTTTGACGTTTGCCTCGTGTCCCAGAATCTAACGAGGAATTGTCGGTTTAGTAGGTGATGGCGAGGTTGAAATTCAATCGAGGATTTAATAGAGGAACCGACATTAATCGGTTTTATTCGCTTTCCGTTTCGAACATAATTATTCGCTAACAATAGATAAACGCTATAGTCCGCCCGCCAATATGAAAAGTTTAAGTATATCACGCATACAATTTCACTATGCAACCCTCCTTTGACGTGTAAATCTTTATCAAACTTTTTATAAGATCGATGTTTAAGCCTTTCAGTCTCACAATGTCTTCTAACGGTATATGAACTTTTAATATCGTCATCATGAGCATTTCGTACGACTGGTTCATTTCAACGATATTCGGTTTATAAATCTCCGTCTTACGCCTATTCCGTTTCCTCGCATTTTACCTTCGAGAATATTTCCGAATAATTCCAAATTTACTAACGACCCTTTCTCTTTAATTTGAACTAATTCTGTCATCGATTGAATATACCTAGACAGATTATTTCACCAGCATCTAATTTGCCGTCTTACATACTTGTGCTTATCAGACTGAAAAACCACCTCAGACGATTTTGCACTACCTCTTTTTTAAAATAGCTATTGCCCCTGTTCTGATCAAAACTCTTCGTCGTTGCCTTAAAAATTACAAAAATTATAAACAACTTCCTTCGCACGCTAACCACCAAGGATAATATAGACTTCGGAAAGTCACTAAAAAATTGTCCATCGCTGCAAACTTCTTTCACCTCTCTACGATTCGTCCGCTAGAGGACTCTACTTACACGGAAAAAGCAGACTCACTAATTTAAAATTCACTGACGAAACTCACAATTAGCCTCCAACTTTCAGCGCAAGAAAGTTCAGTCTGACGTTTAGTAGTATCTGCATACAACTAACTCCACGCAACATTATGTTATATTTTCGCCCTAGAAAGAAGTTAAAGTACTCGCGGTAGGCCTTGATAATATATCGTTGCTTGTAATGAAAAAAAAACTCACTCATTCCGCTATGTCTTGTTCTCGAACATAATAAACGATATCATTAAACTAGAATACATTCCACGAAGCTGAAAATTTTCCAAGGTCATTGCCACACCTAAGCAGGTAAAGGATCCGACACAGGTTTCCAAAAGTGACCTAAGTAAAATTTGCCGAAACGTTGATTTATGTTATATTAATATCAACTTCGAAAACTTTCAATTTGGCGTTTGTTCTCAACATTCTACAACCCAACAAATACGCAGAACACCTGATTCCATCAGCTACAACGTCAACTTAACCAAGCATTCCGGCATACTATTTGAAGTTGTCAAAAGGATTCGTATAACTTTACAAAATGATATAATGCGAATTCCTGACATAATTGAATTAGTAGTTACTTAGACGATTAGATTTTTTATATATCTGTAGCGTCGTGTCTTTTAACAAAACTTGTTCCGCGTGGAAGTGAAATTGGACCGCTTTAAACTATGTGGAAAATATCTGTAAAATGGTCGGTTGGAATTCGGGAATTTACATGATGACAGCGTTTCTGTATCACGATGTTCCTTCTAGCGACACACGATTCTAAAAAAAAATAATGGAATTGACATCGAAGATGACGTATTAAAATTGCATAATTACACAGATTGAAAACAAACTAAAAAAAAAAAATATTTTAATAAATTGGCAAATTTTGACAAAATCAAAGTAAGAATTATTTATTTCGATAAAATTATATTGATAAATACAGTAAAAACCGATTCCACGGCTAAACGGACTCCTGTAAATAAATTAATTTTTAAAAATTAGAACTGAACCAGAAGATAGTGAATTGGTATTGGATCGGGAATATTTAATTGATAAATATATTAAAAACTTCGAGTTAGAAAAAAAGACACCGATATAACGAGATAGAAGAAATATCAGATATTATTAAGAGTACTGGGAAGATGCATTCGCCTATTTCAGGTAAAGAAACTGAACGAGTAACTAAAATGTATGCGTTTAGTAACGGATGATTTAAATTCTCGATTATGAAATCAAAGTAATGTAAACAGCCAAGTACCTTTCGAATGAAACGGAGACAGTACGTTGGAACACAAGGTGGAAAAATGTCACTCGCAATCGGTATCACTTTTCACGAAGCTCTCGATGCAATATCAATTTAGAAAATCGTCGAATTATACTGAAATTACGTAGATAAGATTTTCGATCAGAATTATTTTACGGCAAATTAAAAAAATTCGCCAACTCACGTCGTCAATAAAATGAGGCAAAGTATATAACTGGGAACGTTCAATTCGAGCAACGGTAAATAGTATAATAACATACGTCGTATTAAACAGAATGCAAAGAAATGTCAAGGACACGGAAGAACATCGTGTACGAAATTTTTTTTAAATATCCGTTTAATATGTCACACACGGTCAGGCTTGTCCACATGCGCACGACGTTAATAGAAATATTGTGAGATGATCACTGATCTCCAGTAGGAGATTGATTTTTAAATGTAGGAAAAACCTCTCCTCTTTAGATCTCTCTCTCTCTGTTAATTCGATAGAATGGTAAATTCGAGTGTTTAAACATAAAACGTGTTAAACATTTTATTATTAACATTTTTCTCCCTAAGCATATATTATATATATATATATCAAATATTTACATCAAAGTAAATTATTCGATTATTTAACTGTTCGCCGACACGACACGAATTTCATTATACAATGTTTCTTAATTTTAGAATTCCATTTTCGGCTGCAGCTTCCAAAAAACCATTAATTTATTCTTTCCTTTTATTTTATATAAAATCGTTAAACGTGACTGTTAACCGTTTATACGAATCCAAATTTTAAAAAATTAAAGTGACCTCAAGTTGACAGAAGCATCATTATAAATAAGCGGCTCTTTATAAGTTTTAGTAATCGAAAGTAAGACATAATATATGTATTATTATATATATGTATTATATATATATGTATTATATACATATGTATTATATATATGTATTAATATATATATAAAATGTTTCGTGTAACAGACACCTATTTTCCTACTTTTTCGTTTAACGGTTTTAAACGATTTCGCTCCTAATTTAGTTTTATTATAAGATAATTACGAATCGATAAGCCTTAAGATTTTCCACACTTTAATCAGGCTCTATCAAGTTCACCGTCTATATTTGCCTCTTTCTTCTTCGAATATGTATTTCTCGATGGTATACCTGTCTCTGTTTCGCTGGCGTATACAAAGCCGACAACTTATGTACATATACATGAGATAGTCTATAAAAACCGATTAAATATTTTTCGAATAAATATGTCGTTATGTTGTCGGTCGTTATATCGTAAGCGTACGTAATTTATTTAATTACTTTATTATTCCGTCAGTCGGTCTGTACGTCTCTACAGAACTAGAAGGACTTTGTCGAATTGTGAGGTTTTAAAAAAAAAAGAAAAATAAAGAAAATATCTCGAACGAAGAAATTACACACTTTCAAGGTGCAGAAACGACACGTATACGTTTATATAATAAATACGAGTGCAAATTATAAGCTTATGTATAAAACTATTCGCGCATATAAGATATATATATATATAAATATTATATAATAATATTAACGAGGACAAATAATATTCATCAAACAGAACTCTTTCAACAAGGCCCGATAAATGGTGCCATAAAATGAATAAGTTAAAACCTTGGGATAAACTCGAATCAACAGCTAACGCGAAATAAAGATATTATTAGATGGCGCAACGAACTCCATATTAAATGGAAACAAACGCTTCGGTGTTAGGAAAATAATCGCAATTATCGATCGAACCCAAAACTGTTATTATAAAGCCATGGTTTAGCCTGTACGACTGTCGATTATCGGCTAAGCAATGTCGATATTATACAGCGAATGCGAAAAATATCGCTAAAGATCTCAAGGTGGAATCCGTAAAAGAGGAAATCGCAATTGTAGCCGAAAGATATGTCAACCGTCTAGAAGAACGCACTAATCACACGGCTATCTCTCTAATGGATAACCTCTTGCTGTCCTGCGTCGTAA
Organism: Coronaproctus castanopsis; assembly: GCA_032883995.1. Taxonomy (NCBI): domain Eukaryota; kingdom Metazoa; phylum Arthropoda; class Insecta; order Hemiptera; family Monophlebidae; genus Coronaproctus; species Coronaproctus castanopsis. The sequence goes on from CM065053.1 coordinate 138,875,179, forward strand.
TTTAATAGTGCATTTCCATTAGGTAAAATAGTTGAAAATTTCTTTACATACACTGAACAGGTTATGCGAATTAAGTTCAAACAATTCTCTTGTACATACGTATTTTCTATTCAACCTACAACGAGCCATACACAAAATTAGTAAATGGATGCGTGTTTGGAAAATCTTAGTTAATCATCAGAAATCAGCTCATGTCATATTCACTCTCAGATGATATACCTATTTACCAGTATATATTGATGGCATTGCAGTCCCCAAGGCAGATTTAGCCAAGTACCTTGGCATGCATCTAGACTCACGTCTGAACTGGAAGATGCATGTCAAGATGAAAAGAAAACAAATTTCTCATAAGTTACAGGAAATAGACTGGGTAATAGGGCGGTATTCAAAACTCAGTTTATTTAACAAAGTTTTAATATATAACCAGCTGATTAAGCCGATCTGGACATACGGCATCTAGCTATGGGGCTGTACAAAGCAGAGCAATCGTTTGATTATTCAGCGAGCTCAAAACAGCTGTTTGCGGATTATCACAGCGGCTCACTGGTACCAACGAAATCGTGACATACATTCGGACTTAAACATTCCGTGGGTCGACGATGTAATTTAGCTGCTTCGCAAAGAAACATACAAACCGACTTCATCAACATCCAAATCCTGAAGCATCAGATTTAATCAATCGGAATTGTGAATTAAGACGCCTTCAACGAACAAAACCACATGATTTATAACAGTTAGATTTAATACGCCTTTAGCGAATAATATCGCACGACTTATATAGTTCGTACGTATGTAACTGTACATATATATATAAATATCCAAAGTTATGGGTTCTATTTTATAATTAATACTTATTTATCTCATAGATAATATTGTATTATATTAACAATTACAATAAAAAAAAAAAAAAAAATATGTAGGATTGCATAAATACTTACCAGTGCAGTACTTATGTATTATGCATGCGTAGAAAATAAATTCGAATGCGTATTGTGAGTGACTGCGTTTATGTATTGTATATGCAGTTGTATAAATGTTTTTTTTTTAATTATTTTAATAATTTAATAACATTTCTAATTCAGTTGAATACTTTTATTTAATAATTTAATTCTCAGTGTTCGCATTTTAATCGCTGTTATGTGAACCGTGTATAAATATAAATAAATGTAGTTATGTTTCAGCATCCATCATCGAATGGAATGCTACTGGTGATATTCTACGCGTATCGATTATAAAATTTACCAAATAGCATCAGCTAGGTGTGTAAATTAACGAAAGCATTAAAAAAAGACAAAAAATGCATATATTGATTCGCACGTGTGTGTTAAACGTTTCACTTATTTGAATACACACGTCGATGCGTAGATATTTGAAAATCACAGCGTGCGTCAAGCAATTGGCTTCGATGATATCTTAAATCATCGTTTTTCCAACTAAAGAACTAGAAACCTTTTCCATGTTTGTCCCGTTTATAAATAAAGTTGTTAGTTATGAATGTTTTCTCTTGTTATAATATGCCGGATCAAATTGTATTTATCCAGTCAACCGTTTATTTTGATAACCGTCTACCAAATCAGTATATGACGTTGATATTTATAATATATATTAACTGCTCTCAGCGTGAATCGAAATAGCAGTATGAAACTAAAAGTAATCTAAACCTATCGAATCTTCATCAGTTCTTTATGTTTTATATATATATATATATATATATAATTGTTATTACTTGTTACATGTTTCTACACACTAGGCTTACCAAAGCATTTATTAATTACAATTTCCTATATTATAACACATCCATAATCACGACTGCCTAAATAAGGACATTTAATCGTCGGAATAACTAGCCTACATTATTCCCTTATAATCCTGACAACGCAGGGGAGCTTTCCCTTAGACCTTCCAATACGTACCTTCACACTTTCATTTATATATATATATATATATATATATACAAAAATACATATACCGACGATTACAATGACGAAGGGGTTGTGTCCCTTTTAACGCACTCAGGTGTTTGCTCCTTAACAAATAGATCTTCACGCGGATAAAATAAAATATCGTAGCCGACCCGCTGAGGATAACGCACCGCTATAAATATAAATCTTTTAAGGGAGAAGTCCTGTTGGTTCTCGGACACGTTTAAACAGAATGAGGACTCTATTATTCTACCGGGAGTCAGTCCGATAAGTAATGAAACAACACCACGATGCTGGAAAAGATAGCAACCTCCCGGTTCCTTTTCTGACACGGATTTTAATTCTTAATATGTATATATATATATATATATATATATATATATTATCCACGGAATTAATCGTAATCGAACGGGTTATATTTTAATTTAACGAATAAAGTCGGGACAATATCGATCATTCGTCGAAATTGATCAAACGGAAAATCGAAATTATTCATGTTAGAAATTGCGAAAATTTGTTCGCATTATATTTAGATCGAGTTTCTAGCGCGACATATCAATCGCTACATCTGGATTTCTCTCAACCCTTATTTCCCATTTATCCTAATGTTTCTTCCACGTTTTATTACAAACGAGATATTAAATATATTTAATATTTGTTACTATCACTATTATTAATATCGTTATTATTGATTGTAGGACCCCCCCACCTCCAAAAAAATAATAATATGTATTAACAGAAATGACTACGCGTGCAAAACATACGTTTACTGCGTTAAACAAAATGTTCCCATTAAACTCCGGCTTACTTCGCATATATAAAGAAGTGTCTGCTATTGTGCACAAATTCATAAGAAGTACCAAATATGATTATTACAATAACTTACTGAACAGAAAAATTATTGGAAATTATAAATTCTTTATTTTTTAATTTTTACCTAGCCCATCTTAAAATTATTCCTACTCTATTTCGCCTGCATTAATGGAATTCCTTGAGCGTGAGTATTTTACTGCACTTGCAACGTTCGATATTCGATATTTAACGCGTATGGGAATACATATGTAAGATTTTAACGCTACCTAATTTGTCTTACATATAGTTCGGTAGGTTATATTAATAGCGTTGCATATATGCGTGCCATGCAAATATTATTATTTGTATTTGTGCGTTGTATTTAAATGTATATCGTAGCAGATATGCGCATAGCCGATGGTAATAAGAAATTTATACGTAATTAGACAGATTGGTTTATAATAATAATTCTAATATCTCCGGTTAAATATAAATTATTCGTAATATCATTTCAAAGAACAATAGCTATTAAAATGATTAAATGATATAAAACTACTAGTTACTGGGCTTCGAGAGTAATAGCCGGAATTATGCCTATAGACTTAGAAATACGTAAACATATTAATTTATTTTACATTAAAAACAATATTAATTTAATACACGAATTTAATCAAGTAGATTATATTAATAACAAATATAAATACGAAGGCAAACACTTAAACGATAAACAGTTTAAAAAAGTACTTAATCAATATTATTTAAAGCAATATCAAATCATGTGGAATACATATAGTGGCTTAATTTTCTAAATATAAATGATAGATTCCGTAATACTTATTTTATTCCCAATTATTATAACACACAATTTATTACTGGACATGGTAGTTTCAAAACTTATTTAAAACGTTTTGGTATTGCTGAAACTGATAACTGTATTCGATGTAATTTTGCGGATACGGTTTATCATATCTTGCAGGGGTGTAATTGTAATGATATTGTAATAGAATGTAAAGCAGAAGAATTGGTAAATAGTAAATATAAAGAATTCAACATGTTAGCTATTGAGGAAATAAATAATAGAAAAAATTATAATTTGATTTACTAAGATTTAATGTTCTTATATTGTTATTTGCACTATTCATTTTAGATGATAATAGTATTATATCGAATTAAAAATGTAAGTTAAGATTGTAAATGGAATTTAGAGTGGCATATTAAACTTAATTGGATTGTCACTTTAAGTTTCATAATATAAAGTTGTATTTCTATCAAATATACTATTTTTGAAAAAAAAAATAAAAATTGGTATCTTAATTATTTATGAAAGGCAGCGCTTTGATCTCCCTTCTGTTATTATTCATTGTCTGAACTTCTCGGCGTTTTCTTCGTATATGTATAGAATAGAAACCAAACGAAAAAGGCAAATCTATATGACACAGCTGATGGGAAACTATAGATAAAAATATTGAGAGAGTATATACAAAATATATATATATATATAGATAGATAGATATATATTACGTATTGAACATCATCAAACACGATTTCATTTATAACGATTTTGTTAATAGCTCGTAATGAGATTATCGTGGCTCAGAAGGGTAAATAGAACATACGACATGACAATGTAACCAGTTCGATCGAGAGAGAACATTATTTCATAAAAATAATAAAAAAACGTTACTAACAATAGGATCCCCGCCATTAAGTGTTCCACAAATAGAACAGAGAAACTCGTCGTCTGGAGGAAGTAGATGTAAGGATGCTAAATATACAATTGACAAATATTTCCGTCAGATAATATGGAAAAAATTTCTGTCTAAGGGAAACCGTTAGGCAATAAAAGACGATCAGCAACAGGGTGGATAGACGCTGTTGTCGAAATCACTTGACTGAATTTAGAACAGGCAATCAGGCTGGTATTTCGCAGATGCGTGGAAAATGTAACAGATCGACTAATTCATAGTCACTACACATCGAACGCGATGTTGGACGAATAAGAGTAAGATGAAGAATGTTAATACATCTTCTTTCTTCTTCATTCCTCAATCTTACATCAAGACTGGTGGACGGTTTAGTTATCTTTCAGAATTTTCTGGAAATCGCCATTTTCTTCATGTTTCCATATCTCTTTGTATCTATTTAATATAATTCTGCCTCGGCCTTCCTCTTGTTCTTTTCCCTTCTAGCGATCCTTCAATTATTTTATGTCTGAGTACATATCCATTTGTTTCTTGTTTCTCTTAGTTTCTTAATCAGTTTTCTTTCTTCATTAATTAAATTAAAGAATTTTTCGTTGTTTATCTTATCTGTTCATTTTATCCTCTCCATTCGTCTCCAACACCAGATTTCCCCAATGCTTCTATTTTCTTTTGCATTGTTTTATCAATCGTCCAGCTTTCTGATCCTTAAAGTAGTATACTCCATAGAAATGTTTTAATATATAGAGATATAAATATTGAAAAGTAAAGATTAAAAACTGGCCAAAAAGTGAAAACCTCCGGACGAAAATAAAGTCGATTCGTTACCTAAAGACGCGTTATCTAATGACGTAATATGAGTACTTTGTTTTTCGGCTAAATTAATTTTTACACGACGTAACTATTACGTCTTATTACATGTCCTAGTTCCCATTTATCGATATTACGGGTTTTACTATTTCTTTTAGGATTTCGTCGTTAATATTCTTTTCTAGCCGGGACACCTTTTATCATTGCGAGAGTTCGTAAATCGAACAGAAGATTATCGGAAATTTCTTTCGAAACCGATGGAAATCTAATAGCGTTATTTTTACGTTATTCAAAGTATGACGTAATTGAAACACGAATTAAAAATTTCACGCAAATTTTTCATTTGGATAAGCGATAGAAAAAAAGTTTCTACATAGTAAAACGAACTAAGTACGACCTTTAGCTTTATAAACGTTTCGAAACATTATGGCAGAGTTGGGGCTTTTAAGAATTGTCGACACGTGATCGGAGGCGGTGTATCTTATTATGTAAAAACTAATTTAACCGAAGTGGACATAAAAACTATAAAATATTTTATCACCGGAAACTTTTCTATTTATAATAAAATAAAGTAGATATTACATTTACACATACATATATATATATATATATGTATATATATATATATATATATATATATATATATATATATATACACACAGAGTATGCATATATGCGCGCGTTTATTTACGATTCGATTTACCGGTTTACAAATAATTCTTGCTAGACAAATACCAATAAAATAATAATTAAATCTCTTTTTCTACACTCGTCTAAAACTGTTCATTATTTATTAACGTTAAAGCTGTTTTTTATCGGGTATATATTATATAATTTACACTACTACATATTTAAAGTTTTCAATTTTCACCATTTCTTTCTTTTTTTTATTATTATTTCAATTTCTTCCGTAAATGAAATAAATGAAGACAGTTTCACACTGAAATTCGGCTGGAAACCGAATGAACTGGTCCGTGTTTACTTAACCCAAAAATTTAACGAGCCTACATGGTAAATCATTAAAAGCCGTTTCTTTTGGTTTTATTTACAGTTACGTAAGTTACGTATAGAATTCCAGTTACACAGGGTGAAGAACTTTACATTAAGTCTCAAATGACGATCCGAATCATTATATCGTCTCTACTAAAAAAAAAAAACATTATTATTTAAAATCGCCTAGTTAAATAATCGAAAAATAACTTTTAAAATTACTTAATTAATCCCCGAGTTGTTTTTTTTAACAGCCATTCTATTCGAAAACGGGACATTTAAATTCTACTGTATTTTCGACCAGCCGGAAAACGAACTGATCGATAAAAGTTATCGAACAAAATTTTTCGCTTCGAAATTTGAGCATTTCTATTACAATTTGAATTAAAGTCGATTGCAGAGTGATTTTTTAAAAAAATTCAATTAAACCACAAAATTTTTCGGTTATTAAGCTAATTTTCAAGTGTCACAAATAAAAATAAATTTAAAATGATAATAATAATAAAAGATATAAAAAAAAATTACGGTGATTATGTGTTATATAATTTATAAAAAATCACTAGTCTACGATATATATGAACATCTAATAATAAAAGAACTAACAAAACGAATCTTTCAGCATAAATTGAAAATCAGCCCAAGGTGGTTCTTGAACACGAAAAAGGATCTCAATGAAATGCAAATAGATAATGCAACGATTAAAACCAGAATTTAGAAATAAATTTTTTAAAAAATTCAGTAAGTAAAAATTTTCTAAGCGGACAAAAATGGACGATAGTAAGAAAAATCGTAATTACGAAGAAATACTGGGAAGAAGGAAACGAAAAAGTTGTGATATTTTCACGTGATCCATTTCATAGCGTTCCTTTATATAATATATGCACATCTGTCACTGATCATCTGTAGTTATTGCTAGCCTCTCGATCTTGTTGAGTTAAGTATGGCAGAGTCACGTTTGCCATTAAAAACGTCGACTTCTTTCCATATCTTAATGAGCAGTTGATAGAGAAACGGACGTCATAGGCTCAAAATTTAATCTAAATTCTTACAATTAAATTAGAACTCAATATCTGTTTTTTCGAATGCTATAAAAATACACTAACAATTTGGCAAAAATTATGGCAGAAAAATAATACTGGGCGACATACCCACAGATTTATCCGCGATGTATTGCAAATACACAAAATCGAAATTGCTACTAATTTCTGGACTATTCAATAATTAACGTGTGAATGAAAAATTTAGGTCTTATCTTGTTCGTTTTCATTTAACTTAGAAATACAAGTGTCGACCACGTACTGTTTGTATGTCCTATCTCAGACTACTTAAAAGTACACATTAAAAATAATTTCAATTATGTACCTTTGATTTTTTACACGATGACGGAGGTTGCAACTGACGTACATACTGCGAATAAGTGTACAAGTGGTTGTTATATTATTATATATTACAAAGTATTGTAAAACTGATTAACTGGTCTGTAAACGAAACAAAACGTAAAACAATTTGAATAATAAAATATTAATCAAATATGTATATATATATATAAAAATATATAATGCAACTACGATCTCGTATGTATTTCGCCTGCATAAACTGATTTATTAATTAAGAATTTTTATATGATAATTAATCATTAAAGTTTTAATGAACGATGTGTATTATATAAACAGATCATTATCATTAGTCGCAATTCCCCTTAAGGACGTTCTGGCTTGTACTAATTTCCGCTAGTGTCGGTCTTCAGATTCACGTGCACATTATATTTCCCCGTGACTTTTCGTATGGCATCAGTCCATCCGGTTTTATACTCGTCCTGGAGGTCGTCTTCCATTACTCTTCCCTTCTATAATTAACAGCTTCGTAGAATTTGGACGCCGAATGACGTGTTGGAAACATTTCATCAATTATGACCAGATTGCTTAAAGTTTTCATAATTTACAGCCTGTTTAAGATTGATTCATTCGTTTGTTTGGCTGTCGAGCATATTTTCACATTCACATTTCGAAACTTATTCAGCTGCTTTTAATGTTCATATTTCAGATGCTAAATATAGAAAACACGAAGCGTTGCGCGAATTTTATTTTCATTGTATTCGTGATGTATGAATATGTAAATATTTTGTTCAGCCTACTCGTGGCATTTCGTATTAATCGTATTCGAGGTTTCATCTCATTTGTTGGCCGCCTACGTCTTCTACGAGTGACTCTAAATATATAAATTTCCGAACTATTTCATAATCACGTTCAGTTTCAATCATTCAGTTTTCTTTGGTGATTATCATTCTGTTTTTCCTCTATTAAGCTCTAGGCCATAATCAACGCTTGTGGCGAGTCTTTTTAAGAAGCTCCTCATCTCACTAACACTGCTGGCTACTAGTGTTGCGTCCTCTGATAAACGTAGATTATTTTCCCCAATTCCGATAGAAAAGCCTCAATTCCATCCTCCAATACTAAGCAACATATTCACCATAAAGTTTGGAGAGCTTCGGAGAATGAAACCTTGCCTTATTCCTTTTTCCACTACGAATTCTTTTGATTTTATATGACCACCCAATGCCCATTATATTTTTATTGCGTTCATACAGCTGACTAATGTGCACTAGGTGTTTCCGAATAGTCATTTCTATTAAAGGCGAGTCATATCTTTTCTTTACTCGTACAGCAGTCTATAATCTGATCCGCAATCATAAACTATAAGGTTCAAATAAGATGTTATTCGCTTTTCATTGGCTAGAAAATAATGGATTCGATTGTCGATCTCCACGTGATAGAAAGTCTCCGAATGTGGTGTTTAAACATCGTATTCATTATTCTATTACCTAGCCCAAAACTTAGTCTATCACCTTTGTAGTTTCTTCTACCCGCTCCGAATTTATCGACTGTTTGCTGTTCATTTCAATTTTTGTATTAATGTCTTCCATTATTATTGTAATTTTTCGATTAATAAGAATATTCCCCGTAAGTTCTTCGACTTCCTCATAAAACGATTCTATTTCTGTATCGTTATCCTTGTAGGAGCATAGATGCCTGTATAAGATTTATGAGAGCCCGTTTGGGATTGTTGTGTATCCCGTTACCATGTTATTAAACTTTTTCGAAACCCATACGGCTACCCCACTATTGCTCGACGTATATATTTACTCGGAGCAATATACAAATCCCATTTTCTTTTTAGGAATAACCGGACTACGTGTAGTGAGTCTCCGATACATATTTCAATTTATAGTCTCTTTCGAGTCCTATTTCGATTAGGCCACGTTGAAAATTTAGTATTTATCTTTACGCAGTGTTCTTAAGAATAGTTCCTGTAGCATATTTTCTACGAGGAAGCCGATTTCGCCATTTCAAATGGCCAGTCACATATTCTACATTCTAACCCAGTGTGCCTAGTACCTGGTAATACATAGATACATACATATATATTTATGAATTTCTATTAATTCCGAGTAAAATGTTAACGATGAATCATTCATCGTAACACCGCGGTGGTCTTCTTACTACAGTTAATATAGGTTTGGAATGAGAAGACGGTATTACATCAGGTGCTTAATAATATTAAATTATCTGGCTCGTCGACGCAATCCAACCAGCAGCACTTTTTCCTAGTCTATTTTATTGCGCCTTTTGGTGCGCTCGAATTTCCGCTTTTGTTTCCAACCGCGTCCGAATGGTCGTTATCCGCGTGTATAGAAAGCGTTTTCAAAGGCGTACGCGTGTTGAGCATAAACTGTTCTATTGAATATCGGGCGCACCTGACGGAACGCGAATAAATATTACGATGGCCACAGATGGAGATGGTACTCTTTGTCTTTAATGAAAAAATTCGTTTACAATCCGTCTGCGTTGAATTCTAAAGAAAAAACCAGAAGAAGAAAAGTTTCGTCTGCCGAGGTTTATCACGACCACCGACATTGTCTTAGCGTATTTTTTTTTAAATTTATTTATTTTAAAAGCAGGTTTTTTTTATTATAGGCCTACTACTACTACTAATTCTCATGACACTATCATTATTAGTATACCTCGTAGTCCCGATTGTCGGATAATTATCTTATTTCTTATCCAAATCAGCGTCTTTTTAATCTTATTGTGGTATAAGTTTTCATCGTTTTGTTCAATATTATTATCTCTCTCAAAATTACATACTTCTCGGGTTCAATAAAGCGAGGCTTAATATTTTACGTTTAATTACGAATATAATAATAATAATAATAATGAATTTTATTGAATAGTACTGAAAGTAGAGATTATCTTAATATGTTCTTACGGGTTTAGCAGTATTGGTGGAGCAGACGACATTCTTTCTAAATACGTGTAATTATCAACCCTGTCTTGATCACCTCTTTATAAAGGCGGTATAAATCTATATTGCACTTATAATCGCGTTTTTTCCGTTTTTTCAAATCATTCGGGTATAAATGCAACGCTTACACTTTCTCTAGACTGGTTAAATGTGTAACATTGATAAGACATTCTTCCAAAAATATTTTGTTAAAATTTAATCACACGACATATGAAATGTCTGTTCAATGAACGCTTTAAAGCTCTAAAGTTTCCACAGAATCTTTGAAGCTAGGTACAACTGTTTGTAAAAATGGATACAAAGCATGTTTCATTGCAGGGGTCAGTCAGTATACTCTATATTTTCGAAAAATTATGAAAAGTTTGTGAAAGAGATCGAGTTTTACATCTTTCATTCCAAAAGGAAATGTCACTAAGACACAATCTAAAAAAAGCAGAACAATTATTTCGGAAAAGAACCAAGTGGTTTCTTGATGATATAATTGCTCTAGCGCGATAAGAGAATAATTTGTATAGATTAACTAAATTATTTTCTCTTCCGACGTCGAACTACGTGCTCTAAAATTGATTTCGAAAGAAACGCACGGGACAGGACCCAAACAGCAAAAAATAACTCGAATTTATTCAACAAATGTAAGAACAATCGAAAAGATTAGCTGGCTGTTGTAAATAATTGGGAAACAAGGTTCTGTGCTAAGAGAAATTGTTGTTGATAATCTAGAGATTTCTATTAGATTGCAGCGCATATTCTTTCAATAGTTTCAACGAACTGCAATATAGACAAGAATGCTAAAATACATGTACTAGCGTGAATACATCTGTAACCTGATGGCCATTTTCGAGTTTTCGGACGAAAATGTTAGGAAAGCAATTCTTTCCATGTCTACATCATTCGGCTAAGGCAGATTTCTATAGGGCTGCTGATAAAAAAAAAACAAAACATTAACTTTCTTCATAGAACCGTTAAAATTTCTGTTCAACGAATCTTTAAAGCTCTAAAGTTTCCAGAAACTTTGAAGCTAGATATCATAATAGGCGTTTGTAAAAATGGATACAAAGCAAGCGTGTAAAAAATTATGAAAAGTCTGTGAAAAAGATTTTTCAGTACGGATTTATTTCAGGTAAAGGCGTTGTTCCAGTATAACTCATACGTTACGAGTAATCTTAAAGATATCTAAGAAAAGCATTTATAGATCATGAAAGCCTCTTAGATAAACTATATAGTTGCGAATTTTAGAGGTGTTGAAATCCTATCTGACATATAGCAGTTACCAAGTTAAAATCAATAGCATATATGTACTAATCTGTCTCGTTTTACGGAATTATATATATATTGAGGCGGAGCTGTAGAACAGCATATTTTGCTTATTAAAATTTTACAACGGGCATTATTCGCGCTCAAAAATATAAATTTACGAATACAAAAGTAACATGTTGTTACAGTCACACGGATTGCCTAAATTGATTAAATTTGATTTGATGTTAATGATTATTATAATTGTTATTAGGAGTAGAGGTAGTGTAAAGTTAGTTTGGAGATCGTTCAGTAAATTTTTCTTCGTACATTTACTTTGCAAATACCAACACGTGGAAGAAGAAAATTTCACAATAGCGTACCGATGAAATAAAAACATCCATTGGGATTCGGAAATCCCGCCTATTGAAGAAACAATATTGTACTTCGCTAACACGCACCACAAACGACTCCGTCTTCACCCAAATTAGAAGGCACTAAATTGACTGAAAACGACGTCGGACGCTTTAATTGTACCTTAACAACATCGACTAGCCAAATAGTTCTATGTATTCTTTTACAAATGTATAAAACCCCTTTCGTCTAATGTGTTAAGTTTACCACTAATACTAACGTATAACATAAAGTGTAAGATTGTAATCATTTAAAAAGGGAAAAATACAAAAAAAAAAACCTATTTGATAACGTAAAGTTATATGGACAAAATTAACCCCCCTTAATAATAACGATTTTAATATTATAAGAACAGTATCGGATAAAAGCCGCAATGAAATAATACAGGAAAATTTGAAAAAAAAAACCTTGCAACGATGAAAAGGGAAACAAATAGTAGGCGATTAATCGTTTACAGTTAATTTACTTAATATAATATAAAATAAAGTAAACAAATATACGAAATAAAAATAATTCAGTTAAACATCTGGCCCCCATATTATAGTTCTTTCACGCATTTCCTAATTTTCGCAATATATTTTGACAATCTTGTCGGTGTAGAGAAATAAGAGCTCAAGGTTTAGTTGACGATCCTAGCTAACCCGGTGACATTAAGCGAGATACGGCAACAATTGTAATTTACCATATGTACCGTTGGAAACTGAAAACCGAACGAGAATAGTTATATATAATAGGTTCGTGAGCATTATCGATAGTGCGATTAATGTCATCGTTGAAGGACGAGTCCAGAGTGTGGCTCCTAAATACTTGACATCTTCAACCCATTTAATACTATAACCGTTGATTACAATCTTCTTGAAAGAGGATGGCCTCTCGGGTTTAACGGTGTTTTATAGTATTTACAAAAATAGTGAAGGCACCTTTTTATAATCGACTATAACGAATTTACAAAGCCGAGTCGCCTGCATAAAGAGCCGTTTTAACGAATGAAATTTTAGATAAATCATTTACTAATCCAGTTTCGGTGCTATCGACGTTTACTTAGGGTCTGGTGTGCCAAAAAGATGACAAGTGTTGAAGTGCTGCAGACAATGAAAAAATAAAAAAAGAACTACTCGATATTATTAAAAGAAGGAAAATTGAATATTTCGGTCATGCGATGCGGGGCCTAAATACACACTATTACAGAACATAATAATGGGGAAAGTAGACGGAAAAAGAAGAGTTGGACGAAGAAGATAATCTTCCTTCCAGAACTTACGAACATGGACAAGTTGCGCCGTTGAAGAGCTATTTTACACAGTATCGGATGGGAATGCGTATGAAGAATTAGTTAAACTTGCCAATAGACGAGCGTAAGATCGAGATGATCGGTCATGACACTGAAGAAGAAGAGGAGGCAGGACTCCAGCGTAATAGTAGTCCACGAAGGAGTTATTAGAGAGATGAGTAACGTAGAAAATTCGGTTACATATATGAGATTTTATTATTTGACTCGAATTTGTCGGATAATGATATAGAAACATTTTACATAAGTCGTATCTAACGCTTTTTCTAAATCAATTAATAAAAATACGGTGTGTTTGTTCGAGCTAAAATTATTTGTTATAAACATCCTTGCAACCTGATGCACTGTAGAATGATTAGTTCTAAAATTAAATTGTTCATTTATAAAAATATTGTTTTCTACGAAAACTATTTTTTTTTTTATTTAATTTTAATCGGCTTACGACTACGAGGTTATCTCAAGCCAAAAGTATAAAGTTATTTAGGTGGTATTATATAGATTAAATTGTTTGAAGAATAGGAAGAGATCGTTTAAATGAGGGCTATCGTTACGCAATAGTTGGAATAGATTAGCGAATAGGTTAAACTTTTGACGGGATTCGGATAAATGGTTGCAACTTGTTAGGATGTGCTGAAAAGTGAGTTGAGGAGTGTTACAGGAAGGGTGCGATGCGTTTTTACGAGTGGGTTACACGTGTATGACCAAGTTTTATTCGAAATTTTCGATCGGATCACTTACATTCTTCGATCTTTCCTTTTATATTTCTGACGTGGTTTGTGGATGAGGTCGACTTCCATTCGGAATTTCACAGTGTTGAAAACTTTTGGAACATAACTTTTTCTATTAGGTATAATAATAATAGTTATTTTCCACCGTACCGGAAAGTACGAATTTATGAGGACTTTATTCATCAATTTAGTTAAATATACGCTAATGTTGCAAAGATTTTGCCGGTACCAAAAGATGATTCCTCAATGATATCATGCGTTTATTAATTTCAGGAGGCATAGAACTGCGAAGGTTTGTAATCTGTTTTAAATTTCCCTTAATTACTTTATAGCGACGATATTTGCGCAAAATTTTCTCGTAAGATTGACGGCAGAAACGAATGATTTCTGACGATATAGAGAAACATCGTGTAAATTAATCGCCCGGTAGAACGTTGGTAAAAACGAAATTAAAATTGTCGCTTAAGTAAATAAATTAAGGCGATTTTTCGAAAATAGTTCCTTTTACCGGAATATTTAATTCGCCCAAAATAAAACGACAAATTACGCGATTTTCGGATAATTTTTTTCTTCCCGTTAAATCTTCGCTGATTTAAAATAACGACCGTGAACTATTTTTAAATTCCGGTATTATGAACGTATTCTGTAATTTTTAGAACCGACTTTACAACGCGGCGCGCAATACGAAATTCAAAATTTAAAATATATTTAATCTTTCTCAGAATTGAAACGGAGAAAACGATTAAATATCGAGAACGAGTAATAATAAATCGCCTATTCCGTGAGAAACGTATTAGTATCATCGTCTAGAATCGACAGTCGAATTAATATCGAAATTAAACGACAAAAACATAAAAAATATCTAAATTATCGCAGTCGTACTTGAGGAATATCGCCTTCCTGTACAGTTGAAGACGTGTTAATAAAATAAATTAAAACGCGCATAGTACACGAGAATGTCGTAACATAGACCCCGGCCAAAAGCAATCAGCCAGTGTACTTATAAATCGAAATACAAAAAAATACAAAAAATAAAAAAACCCGATAACATTTGCATGCTACTACCGCCGACGAGATGCCTGAAAATAGTTTCCACCGATAAAAGTCGTCAACTAGTATCGATACATCCGCAGTGGAAATTATTATCGGCGGACAAACGAGATCCGACGAAAATAACCCGAATAAACATCAAAATCGTGTAAATCCGTCTAAATTGCATGTATAATAACGATTTACCATCTATGCAACGACACCCCGTAGCGTTAATAACCTTAAGCAAGATATAAATATATATATATATATATTCTTGTTGCAGGTTTTTTTATTTGCTTTCCCTGTACAACTTAATGTTTATAAAATTTTCTTTATTATTATACAGCAGGCAGTTGAAATATCAGATATACACTAAATATTAAAATTCTATTATACATCTAACTGCATCATACTATTTAACTAATGTTCTTTCTTCTATATATATATACATATCTATACACATATTTATATATATAATATAAGATATGTATATATATATATATATATATATATATATATATATATATATATATATATATATATATGAATAACTGAGGTTTCCCTTCTCACACTCTCACTCCGTCACTCTCACTACATATATATATATATATATATATATATATATATATATATATATATATATATATATATATATATATATATATATATGTATGTATATATCTATTCACAAAATTTTATCTTTATTGTATCATACTATTTAAGTACTGTTTTTCTTTCTTTATATGTATATATATATATATATATATATATATATATATATATATATATATATATATATATATAAACTTTTATATTTATGTACATATATCCATAAATTGTTTTTATTATATATATATATATGCGCAAACTCACACACACACACACACACACAGACACATATATATATATATATATACTAGTGTGATGGGATATATATACGTGTATTTAAATATATATATATGTATACACACACACACACACACACACATATATATATATAAAATTTATGTTTACGCGCGTAGACAGGGTTAATTGAATAAATAAATAATAGTAAATGAAAGTGTACTTCTGGCAAAAAAAAAATGTTCGTACGTTAAACTTAAAATTTTAGGGTAGGGGAATTAACTTTTGTGGCAACACATACAAAACGCGAATAAATAAGATTTAGCTAATTAAATTGATCAAAATATTTGTCCAAAAAAAACGCCCAAAAAGTATTAAATAAGTGAATAAATAAAACAAAAACGAGACGTCGTGACGCCTAAATGTGTTATTCCTTAGAATTTAACGTAGAAATTTAAACGTTGTAGCAACATTGTGTAGAAAAGCGGGGATAAATATCTAACAAACCACTCAAATTTACGATAATTATACAAACCCCGTCATCATTGTCATCAGCATCATCATTATTATTAGCGTCTGTCGTGACTTTGTTAACTGCATTCGGATTATATGCAACAACGCAGATGCGAGATACGTACGATGGAATTGGGCGCGGCAGTCACTCTACCATTTTTCGGTGATAATAAATAATTGGCGGACGATGAAAAAATTGCGCCGTATTTAAATCGAACGACTAAAACTAAAATGTTCAAGTCATAAATTTTTTTTATTTGTTTTTGTCGTTTTTTTTTATATGTTTGGGACAAAAATAACAAAAAAAAAAAAGATTTTTTATAAAGGAGCAGGGAGTCAATGTACTTATATGTAAATGTGTATATGTGAATATGTAGCTGTAAATAGGCAACACGCAAAGAGAACACGAAATAGAAAAATCTTATGTATGTTCCTGGCAGAGTGTAACTCATAAATTGGACGGAAAAGGTTTAAATAAACATAATCCTCGACCGTCAACAATGTGTGTCAAAAAAATTAACTTATTCATATTAGAATTAAAGATAACTATATACATATAAATAAATATGTATATATATGACTTGGCGCTGATTATAAAAGTAAACCGGAAGTCACAATACATCGTTGATAGGAAAACGGTGGAAGGATCGTTTATCGAGAATGTTCCCACCAATAAATACGGTTAAAGTTTTTAACTGCATTAACAACAGCAAATTATCGGCAACTCACTCGTGACAATCTGTCCTAGTCGGATTGATAAGGTCAATCTAGAGCAAATAGCCGAGTATACACGGCGCCTAAAATTCAGACCCTCTCGACTAAGGGAGTAATCGCTAACAGAAAATTCGGTGGAAACACTATGTTCACTGTTCCCGTACTCGAGGGCGATGCATCAAGTAATGACACCTGCAAAACGCAGGCTGACTCCAGTTGCCCTATACCCTTGTTGGTGTAGCACTCTACAGACGGGAACGTACACGCTGCGAATACAAATAAAAGTAACGAAAAGGTCAACATCGGAACTCGAAACTTTCGATCTTTAAAACAATGTGTGAAATTTGAAAACTTGAAACCCACAATGAATACGGATATTCTAGGAGTAAGCGAAGTAGTAAAGTGGCAAGAAAGTGAATGCGCATGAAGCGGAAAACGTAGATTTATTCACTGCGGATCTTGCACGAAAAAATGGGAGTTGGCTTTCTATTAAATGAAAATGCGATAGATAATTTAGAAACAGTTTGGATATACGACGATAGAATTACCTTGATTAAAATTACGGCAGAACCTAAAGATCTCACAACAATGTCTTCAAGTCATAAAAACATAGACGATATAAATGAGTACTTTAAATAAGTCATTTTGAAAGATCGAGAGAATCTAATAATATTATTAGGAGATTAGAATGCAATGGTAGGGTGTCAATTTTCGGCCAATTAACCGATACAATTTTCTCTTTTAACACTCGGTTTAGCAGATATTCAAGAAAATGATACAGGTATGCGTGCGTACGTACGTATGTATGTAGCAGAGGAGTTAAATGGATAAACGATTACTAATGCTTTTGCGTTTCAGGGGACGTAACAGGGCCGGTTAAATTTCCTACAAAATTAACCGAAGGCAGTTAACCGAGCGTGAGAATATATTAAAAAAAAAAAAAAAAATTAAACGAAATAATTAATTAGAATTGAGGTGTGACTTCTAAAAAATAACAATAATAATAATAATTTGTCCAGCGGACGTCACGTAATTAAAGAGGGTACGATTCGATAGTAGGGTTCACGTTGAAAATTCAAAAATTAATTTCATTCGTCATCATCCTCCTCCTCCTCCTCCACGGAGCCGTTCGAAGGGAGATCGTCGTGTGTCGTCAATTTTTTATTTGATATAAAAGGGATTCGACAATTCGTTAATATTCGAATGATTAACAACTTCCATCTCGAGCAAGAGAAACGTTATTTATATTAATGATTCGAAATCATTATCCTCTTAAGAATAACAAGTATAATCCTAAAAACTGTAATCAATAATAATCTAAATAGTAATAATAATAATAATAATAATTTCAATTTCAATTTATTTGATTTTTGTTCAGTACATTTGAATATATACAAACATAAAATATACTATTAAAGAAACCAGTTCGAAACATATGACATTCTCCAAAGAAGTAAAACAAAAAATTTAAAAATAAATAAAAATCTGAACTTATACTTAAACGAAGCTTATACGTAATAGAGAACTTAATCGATTAGACTATATTTATGTACTGAACATATAACCCGGTTATAATTCTGCACGTGTACCAGGTCTACAAAGATATTCTATAATAAGTGACCGTCTACATTAAATAGATTAATAATAAGTTTTATCACTCAAATTATATACACATTTGACGATAAACATTCAAACATTCCCATCCGCTCTCATTCGGCTTCTCGGGTATTTAAAAATTATTTACACACATTGAAACTGCAATTAAGTTAAAGGTCGAAACATAAGGTAGTACTGTTCAAAACGAAATTGCTACTTTATTATGTAGTACATTTTTTGTTAAAAAACTAAGTAAAAATATATGTGATATAATAGATATGCACACGAGCCATAGGAAATCAGACTGTCGGTATTACAACGATGTGTGCGTTAAATTGACAAGTATTTGTATTACAAAAGTTAAAAATATTACGAATCTAATTAATTTACAATTAACAAATCTTAGCTAGTAAGTATTCGATTAATAATTTTCTACGTCTACGTTTATAATTAATAAGATCAGCTTTTAATTCTTTAGGTAACCTGTTGAACTTAACGGCACCGACATAAATAATAATAATAATAATAATAATAGTAATAATAATGATGATGATGATAATAATAATAGTTTTCATCATCACGTTCGTCACAATTAATAATTATCAAAATAACAAATAATAATAATAATAATAATATTTATAATATTAATTTTCAGTTCAATTCAAATTTATTTATTTTAAATCAATGCATAAGACTGTTATACATTTTCAGTTTACGTGAATTAATCAGCGAACAGCCGACTTCCGAAGTTATTTTCGATACAGTAGTCATATGTATGATCGACACAATGATATAACGTCTACATATTCGAATTCACGCTTAACATCATATCCACATATATATAAACACAAACAGGCACACACAAGAGAAAATGTACAATAAATATATGGCCTCGTGTATAAATCTCCTGTTTTCAGCATAGTAAATTATCAAGCCACTCCTATACTTTGTTACAAACTACAAATTAACAGAAATTTCAAAACGTTTTATTTATATATATATATATATATATATATATATATATATATATATATATATATATATATATATAATCGGATACTAGAGTTTGTAATTTACACACTCCCGTCAGGCAATTAATTTAGTTATTAAATTACGACGCTTTATATATTTGAATTATTTCTGATATCCCTCGTTCCCTGTATATGCAGTCCGTATTCAGCTGTGAAATTTATTATAGCGAGATAATTCCGACATTTTGTGTTCATCGGATATGATTCTTCATTCATTGTAGTACAAAATTTAAAATATGATTTGTTTTAAAACGCTGTGCCTCGGGGCGCAACGAAGAAGTGAAACACTTAAAGACGTTTTCCCGAAAATACGTTTATTTAATAAACTCGCGATTTCGTACAAATTTCACAAAGGAAAAGAATGCGATCTAGAATAAGGTGGGCGAAGGACGCTTTTATTAAAGACAAATCGCTGTTGACGTTAAAAAAAGGAAATCTAGAACAAAGGAAAAGGTTAACAAAGGTTAGAAACTTAGGAAGACGAAAACAACTGGGCAGCCGATACGGTGTTATGGAAAAATAAAAAAAAGTTAAATAGGCAGAGGAGAGTACTACGAAACATCGATAAAAAAAGACGCCTGATGAGCATCATAAGAAATAGTAGATGTAGCTTAAGAAATAAATCGGAGAACAATAATTATGGAAGAACCGATAAATGGCAAGATTACATGCGGAAGACCGCATAGAAAATTCGTCGCCCCACGTAATAGAGGATAAAGATGTAAATGCCGCGTATCAGAAGGAGTGTTGAGATGTTGCGCGTTTCTGGTTGTCTACCGATCGAACGATTTTGCGAAATAAATTACAAATCGTGTTAAATTATCATTACGAAGCCGCGAATAAATGATCGTGCGTTTTGTTTTAATTTTTTTTTTTTTAAGGAAAAACTAATTTAAACGATGAAAAATAATTGAAGAAAGGTAAAAATTCAAAGTTCGCTACTATGTATAAAGAAAATAGTCGGAGGATTAAAAGAATTTCTTTATTCCGATGAAATGTATAATATGTAAAAGGAAAAATATCATCCTGTTCAGTCCGGACGTTCACTGTTACACTCACGCCGGCGCGACCGGTAGCGTAAAGGGAAGTTGAATAACCGAAATCAACCCCCGAAATTGATGGATAATATTTCGCCTTTTAATCGGCTACCAGGTTCGTCGATGTTGTTCTGCGCCGTGTTGGTGCCGGCGCGGTTAAAGCTAATTTCCACGTATGACGGTTGAGCTTGTTCGATCGCCACAGGTGGTCGCGATTTTTTCTCACGAATCTAACGCTTACCTAACCCCCACGCGTTTCAAGTACTTTCGATTGTATTATGATAATGATTACTATTATATTTAGACGTTATTCGGTGTTTTGTTTGGCGAGAGACACCCTTATTTTTACGTATTAAATTTAAACAGTCGCTGTTTACAAACAAACAGAAGATAAATAGAGGAAGGCTGTAAAGAGGACGAATTACTAATAAGAAGCTATTTTATCGACGAACAAAAAAAAAGGTTCACATTGATTTCAGTTTGATTTCAGTTTTTATAGACGGATGGAGAAATTGTTACTCAATACCCGCCTTTGAACTTCTTGTCCGTACTCTGAACGTTTGCGACATGAGTAAGCAATTTCATTACCTCGCAATAGCAAATTTCAGCTAATTCTGTTCATGTGTAGACATATATACAACGCGTAATAATTCCTACATCCAAACGTCAATAATGTAAAAAAGAACTGTGGGGGGAAGCTGCCGAAATTATCGTTACTGAAAGTAAGCTGTTACAGAAACGATCATGAATTTAACATTAGGAAAGATAATTCAACTACGAGTGGCAAACTGGAATTGATACGAGTTGAAAAGGATACTTATACGTAATATTTAGTAATATAGAAAATGCATTCCGCACAATAAATGCGAACAAAATAGCTTAAAAAGATGAAGGAACAGGTAGTGAAAATATGAGAATAGTATACGAACCGATTATATAACAAACTAGAATGAATATAAATGACCGGGGGGGAAGTAAAAACTAATGATCTAAAAAAAGGTCAGAATTTATACGTACAGGAAATCGTATAAATGACAGCTAAAAGGTTATAAGGTAAAGGACTTGAAAAAACGTACGTTGCTTCAGATTCGCAGAACACGTTTACAGTGGCAGTACGAAGAAGTTAGAAAAAACGATTAACAACGTTGAGAAAGTGGAAACACGATAATAAATAAAGATAAAACCGAAATAATGACAACTGGTGTCGCTCCAGACGGAATTGTGGTGACCCATAGAAGACGAACGGTTTTGTTTTTTTGGCGTGTTATATGTGGGGAGTTAACCCACAATACGAGCGAGTGGATGTAACGGACGGATATATGTATGTTACTAAGACCGCCTACCAAACCACATTTTGTTGCATTAGGTCTGTCTAACAGACGAATATATATATATATATATATATATATATATATATATATATATATATATATATCCCGTTTGCATATACCGCGCTATCAGTTTTCACGTGTTCCAGATCTCGCGGACGTGTTTCATAAACTCGGTTTTTAACTCCTAGATATTTCATTTCATTGATCCTTGGAATCACTTTACTGTAGATTAGCACCCGTTTGCTGTGCGGTTTTCTGTTGGAGAACGTGATGTGTGATGACTTATCTGAATTAATGCCGAGTTTCCACTGTTGTGTTCACTGATTAACCTGATCTATACTATTCTGCAATTTTGTGATGACAATGTCAGCATTTTATCTGATACAATTATCGCAGTATCATCTGCGATACCTGAGCAGATTCAATCGTCGGAAAATCTGCCTAATAAACATCATATAGCAAGGGTCCTACGACACTGCCCATGCCCACAAAAAAATCGTTTATTTTTGAATTCTTTTCGAAACTCTCTTTGCACTATCGCGATCGCTAAATATGTTTGAATATTTTTTACGAAGCTTTTCGGTAGTTACGCCATCTTCAGGTGGTAAAATTATATATAATAACAATTAACGATAATAAAATCGAACGAAATGTAGTTCTGTGTCAATATTATACAAAGAAACTAGCACAAATTTTTATGTTAACACGTACGAACATTATAAATAAATCAAATATACTTTACTATGCACGTCTTTTTCGGCATTTATAGATATAAATACAATATATATGTAGATACTAATCTGATCACTAAGCGCGCCTATTTGTAAGTATAACGCACACTTATGCGATAATGATGATAAGATTTCTATTCGAAACATTTCAAAGTAAGCGCTTAATATCTTTTCGACAATTTTTAATGTTTTAGACGCATAAATAGGAAAACACCGGGTATTTTTGCAATATTACAATGTATACAGTTACTACAAATTAAAATTGTTAAATTTAATTTATAAAAATAATAAATTAACTAAATTTCTCGAACTAATGGAAACGGAAAATGAGCACCTTAAGAAAACCCCGATTAATAAAACTGATTAAAAGAAACGATTTTTTTTTTCTTCTTTAAAAAGAATTATATAATAATAATAATAATATCATGTGAAATTTATTTAGTAATTCTGGAACGCAATTAGATAGATAAATATATTAGTTAATTAATCGCTCGTAAATATGCGTAACTACACGAGTTATAATTGTCCAAATGAAGCGAGAGACACAATGTAGTGCAGATATAGAAAACCCTGAATAGAATAAGAACTATGACAGGAAAAACGATATAGAACAGGAAAATATGACTGCTAGCGTACTAATCCAGTATGAATTAAATGTCCGGATCAGGCGTAAGAAAAAAGGAATATAAGCTAACCGTCACAGGGTAAGTTAGGAGTTTAGTTTAATGCTCGCGTAAAGATATTTCGTATTCAGCTCTAACGGTTTGTATAATTTCAGTTCAGCGTCAGATAGAAACGGCTATACATTAAAAACATTTCGATTTAGTACGATATTTCTTCGCGCCTGTAATAATTTGTTGTTTTTTTTTATCGACCGCTCGTTTTCATATACAGAGCCCCGGAAAATCTATTACAGTTTGTCGATTATCCGATCTTGCACCATACACCGACACATACTAAAACACACCTCAACACGTCAAAATTTGCTTATCTGGGATTTCCAAAGTATTACACTAATTTTTGTGTTTTTTTTTGTTCACTCTATGTACCTCTTTAGTTTACACTTACAGCAATCAAGCGGTGTCAACTTCCTATTGGAATTTTCGAAATTCCGTCGACAAGCTTTTACTCGCGGTCTTTATTGGTCTCTAATACCGGCGTTCCCTAAAAGTAAAACGAGTTTGACCGCTAGAAAAATATAAGTTAACAGCCTGATAAACACCGCTCTCAATTCAATTTGTAGCTTACATACATTACGATAAAGTCTACCCCCCTCCAAAAAAAAAATAATAATAATAAAAACAGATTATATAATACACATTCGAGTAGTTTATGAATATATGTATAGTTGTGTGTGTGTGTGTATGTAATACTCCTAATCTGTTAGACTGATATTTCGGATAATTAAGCACAGCGCGTTACATATGAGTTGTAAAAAGAGAAAAATGATTCAATTTTCAAAAGTATGAAACAAGTATATATATATATGCAATGTATAGGTAACTAATCTCTAGTACTATTTCGAATAATTAAGCAACTTACACTACACATCTATAGAAATGATTTTGATATCGACAATATTCTATATATATATATATGCGTGTGTGTGTATGCATTTACATTTGGTATAAATGTTTTTTACTATTCGATATAATTAACTAGCTCGCATTATCTTAAGTCTTGTTTTAGCTGATTACATCTTTCAGTTATAATTTACCGTTCCGTTCTGATATTCTATACATTAGAAATTACACGCTTATATATATATATATATATATATATATATATATATATATATATATATATGTATATATATGTATATATATGTATATATATGTATATATATGTATATATATATGTATGTGTATATAATATATGATGGCGTACTATATTACACTGGACAATTTTTTCAATTATACATCGGCGACTCCTATGGATAAATAATTATTTTTATTTTCGTTGTAGAGCAGTTTAATGGGAGCTGTTTCTTTTTTGTCTTTGGTCTATTTTCTATTTAACGCGTACATATCTTCATTATCTGTTGAATTCGATCATTATTCCAAAACAAACGACCAAATTGAAGACGACCGAACTACAGAAAAGGATGTTTATCATTTACACGACGTTAAAGAAGAAAGATGAACGATCGTAGGGAAATTTCGATGCACGCGCGGAAGTGATCGGGGTTAAGGGCCGAGTAGGGTTCGGGCAGGTATAGAACGGAGATGGTGGTAGTAAAAGGGATTTGACCGATTGAACACGATTTTCCGGTTAATTTCCATTTACAAGTAAATTGCAGTTAAAAGTAGTCGTAGTAATAATAACTATGTTTATTATCATCATCATTATTATCGTTAAAAAACCGCCGGCCGACGAATTTATTTTAATTACCGGTAGCAGCAGCAGCAACAGCAGCAGCGCTCAACAACGATCTTGATCGACAGTGTGACGATTCAATTTCGAACTATTTCTGAATTTAAAACAGATCGTGTAAAACCAGCCTTAACCGACGACAATATTAATATACGCACGCAAGTACCGTTAACATCACGAGGAATTCTATGTAGCGTTTACTTTTATATAGTTCAACTTTATTACGCGTCCATTCCATTAATACTATATTTATTTTACATATTATTATTATTATTATTATCACTCGGCTGTTATATTTTATAATTATTTTAATTAATTTTTCGATTTGTAACAATTTTTATTTTATATTTTCACATTTTACCATCGCTTTTTGTAATTGTATTATGTTGAAAATGAAGTAAACTTTTAATTTGATTTATTTTAATTATTTTTTCGATTTGTAACAATTTTTATTTTATATTTCCTCATTTTACAATCGCTTTTTGTAATTGTATTGTATCGAAAATGAAGTAAATTTTTAATTTGATTTCATTATTATTATTATTATATTTTACTATTATTATCGATATTTTCATTCTAATCATTATTATAAATAAATCTTATATTATTAAACTATCAATTCTCTTTATATATGTATCATCATCATCATCAAGTTGCCTCTTCTTCAATGGAGGTTGCGAATCAAGGGCTTTGGCCTTTTAAAATTTTCCTAAATCTTGCTGCAACTACAACTTCCTTGGCTCGGTTGAATCCAGCGTTCGATGGTACATACTCCAATCTTACACCTCTTCTTGTTGGTTTTCCAAGTAGTTTTTTTTTCTACTGCCAACATAAACAGTAAATAAATTACATTTTTTAAAATATCGTAGTTATCTCAACTGCACCGTCGTTTAAGCTTAGTCAGGAGATGCCTCTTCTTACAATTTGTTATCGTAGTACTGTTGCTACAATTACACTATCGCATGCGTTAGAATAATATATTTAAGTTAAAAGGCGACATAATAATGGTCTTATATTGAATCATATACAGAATATGTATATTTGAAATCTACAATAATTATTGATTTACGTAACTAGGTTTCTTGATGTTACGTGTACATCACACAAACACACACGCAGATACACTCAGAGACACACGATGATATGTAAGCGGATAATTATGTGAAGACGCTTGTGTTCTGAAATCTAGGATGAAGTACGCGGAAAGCATTTTTGGGAATTTTGAACGATTAGTTGTTCATTGAATTTTAGATTTACTTTACTAAAGTGTCTTATGGTTTTGTAGTTTGGATATTCGAAAATAATATCTTCTACAGTTTCCCTTAACCCGCGGGAGCATTTATCATCTTTGCTTATCATAAGTACGCGGCAATTTTCCCATGTGACCCGTTAATAGTTGGGTCGTATAAAAATCCGGTGAAAATTTAAATTGATGTCTATCTAAAAAGTTTGCGACCATTTCAAATGTGTGGCGTTCAACTGTATTTTTTCCCCGTTTTTCCCCGTTTGGGTTGCCAAATTGTACTGTAGTAATTTTTGAAACAGTTTTTAATTCGTTTGCTATAGTTTGCTGCTGGGGCTAAGGAAACTGTATTATTGGTAATAAATAGCTTAGTTCTTGATCAAGATTCTCAGTAACAAACTGAAATTTATTAATCATTATTACAAATATTTGCTTTTTATTAGAAAGTCGTGTGGCAGTACACCATAAATAGCGATTAACGCGCTGTGTGAGATAGTTTTATATCGTCTGCGTGCGTTAATTAGAAATGTCCTTTATAATGAAATTTTTTTGCGAAAATTTTTATTGTTAACCTCTGGATATACACGGAACAGCGGTAACATACAGCGTTTTCAACTAGCGATTTGTATATCTGTAATTAAAATCGAAAGGGATTCTATAAACCAAACAAAATCATAACACAGTTTAATCACTAAAAGCTTTACAAAAAAAACTTTTAGTTAAATTGTGTTATGATTTTGTTTGGTTTATAATTTATAAAATCACTACTCTCCGACATATTTAACATCTACGTATTTTGACATGCTTTTAGTAATTGGTAATATTTCCCATTCATTTTTGATATCATATTGTCTAAATGATAGTTAAAAGTAAGTTTTTCAACCACTTTAAGTTGAGATTCTTCTACTTATATATATATATATATATATATATATATATATATATATATATATATATATATATATATATATGTGTGTGTGTATATATACTCGGCTATATCTAAAAAGGTTGTAGAGATTTCGATGAAATTTCCTACATACTGGCGCAATTTTTTTAATGGTCTTCCATAGTGTTTTTTTTTTAAATTGATCTTAAAACGGCAAAAAAAAACCGCTATATCAAAGCACTATTTTCCAGCTGAATTCCCTTATCTATAGTGTTATATGTAACTATGTTTGCTATATTTTCATACTATATACTTGTTAATATTTAATGTAGTTTCGTATATTAAATTTTACTTTTATTTTTTATCACAAAGCCTACAAAGTTTATTATCCATACAGTTTACCCAGATCTATATAGTATCAGATATTATAAAATGAATAAGAAGGGCTATTTATAATGTAGAAATGTAGAAACGAGTAAAATTAAATAATGATACCAGAGTTTGAAATATAGGATTGTATGGTCATGTGAATTTAAAATATAGGATTGTATGGCCATGTGAATACAACATATAGGATTGTATGGCCATGTATACGTTGGATATTTTAAAGAAGAGAAATACAATATTTTTAAAAAAGGAAACTTTAAGACCATGAAGAGCTTGATAAAAAGTAACACGAAAATTATTATAATCGGAACATTCGATGATAACATGGTGCGGCCACTAAATGGGTATCCGTAAGATGTGAGAAATTAGAAATGCTTTGCTGTAAAAGGATCAGGCCATAGATTTTTCCAGTATTCCTTGTGCGCAAATTTAATGTACGTTAAGATATAGGAGTATAAAATAAGAATGTTCCTAATGTAACCAGATAGACGTGAGCAAATAATCGCCTAGATTATTGCCATACATACCATTATGCCTGGGAATCCAAACAAAATTAACCGTCACTTCGAGCGAGTTTAATTGACATACATAATTCAAAATGTTATAAATAATTGACGGTAAACGAGAATTGAACTGGGAATGCTGTAATGCCGGCAAGCGTCTCTTAAATTCAGAGAGGATTAGAGTATTACTATGTATCGAAGAGTGCAGAATAATAGTAGCTTCTGTGGTAAAAATAGAACATATTCTATTGAGTGTAAATTTTCTGGAAATATCGAGGGAGGGGAGGACGAAAGCAATTCCGATTGAAAAAACGTATTTCAAGCCATCCGTGAAAATTAGGGACTAGTTCAAGGAGATTTTTTTGTAATTGGCGGTTAGTGGGAAAACGTGGTACTTAAATGAGGAAAATAGTTCTATGTTGATATATCATACAAAATTAGATACAGCAGATTTCACAACAAATGTAAAGTTCATACAAATCAGCACAGCTGTACAATCTCATTCTATCGGATAATCCACCAAGACGCCTTATGCGTAGATAATGCAGGGATGTAATAATTTAAAAAAAAAAAAACTTCAATCATGCCAGAGTAAGTTACTGATTGGAGTAAATGCTCTTTTTTACCCACATTAATACATTTCGCGAACAGCCAACATGCTTATTGTTTTAAAGAAAAACAAGTGCATGTAAAAAAAAAATGCATTATACTCAATGAGAAGGTTAGGATGTAGTAAGAATATCACTGTACCTGGAAAGATGAAAAGAGGAATGACATAATAATGGACGTCAATGTATCCAGTTGTGGAACGTATCTAAGTATAGAGTAAACAAAGCGATATGGATGAATACTTTCGGAAGAAATTTATCGGATGAAACATTCTTCGTCCGGATAGAACTTTTGCCTCCATCACGAAAGCAGGTATTATATTATATATATATATATATATATATATATATATATATGGCTGATGTAGCCAATAAGCAACTGGGATGTGAGCTATGACAGGATGGCTGATGTCATTCAACAATGACACTCTGAAAACTACCTCTCCAATCATGGAACTCACGAATAACCCCGACCCGTAGTATACCACCCCTATGAAATTTTGAAAATTTCGATATTTTCCCGTCCTATTTTTCTCGATATTTATCTAAATGTACACGTTAAAAATTCCGATCGAATGTTATAAGCTGAGAAATTTTGCTTTACCGCGTATGCGTTAGTGAATATAATTAAAATTTTATATCTCGGGTACCGTTTCAATGTAGTATAATCGGATCTACCGGAAATATTTTTTAATCCACGAAACGATTGTTTTTAAGAAAAAATCCGATTGAAAAATTCCGAAATTCATTTCCAAAAAAAATAAAATAAACGGTGTGGTCTCTTTCTCAAATTGGTCAACATTGAAATTTTTGGTTAAAATGAAATTTAGAATAAAATCCTGTGGTATAAACACACACACACAAACATATATATATTATTACTATTCTAGCTCACTCGATTACGAGTATGAGTGTCATTTATGAGGCTCTTCGTGTTATTATTTAATGCTTGTGTCGAAATATGCCGTGAAATCGCAAAGTGAGCATCGAATTTCTGTTCTGCCAATGTTGTTTATTCTTTTTCTTTGATTTTCAGTATCGTGATCCTATTTTTGGACATCGCTTCCCATGTAATATATCTTTTCGCGGATTTATTCCTGCTTTCTTAACTGTCCTTGTAATCATATTTTTATATCGAAATTTTGGATAGCCACATTGCCTTTTACTCAGTAAAGCATGCGCTTCAGAATACGTTCTTCGTCCATCCGTATTACGTGGCCAATCCATCTTAGGTGAGACTTCGCTAGTTGCTGTTCAATTGAAGAACAGTTGGCCATTTGTATTACCTTTTCGTTCGATATGTGAACTTTCCAGGCAATCCGAAGAATCCGCCTTAGTAATCTAAAATGGCAGACTTCTAATTTTTTAAGCTGATTAATTTTTATTGGCTTCTCCGCCATAAAACATGGTCGGCATTATTACAGTTTTATACACAGTCATTTTAGTAGCCGTTGTTAAGTTTTTATTATTAAAAACTCGTCTAAAAAGCCTTTTATATGATATCATTTCATTTTCAATTTTATACAAAATTTCTTCATCTAGACTGCCGTCGTTGCTGATAATACTTCCCAGATACTTAAATTCTTTCACTTTGTTTAATATATTTCCGTCGATAATATATTCTTTATTAGTTGCAGGTATTTCTATAACACCTGTCTTGTTACAGTTAATAGATAGACCAAAATCTTTGTAATAATTTTACCGCATATTGCAATTCTGAAGCGCGCCTAAAATGACGAAGTCATCCGCATATAGTAAATTTTGCATGATGAACGTGTTTGTCTTGCTTTTAGTTCTAATTTCAAAGATTATATAATCCTCCATCGAATCGGTACTCTATGTTAATTCCGGACGTTAAAATCTTTTGCTTATATAGTATACAAACCGTACTCATATAAAGGTTAAACAACGTAGGCGCAAGTACGCATCCTTGTTTAACTCCAGTAGATATTTTAAATGAATCTGTAAATCTATTTTCGCAAATTACCACACACTCCATATCATCGTGTAACTGTTATAGAAGCGACTTTCCAATTATTTTTAGAAATCTCCAAAGTGGACTTCTGTTTACCGTGTCAAAAGCCTTTTGTACATCAATGAATGCTATATACAATTTTTCATTTTGTTCTCTAGTTTTTTCCACGTAGAGAAAATATGATATATACGGTACTTCGTTGCTGCCGGAAGACACGTTGCTCTTCAGATATCTGTTAATGTTTGCAATCGCGTTAGAAGTACTCTGCTCAAAATTTTGCTAGCAGTTGATAATAGGGATATACCTCGATAACTAAAACAGTTCGTTTTATCACCCTTATTTTTATATATCCAAACGATGGCTGCATTTTTAAAATTTTTCGGTAGAACATTTTCTTCCCAGAATCGCTTATATAACTTAAGCAATTGTGACGCTAATTCCTTTCCACCAAAATTTATATATTTCATTTGGTATACCGTCTAACCCGGCCGCTTTATTAAGCTTCGACTTTTTTATCGTTAGTAAAACTTCTTCTTCAGATGTTGGAGTATCCAGTTGATAGTTTATATTTTCCTGAGTTATTAACCAAAAAATGTTCTCGTTAACCGTGGTTTTATTGTTTAGTAACGTTTGAAAATATTCCTTCCATCTGTGTTTAATTTCTTCTATATTTCGAAGTAATATACCCGATGAACTTTGTACAGCAGTTTTACGCCTAGATATAGGATCATATATAGTATTAATTTTGTCATGCTACGAAACATTTCTGTTTTTCATCAATTTGATCTTGTAACTCTTTCGAATTGTCGGCGAATCAATTTTAGGATCTTCATTCTTTACAACCGATGATGTTTTTACACTCCTGCGTTATCTCATTTTTTATACAACCCCACTGTTTTTCTACAGTGTTGACATGGAAAGAGATACTGAATTTTGAAGACCGATGGTTAATACTGATGTAAAGTTGTTTAAGATCATTTTATCTTTTAATCGATCTATATTATAATTCACTTGTTCATATTTTTGCGACCTTGGATGATACTTAATAGTGGGGAATCTAAATTTTGTTCTAATTAATAGATGATCCGTGTCTCCATCTGCACCCCTCATCGCACGAGTAATTAGGCATTCATTCATGTTTTGACGCTTTGTGATAACGTAATCTATTACATGCAGATGTCCAGACCTATGATGCGTCCACGATACTTTATGGATATCTTTTAGCTTGAAAAGAGTATTGGTAATAAGAAGACCATTTTGTGCGCAAAACTGTAATAAGCGCTCCCCATTACAGTGATCTGATGGCATGATTAAATCAAGACAACCAGGCTTGCTATAACTGTTGCTAATGCAGGCAGGTAAAATGTAGAAAAATGGGATGATATTATGATAGAGGAAAGCATAATAAGGAAGAAAGGAAGGAAACGCCAGTTATTCGAGATGACACCCTAGCCTTTCGATAAAGATCCTGACCACAAGGCAGTGGTTTGCTATTGAGGAAATAGCGGTGTAAGGTTTTTACAGCGGCCAAACCTCGCTGAGGGTGAGACAGTCGTAGGATTTTGTCGACTTTTAGTAGGCATTTCCTCAAGCTGCCCGTCCACATCCTCTTGTCTCATTGCCCTGTCACTACTGGAATCACCTGCCTTTCGTAGCCGCTCTTGGTCCACGGATGCTTATTTGACTAATGTCTTATTCTCAGCTAACCTACATATCTGTAGGCCGTTCCACTATCCGCCCCCTGAGGACGTGCCCCGTTCGGGTTAAAGCTCCGGCCCCCCGGAAGGTACAAAGTACCCACGGCGGGATATATATATAATATATATATATAATTTACGTTACATATTTACTAATCTATACACCGTAGAGCTAGATGACGATTAATATACCTGACGCTTTTTGCCTCACGTGAAATAGTGATAATAAATATTACAGATAAAAATGAAAATCATCTAATGATGTACGGTTGAAGCTAAAATCTTTGGAAATATTGAATTAAAATCAACCGTTATTAGGGGATAAAATAGAAACGTTTAGATATCCGAGGATACAGTAAATAGAAATGCAAAAATAAAACAATAAAACAATAAACAATTTTGAATAGATACGGACAAACTGAATCCAGAAAAAAAATGAACAGAAATATAATAAATACAATCATGGAATAAATCTTATTATACGTATATAGAAGAAAGAATAATTATTTAGGATTGTCGATTAATGATGTAGTATGTTACGCATATTATGTAATATTAACAATGTTTAAAACATATGGTCATAATAGTAAACCACTATTACATATCTATTAACAATAATACGATAGAAATGTATTTAAAAATTCAGGCATTTATCAATTAGATTGTAATATTTGTCCGAAAAACGTATATATATATATATATATATATTGGAAAAACAAGTGAATAATTTGAACTTAAATTTAAAGAACATTTAGATTCATATAAAAACAACGTTAGTAAATCAGTAAACGTTGTGAAGAATTTAATCGCGAAATTAATCATATTAACTAAAAACAACGATATTTTACACATGGAAAGAAAAACTGAAAAAATAAAAAAATTAAATTAATGGATAATTAGAAATAATTAAATTTAGAAAGAAAAATAATTTATTCATTCGTAAAAACCGTGTTAAGAATATACGTATAATATTGTATACAGTACCTGATAACAAGCACCTTAGTATTTTGAACTAGACGCGATAAATATTAGTTATTATTTAAGTATATATATATATATATATATATATATATATATATATATATATATATATATATATATATATATAATTTGTTTAATATATTATTTTCCTATTATTTTCATATCTATTATTATTTTGTTATTAATTATTTAAACTTGAAAATGAGACGTAAGAGTTGAAAAGATTCGTTATTAATTAATAAATTATCTTTTCTTTTGTTAAATAAATAAATAAATCAATTAATAAACGAAATACATCGATGCGATCGATCATAAATTTCGCATAATTTTTCTCCTATGTTCGGACATCTTTTTATCTATTATAGAGAAATAAACAAACATCGTCATCGCTATCTCTAAAGTGTTTTAGAATTCGCTCATTTATATTCATTTTTATTAAGCTGCGCGTTGTCGTTAATTGACGAGCAATTGTTTAGAACCGTTTCGTTCTTTAGGTTCGTAGTGCCACGTTCTAGTTAATATATACGTACATATATTACATATATATTTATAATATCGGTGAAACTGGTCGTTAGGATATCAACCCTTGTTATCAGTGACGGACCAGTAACTCGGCGATAGATAACGCCTTACCAAGTACGTATACAGACGTGGTTATAGTTAATAATTGTACCCCACTGTTGGCACGAGTGAAAAGTGGAAAATGATGAACCATATGACACCGGTAAATTAAGCGAACTGTGACGAAATGTGCATGATAATAGTGTAAAAAGTAACATCCGTTCCTACATATATACCTATATATATATATATTATATATACACGATATCGTTCAATTCCGACACACGTCAGACAAACCTTAAATTACCGTTGTCCTATTACTTTATCATCGTTATTATTATTATTATTATTAAGCTTTATCATCGGTTGACTCATTAATAATATCTGGTCATACGAATATACGTACTATACCGCTGGAGAAAATATACCGTAACGCCGAATAACCCTTAGTAGCGGCATAAGCGATAGTACTAGAGCAGCATATACAGATATCGTACTTCCGTTCTGATAAACTATATCGCCGAACCCTAGGGATGATGGTCACTTAAAATATACACGGCCATATCTGGAATTCGTTAAATTGTTTCATCCCTCGCGCTAGCGCGTGTATTATTAAGTGCGATATTACGCGTACATCATCGATAAAGCCAACTGTCGTCGATGATCTTCGCCGATAAATGTTAAAGAGCAAATCGAGGGTGCGCTCTCTTTCTCGCTGTTGTTGTTCTTGTTATTTATCTCGTTCCCGAAATTAATACTTCCGTCATCACCTGCCTTCTAGTATATCGTTTTAGTTTTACCTAGCGAAAAGTAGTCCGGTTAGATAGTTAAACAGATCTTAATTATAGTTAGCGTCGTTCGGAAATATCGAAAACGGAAAATTCGTTTCGAAGTAGACGAATCTAAACCGGAACGATTAATACAAGCTGAATTTAAAAAAAAAAAATTATATTATACGTTTTGTACGTAAATTAATTATTTTTAATTATTTTTAATTAATTAATTAATTAAAATATTTAATTTTAATTAATTAATTTCAATTAATTAATTTCAATTAATTAATTTCAATTAATTAATTTCAATTAATTAATTTACGACTATTGCGATACGAATATTTTTTTATGATACTCTTATAATAGGTAGTTCAGGGAAATGTGGGTCGATAGTTCACGCTTTATCTTTCGTCTAATCTCGGATGTCAAGTATAATACGAAAATATTTATTCCGTATTATTCGTAATTTTGTAATTGTAGAATTACTGATATTGCTCCAAATGAGGCAGAAATAGAGTAATATAGTTTATTAGTTTCTTTTTAGAGTTCGGTTTTGATAGCTCATTAAAAAGTGGGAATATTTCATCTAGTCGTGAATGTATTTTGTCACTTACGTGATCGTGGTGGAAGATTAGTCGCCTATCGAGTAACGATTTCCAACGTAATTGATTGAATTGAATTTAATCTCACGCATTAGTCCAGTATGTAGTTGTCATTTGCCGACCACAAATCGAGCACAATGTCCATTAGTGGACAGCAGAGCATATAAACGTTTTAATATCGCCGCACTCGCATCTATCATCTTCAATAATACCACATTCTTTTTAGTTTTGTTCTCAATCGTGGTGCCAGGTTCACTTGAAGACTCTGGGGTTTAGTTCCAACTGCGATCTTCCATAATCGCTCTCTCATAGATCTTAGTTGTTCCATCGGTACAGAGATTATATTCAGGAAACGTCTTCCCGGATTTTAATCGGCTTCTTGGAACAGTGTAACCATAAAGCAGATGTCAGTCGTCCAGTGTTTGCAAAGCTCGTTCCTCATTTGCGGCTACTTCTCTTCTTATCTCAGGAGGTGCTATTCTCACGAGCGGGTATATCTTTTCTATTTTTGTCGGCTTCACACAGCCTACTACTATCCTTACTGTGTCATTCAGCGCGATTTTTTGTGTGATATAAATTTTTCCACACCGGCGCTGCATATTCAACTACTGAAACACACAAGGTCATGGCTGAGACCCTCGACGTGTGCGGCTGGGCGTGTTTCCTGATTGTATTATTCCTCACGATCACTACCGTTTGTTGTAACAGTTTGAATGTTAATGATCCAAGAACACGCCTAGGTATTTTGGTGCCTCACAGTGCTCAAACCGGTTCCTTTCCATTTTACATTCATTTTCCTTTTTGCATTTCAGTTACGGAGATGGAACGTGCAAACTTGCGTTTTATCTGGATTAGGTTTTAGCTGGTTATCGTCATAATACTTCCCCTTAACCTTCAGCGCGGCCTGCAATCGCGTTTATACTTTTTCAACGCTATTTTCTTGGACTGCGGTAGCATTATCGTCAGCAAAAATTAATTCTCTCGTCTGTGTATGCTAATCGCCTGATCGTATATATATATTGTAGATAATAGGTTCCATTACACTTCCTTCTTCTGAATCCTTCATGGCTATTTTTCTCTTGTAATGTTACTCTGTAGCATCATTTCCGCTATTCTTGACAGCTGATAATCTTACTTTCGTCAATCTAACGGCAGAATACGATACAGTATATAACAGATTATTAGTAAAGAAAGTATTCTGCCGTTAGATCGACGAAAGTAACATTAGTTATTTTTGCTAACTCGAAACCCATCTCTTCGATATACTGTGTCAAATTTAGTATTTGGCCGCAGCAAGTTATCCCCATTCTAAAACCCGCCTGTTCTTTAATGAGCTTATCGTCGACATAGACTAAAAAACACAATCTTTAAAATAAAACGCAGTTTGGTTTCAGGCCCCAATGGTCAACCGTTATACAATTAGCCCGTCTCGCTGATCGCGTACCGGATTACTAATCCTAGATATAGAAAAAGCTTTGTTACTAGTTGGCACTATGGAATTATGTATATATATATATAAGATGATAGATTATAGATTTCGTAGATATCTCCTATTGATCATAAAATCATACGTATCCTCGAGATTTTTATGGTAAAAATTAATGACTATTACTGTGTGTCGATTTAATAATTGGTGTTACACAGGATAGTATTTTAGGTCCATTTGTTTACATATTATTTTTATAAACGATTTTCCTCGACGTATGTCGAAATTACGCAGATAACACTGTAATATTTACACATCTTCATATCGAATACTATATGCAACAGACTATGTAAAAGTTATAATATATATATATACTATACAAAGTGAGAAAATTTAATTACACGGAAGATAGAAACGATCCTCTTCACTAAACGTAGACTACACAATATTTAACAAGTTAAAATAAACAATAATCAATATTCACGACAGTGAAAAGAAAGGTTCGAAAAAAATTCAAAGTTAGACAATTTTTTTTTTGTGGGAAGGAAGGCCTGAAAAAGAAATTTCAAAAATTCAGCGAGCTATGCTCGAAACAGTCTTCGAAAATGTTGTAAAGACTGAATGAATGTATTGAATTGACGGTCATCTGAACGATATTGTGTAGTTTTCCTATTTTTAAATAAAATAGTTATACAAAAAACAATAAAATCGTCCGTCTTCTCTGGGTCACAGTACAATTTAATTACTTACACACCCGTTAGGACCCCACTAGCGCATATAATTTATGAAAAATAACGTATCTTCGTACATTTCCTACGAAATAAATGCTTTTCTTTCTTTTTCTGATCCCGATTTTGAAATGGTGCTTACGATTGGTTAACGATCACCGATAAACGGATATATAAAAAAGATGAAGATAAACACACGTAAGGGGCTAAAATTAATTAAAAACGTCCAATCAAAAACGTAATTCCGCTTTAAAACGTCCCGCTTGATCCGAAGGACTAAGAAAGAATTTAATTAGTTTTATGAAAATGTCGCAGTATTTTCTTTTAATTCGTATATTTTGCATCCGTCTCCGTTGATTTAACTGAATTTTGGGTTTAATCAATAGCTGAATAATTCAAAAATATACATTCGTCTAAATATTTTCTGCCTACCTATAATAGTGATGATATTAACGATTACGATATGAATTTTTTTTTAAATATATATGAAATAATTATCATCATCAAAATCAAATCAAACTTTTTTGTAATGTTCCAGCAGCGCTAGTTACGCGTTAATAAATCGTCCGTAAGCGTACATACGGGTAAAACTACTGCGCGAGTAACGGGATAAAAAATATGAAAATTAAATTATAAAACTGACGGTACAGGAACGCGATTGTTTATCGAAATAGAATAATAATCAATAACAACAATAATTAAATTAATAATAATAACAGCGATTTGAACAGTGGGAATGTAGTGATATATATATATATATATATATATATATATATATATATATATATATATATATAAAATAAACAATAAAAAGTTAATTTATGTGTGAAAAGACTACAAGGTTTTTCGACTATTAAACCATTATCGAATGGAATAAAATATAAAAACATAATGTATACACAATTTATAAAAAATATAAAAAGAAAAAATGGAAAATTATATAAAATTCGAGAAAATACTTAACTTAGATTGTAAAAGATTACACACGTAAAAATAAAAAAATGTAACTACTAGAAAAGGTGGAAATAATAAATAATTTTTTAAATTAAACGATAAATTTCGACGAAGCATTATTTTTAAGCAGTAAATTATAAGTTTAATAAATTTGTATATTAGACGCAGAAAGTTTTCATTTTTCTGCCTATTTAATGTAATTATTTATGTATAAATTTAATATTGATAATTTATTGATTTTTTTTATCACATTCACTATCGGATTATTTTCTAAATAATTGTGTTTTTTTTTACTTGCTTTTTCTTTTTGTAATCTCGGAATGCAGTATATTCTTTAATTTAATTTTATTTTTTGTTTCATATTTTTATAAATTGTATATATGTTTATATTTAATTTTTTATGTCCACTCGATAATGATTTAATAGCCGAAAATGTCCGTGGTGTTATGTGAAAATTAAGTGATTTTCAATAATTCCTTTCGATAATGATAATTGTAACCGTATTTGTTTGGAAGGTGTAAATAATAACGAAGCTCAAAGTTGTACATGTAAACATAAAATGATAAACCGACTTCCTTGCGCATCTACATGCAATACCTAATCAACCAATGTCGTCCTCATCCTCAATAATAAATCATAATTTGCCGTATTCCACACTCCTATATTACGAACTAATTCTTATATTACGAACTAATTCTTATATTACGAACTAATTCTTATATTACGAACTAATTCTTATATTACGAACTAGTTCTATACGTAAGAGTTAAAATCTATTTCCCTTCCCTCTTCTGGTTACCATTCATCCTCTTATAATTCCTACACACCTATCCAGTGCAATTAACGCGTCTTCCCTCACAATACAAATGTTTATAGCGTGTTCACTGCAGAACGATATGCGACTCTCTACGCCATCGAAATTGCAGCTTCGGAATTCAAAAGCAAGATTCTCATTTGTACTGATTCACTCAGCTCCATTCACTGTCTTCGAAATAAACGCAAACCACAACGTCCTTTAGTTAGAAAAATAATTTTGACTTAGGCTGCATTCTATAAAGAAGAAATAACAATTATGTGGATACCGGACCATAAAGAAGTAGGATTAAACAATGTGGCCGACGAACTAGTTAAAGAATCACCTTAGCTCCAGTGCCAAATTTACCAATTCCAACAACGGACTTTACGGACCAGGTACGTGACCAGTTGAAAAACCTAGCAACTCTGCAAGATTTTCAAGCATACCCACTTCCAGTTGTTGCCATAGTCCCTTGCTGTATTTTGCTGGGTCGTGTAAAAGTGGTATGGTGAAGTTCAAAAAGTCTTTTCTGGATTTTAGCATTTATTTAGGCGGTGCAGTCACATAATATAATCGAACACTTGTGTTGGAATTTACAGATTCTTTATCGAGCATTTAGCAAATATTTAGCCTTATCCACACGTAAAGAACACGTAATCAAGTACATTCTATGAAAAAAAGTACACACGTACTCTAGTTCACATACGTTTCCCCTTTTCTCACTACCACGCATAAAAAGAATGTATATATATTAAAGGTTAATTTCAAGTATACAATTAATATCCTGTTACAAGAGTTTATAGAGTGTGCATCGTGAAACTCGTTTAATCACATTTATAAAATATTTTTAATGTTTCCTTTCATCATAAATGCAACTTGTTGCTTCCTAAGGATGTCGTAGTATAATGCGTGTAAGTAATTTACGTCTTCATTTATAATTAAGTAAATATATTCTCGTTTCGTTAGGTAACTTATTGAAAAGTACAGCTGCTGCATAAATTGTTTGATTTCTTCCACGAGTTTTCTTAATACGTGGCACAAATACAACGACCTCATTACCCATTCTAGTTCTAACATGTCCGTGAATAATTCGAAATGTATCCTTATGTTTCATAACGAATTTCAATAAGTGCAATTGATATAATTGCAATACACCGAGCAACTTTGTAAAAATAGGATTGGATGCATATAAAATTTTCCAGCTCCTCCCATAATCCCGTAGAACAATATCGGTTAGTACAATGCTATGAACAATCTGCATAATTGCTATGTAGAGAAAATTTAATTTTCTTAATTTTCCCATTATGTATAAAAGCTATTTACTCCGATTCATGCGATGGTCCCATTAATATACCAACATAAGTCTCAACACTCTTTGCAAATCAACACTATCACTCAATGATACGGTTATATCTTTCCAAATATGTTGCTTTTAAAAAGAGTATACTAAAAGCTTTGTCTTCTTTTCATTAATAACCGGGTGATTTTTGTTTACCTAACAACAGAGCAACTTAACACATCTTTTTGGACAAATGAACTATTACTTTAGTGTATCTGTTTAATCTAATATTAAAACAGTGCATTTGGCCTAATTCTCTTAAAACATCTAAAATAATACCGCTATATAGTCAGCTAATCGCCAATTATCGACCTATCTCTATACTCTGTACACCTGCTAAATTATCAGAATCTATAATATACGTTAGGTTGAACAGCTATTTACTGACTAAAATTATGCCTGAGCAACGCGGATTTATGAAGCACAAGTCCACTGCGACAAATCTAGTTACATACACTGATCAGATTTCTAGATTCATGGATTGCGGTTTACAAGTTGATAGTATTTACACTGATTTTAGTAAAGCATTTGACACAGTTAGTCACATCTACTGAATAAACTAAAGTTGCTTTGACTGTCAAAAGATTTTGTAATATTATTAGAATCCTGTTTATATAACCGTAAGAGCTATGTTGTGTATAATGGCTACCATTCTAAATACATATTCACCTACTTCAGGGGTTCCACAAGGTTCGAATTTGGGTCCCCTTCTATTACTAATTTTTATCAATGATATTGGAAAGAACCATTGCTCAAAATTTCTTTTATTTGCTGATGATCTCAAAATTTATGTTCATATATCTTCACTAGCTGACTGTGAATCTTTAAAAACAGATCTAGATAAGCTGGTTCTGTGGAGCAAAGAAAATCATTTACCTTTCAATTATGACAAATGCGTCCACATGAGTTTCTGTAGAAATAGAAATAGATACTCGTTCACTTACACGATGAATGGTAAGCAGATAATTAAAAAATCTGTGGTGCGGGATCTCGGAGTTAATATTGATGACAATTTAAGATTTTCAATACATGTAAGCGATGTTGTTAATCGCTCTTATAAAATTCTAGGTTCTATTATAAGAAATTCATACGTGTTTAGACATTCATGGACGCTACTGTCGCTTTATAATGCATTAGTGCGTAGTCCTGTAGAATACTGTTCAATTATTTGCGATCCGTATTATAATAAATACATTAGGTTAATTGACAAAGTTCAGTGTTTAAAATATCTATATTACCGTATATCAGGTATTTACCCTAAATATATGAATTACGTTATATTAAGAAATACAATGGATGTGAGGTCTTTACACTACAGAAGGAAAATATCCAAATTAAGGTTTCTTCATGATGTATGCAACGGTGGAATTAATAGTGAGTATTTAAGATCAACCGTCTCCTACGTTGTACCAAGACCAAATAGGCGATCGAATCGTTTTTTTAGTGAGCCGCGTGCACGAACAAACCTCGGTTTAAGTTCTCCGTTGCCGTCAGCTTTCCGCTTATATAATTCTCTTTTGAACATATTTCCCCGTATGGATATATATACTTTGATAACAGATATTTCTTTAATAAGTTGCTTCCCGAACATATTTTGCGATAAGGAGTTTCGCTGTTGTCTCTTCCAGTGGTTCTAGATTGTTATTATGTGGTGTGTGTTTGGTACATGTGTTCCTTTACTAATGTGCATGTAGTATATACGTTAAGGTTTATATTGTATTTATTAATTTGTTGAAGATTATTCGTCCGTTTATTTC
Source organism: Coronaproctus castanopsis (assembly GCA_032883995.1). Taxonomy (NCBI): domain Eukaryota; kingdom Metazoa; phylum Arthropoda; class Insecta; order Hemiptera; family Monophlebidae; genus Coronaproctus; species Coronaproctus castanopsis. The sequence continues at coordinate 138,917,775 of CM065053.1, forward strand.
GAGTAAGATTGTGTGAATGGGATGTGAATGATGTATGTTTTAATGAGTGTGAGACTTGTGAATGCGTGTAGTTTTTCTGATGTGTTTAATGGGTGTGAGGCTGGTGAATGTGTTCAATGTATTTTTTTTTGTATTTGATTTTTTTTACTTTTAATTTTATAATTCAGAAAAAATTATTCATTGTATTATTTTATTTATAAGCCTACACTATAATTGGCTGTTAGGTGTTGTGTGGCTTCATTAAATAAATAAATAAATAAATAAATGTGGCGTTAAAAACTAGCACACTATCGTCTGCGTAGCAGAAAATTTTACCTGGTACTATTAAATTGTAAAGATCATTGATGTATACTAAAAAAAAAAAGAATGCAAGGGGCCAGTATAATTACCCTGAGGAGCACCAACATTTTGTTCAATAAAATCACTACGGATACTATTTGATAGCGTCCCTTTTAAGCCATTTAAATATATATTACCCAAAAAACCGCAAGCGTGTAGCTTATAATAGTACATTGTGATTGATTGTATCAAAAGCCTTACAAATATCAAAGTTCACCGTAACTTCTCGTCTTCAAGATTTGTTATTATGTACGTATTATTACTGAAAAAGTACCTCATCAGTTACTTTTCCTGAAATAAATCCGTGTTGAATCCCACTGAAGAAATTTATTTTCTGCAAATAGTTCACCATTTGAAATATCAAAAATCCTAAAAACAGCAGATATATGAGCCGATAGTTGTATATATCGGATTTCGAACCACTTTGGAATATATGTCAATTTTAAATATTTCTGGAAAATTACCTAATTTAACTGACTCATTAAATAAATATAATATTAATAATATTAATAATAATAATAATAATAATAGTATTAATAGTAACAGGGATATTATTAATAATATTAAAGTAATAAATATAAATAATAACTAATATTCTAACCGCGCGAATTACGTACACGATTTTCGATGTAAATCGACCTGCTATAAATGAGTGTCGATTTTTCTCTAATTAAATTAGGTTCAATTTTTCGATTTGTTTTTTAAACGATAAAGTCGTTTTAATAAAATATAATAAAATAACATTATAGCGATAAACAAACATCTGCCGTGGCTGTACAAGATTAAATAATTATTATTTGATTTTTACGACTAAACCTACAGTTAATTATCGTCATAAAATTTCCTTTTTGGATAAACTCATATACATGGATGCATATATATATATTTTATATATATATATATTTATATATATATATATATATATATATATATATATATATATATATACGCGATTTACACAAGCACATACGCAAGCGCCTATTTATATTATATAATAAAAATTCCGTGCGAAAAATATTCGATAAATACTTTAAAATTTCGCATATATATTTGATAATGATGACGTATAGACACATAACCCCTTTACACCAATTTAAAAACGGAAAATTTACAATATCTTGTTCTAGAAATAATAATAATAATAATAATAGTAATAATGATGTTAATAATGCGAATCCCGGTAAACTCGTTTGGTTCCCTGAATCGGTTAATCCCCCACGTGATGTCGCGAACATCTGCTTCTTCCGTACGATTTATTTTTGTTTAAATATCGTCACTAAATTAACGCATCACGTCAATTTTCTTTTACACGTTCCATATTTTCGAAATTTTACAAATAAAATTATTTTTATAGTAAAAGCTAGGAATTGCGCATTTTAAGAAATAGTACTTAGTTTTCTTTTACAATCATCACGTTAGATAGACGGTATCCTGATTATATTGACAGCTTTAGTTCGGTGATTTTATCTTCTGACTGGACGTCTATACACCGCTACAAAAGATAATCCAGTCGCTTCATCCATTCCGTATGATACGGCTCGAAGATTCGTTCCGACAGTCGTTGATAATCTTCGTATGACACCGATTTCTATGCAATACGCGTTCATTCTAAAAATTATTCTCCAGCACCTAATTTCGAAACGATCGACTCTTCTAAATGATACTTGTTACTAAGTTACTTAAATGTTGAATATATTAGAGATTTTATAAATTATAAACCGAACAACGACATAACTGTCGAAAAACTTTTAGCGATTAAACGGTGTTATGATTTTGTTCGGGTTATAAGTTATTAAAAACCTTTAACACGTGAAATTTTGACAAAAAATTAATAATTTCATATAACATAATGCTGCTTTTTAAATGATTCTAGACAATTTTCAATGTGTTTGTCTAAATATTATTAGAATTGAGACATTTCACGGTCAACCAGAAAATATATAATTTTGTTAGTATTAACATTTCATTTAGTATACCTATTGTAATAACTTCATTAGTTAATTTTAATTTAACACTTAATGTATTAATTTATACTTAAACCCCACTGCAGGCGTCTGTAGCAGTATACAGCACGGTATATAAATTTATATGTAAAAAAAAAATAATAGCGAGCATAGGGTCTGAATGGGTTAATACGAATGTCAAACCAAACTAATAATTAATTCTCTTTCTTAAAATGTGGTAATTTTTCATTAAAAAATGAACAAAAAAGTACCTTCAAATCGCGACATTTTTACATATAAAACGACCGCGAAGCTTTTCGACTATTAAGACATTATCAGCTGTGTACATAAAAAAAAAATATATAAAAATATATACAGTTTGTAAAAAATATACATAAAAAAAATAATAAATAAAATATAAAAAATATTTAATTTAGTTTACAAAAAAGTAGCAAAATCCGATTATTGAGTCAGATATATTGTTTTTTTACTTTGCTATCTTTTGTAATATTTCACATCTAAATTAAGCTTTTTTTTTTACATTTTATTTTTGTTCTTTACTTTTATTTTTTTTTATATAAATTGTATATACTTTTTATTTTATTTAATTTACAACAACAGCAACAACAACAACAACGTATATTTCAGCCTAATTTACAGTGAGTATACACAAACCAAAAATTTTAAATAATAATTACGTAACGCCCAGGATGGCTCGCCGTACATCCGAAATAATACAAAGACCCGTAATAAATAAAAGAAGTAATTATACTTATACTTATAATGACAGCAAAAATAATTGAAAAAAAAAACTGTACAGCAAAAAACAAAAAATTAAGATAGTAATAATAAAACAAAAGAAAAAACGCGTTAGACATTAAAAAATAAATAAAGAAGGAATATTAATTTCTAAAATAATCGCTATATAACGTTACAACAGGTTATGTTTGAGCCTCCTATGTTTATACTATACATAAATTGCAGTTGCCTGGAATCGTAATTACCAATGGTAGAAATTAAACTATTATCGTGGACTAAGCAATCATCGCAGAACTTATGCGTTAAATTTAAGATATGGTCCTTAATATAAGGCATGTTTAAGGTAGCATGCGTGTCAACGATTTTGTGGTATCTAGGGACATTTAGCACACATCTGAGACACCTATTTTGAAATACTTGTAACTTATTAAAATTTGTATTTGAAATAAAACTCCAAGCTGGACAACAGTACGTTATTATGGGACGTATAAGTGTTTTATACAGAATTAATTTATTATTTACATTAAGAAATGATTTTCTGTTGATTAATGGATATATGGAAGATATACTCCTGCTAGCTTTCAAGGTAGTATGACTGACATGTTCAGAAAAATTTAGTCTGTTATCCAAGACTACCCCGAGGTATCGAACATGTTTTGACCAACTCACAATGGTAGAGTTGACCTTAACTTCAGCAGGTAACGTGGGACGCCTGCGGGTGAAAAATATAGCCTCCGTTTTATCACAATTAATATCAATTTGCCATTTTTTATAATAACGAAAGACACAATTTATTCCTGACTGTAATTTATTAGTAATTGCTTTAGGTATATAAGAAGTACAGAAAAGAGCTGTATCGTCTGCATAAAGAGCAGTCTGAATATCAGGTAGGTTTGGGAAATCAGATAAAAACAAAGTAAACAGAAAGGGACCCAGAATACTACCTTGGGGGACCCCCGCTGAGCACGTTTTCATAGTAGACCTTGAATCATTGATGGTAACGTAAAATAGTCTGTTTGCTAAATAGCTGCTAATAACGTTGATTACATAACGAGGAAACTGATATTTTATCATTTTGTAAATAATACCTTTATGCCAAGTAGTATCGAAAGCCTTCGCAACATCCAGGAGAACCATACCAGTATGTTTATTACGATTAAAATTATGCCTAATAAACTCCGTGATTCGTGCTACTTGTTGGGTGGTGGAATAACCTGGACGAAAACCAAACTGTGTATTAGGAATGATTTTTTGGTTATCTGCATGAAATCTTAAACGGGATAGTATAATTTTTTCCGCTATTTTGCTTAGATTGCTCAATAAACTAATAGGACGAATGTTACTTGCACATGAGGCATCCTTTCCGGGTTTGGGAAGAGCAATAATTTTGGCTATCTTCCAACTGTTTGGATAATAACCGAATCTAAAGATAGCATTAATTAAATTTGTAAGTTCAATAATAGCTTTTAGCGGCAATTTCTTAATAATGGGAGTAGAAATATTGTCATCCCCAGACGAACCTTTTACTTTTATAGCTTTAATATTGCTAAGAACTTCACTTGAGGTGACAAGAGGGAAAATATTGGGCAGTAGATTGGCATTGAGGAATTTTTTAACAGCTGAATGAATTTTTCTCACTTGATAGCCAGATGCAAAATTAGAATTACGATTATGAACTTTGGAATACTCTGATGCTAAAAACTCAGCTTTCGCTTCATTTTTGTAAACATAGTTATTTAAGTGTGAATCGTAGAGTGGTGGAAGAGCTGTATGCTGTCTCGTGTATTGTCTGCAAACTTTCCATAGCCGACTATCATTAGGCTTAAGCTTAGAGAAAGTTGAATTGAAATTGTAATTTTTAAATTTACGCAAAAGAAAACTAACCAATTTATTAAAAAAATTAAACATATTTTTCAAATTTTGAGAACGATTAGAGAAACGATGCTTAATGTATAATCTAATATAATTTTTAAATTTGATGAGAACCACGATACAAGTTGATAGTGCCATATGCGGATAATTATTAAGTGCTTTATTCGGAATAAAAAGTTCCCACGAAGAATTAATTAACTTCGGAAGAGTTGATAAATGATGGTCAATATCAGCAGGACTATGTAGCTTAAGAAGCAAATTAATATTATTGTTAATATACTCTTTAAATCCTGCCCAATTTGCATTTTGGAAATCGGGCAGAACTATATCGGCTATGTTTAATTTACTTCCTACAATAGTAGTGAAAATAGGGTTGTGGTTGGAGGACAAACAATTTATTGAAACAGGAGTTGCAATAGAAACATTTTTGACCAAAGCAACATCTAAGATACTAGTACGATATTGAATAGCATCAGGAAAGTAAGTAGGTTCTTCAGGGGCGCAGATACAAACATTTGAACGTAATGCGAATTCAAAGAGAATATTACCAGCACGATTATTATTAAAGCAGTTCCATAACTTGTCCCCACTTGATAATGGCTTGATAACTGAAAAGCTTCGCGCTCTTTATATTTATTAAAATTTATTAATTTTAGCAACTCTTATGTTGTTTATAATTCTCGCTCCGTAAATCATTACATTTTATAATCCCCCGTTAAGCGAGACATGTTTTAAGTCAAACGAGATTCATGTTAAACTGAAAAATCTCAAACGACCTCATCTATCCACTGTTTGGTTCGGGTACCCAGTATATTTTCTTTACACCGGTTCTATTCTATGAAATCATACGAATAATTTCGTTTCGATATTTTCGAACAAGTACTATATGTTCCCCAATTCCAACAAGTGGATAGGACAAATATATTTATGAAATGTATTTATAAAAGAACAAGGAACTTGTGTGAATTGAGTTAAAAAAGAAAATAGAAGAGGGTGTATACATGAGCATATGCTCTTATGTTATGATACATGGTTAACATCAACTGTGCGTAATTGTTCCTTGCCAAGTATGTATTTAAAAATAGAGTGGAATGAGGACGAATGTGTGTGGTTGGGTACGTGCAAGTGGTTAAGTGTTCCTTAAATATATATATATATACAAGCTTAGAGAAAATAATATACAAGTTTATTACGAATGCACGCTTATAATAACTTATGGTACTAAAGATTATTACATAAAGAATTTTTAAAAATATATTGGGCAGTGGTAGACCATGCAAGATACAGTTTTATGACATGGTTCAGAATTAATGTCGTGACGTTTGAATTTATTTTTATTGGATTTTCTATCGCCCTTAATCACCTAGTATGAATTTTCTTTTGCATTGCCATCACTACTACTACTGTTACTAATAATAATAATAATAATAATAATAATAATAATGGTAATAATTATAATAATAATCGGTTCATTCGTTTATCAGAGCTAAATTCCATACATCCGGATATATCGAATAAGTAACTTATAAATTAATCGTTTTTGAATTCATTTTAATAAGGCTGATTTTCGTTTTAACGTTATATTGCGATTTTAAACGGCCATCAAGATGTAACCCGCAAGTATTATACGAAGTATTTATGCGGTATATACGCTGACATCCTAGTGTAAATGTGACGACATTTAATTTTCCATTAACAGCCTCAATTCGTCATTGCATATCTTTGTTAATTTAATCATAACGCAGCGTGACCATTTAATTTGTTTTTTTTTTAATGGCGCAGTTGGTAACACTGCTACAAAGCAAACCGTGTAATCCACGTTTAGTTTACACACGAGAGATTCGTTCCAGTATCAATTATCATGGTATCCTATGAAGCGAAGGAGCGCGCATTTTATATAGAACGTTATTTTCGACACCAGTCGATGACGACAGCGGTGTAAACCTGTACCTTCTCCCAATTCAATTTTAAGGTAGTTGAATACCTTCTAGAGACAGTTCTGCAACGGATAAGAAACGTCATGGACAAAAAAAAAAAAAAAAAAAAAAACGTTCGTACCCCTACAAACATCGATCGAGTTGGGCAGCGATCATCCGGACGTTCTACTCGTTGTCATGCTGGTTATTTAAACCTGTCCAGAGAATCTGTTCATATTGCTGGAAGACTCGAAATTTCATCCTTATAAACTGGTAATAACTCAGAAATTAAAAAGTACCGATCATGCACAACGAAAACTTTTTGCTGAAACGATGCTGAAAAAAAAATCGAAAACGAAGAGATCGATTTAAACCATCTTTTAACGAGCGATGAAGCTCATTTTCAGCTATCCGGATTCGTAAACAGAACTGCCGCTACTGATCCGAATCTAATCCGAATTCAATCGAATAAAAGCCGTCACACAACGAGCGAGTAACCGTCTGGGCTAGTTTAGCGAAAGCGAGGTCTTAATTTTTCAACAGAAATATCGAGATAATACTCGTTTTTGCTTCCCTCACTTCGTTATCTTTGCGTCTGAATCGTATATGGTTTCAACAAGTTGATGCGATCTGTTACTGTTTGGCAGAAGAAGCATTTTTGGTAACCGCATATTATCGCGTCTCACGGATTTCGCTTGGACGTGCGCTCGCCAGATTTGACGACTCCAGAATTTTACCTTAATAGCCGCGTTTACGAAACACGTTCACGAGATGTGGACTACTTAAAAACTCGATGAAGAAATTTCAAAAATTCAGCGACCCTAGAAAATTTTTTCGAAAATTTTACAAAAAGACTGAATCAATGTATTGTTGCAAATAGCGGTCATCTGAACGATATTTTGTTTTACAAATTGTTGTGAGCTAATCTCTCGTTTTCCCGTTTTCAAATCAAATTTCATTCGAAAATTTTGGTCGAGTAATTTTTATGTTATTCAAAAAACCCAAAACCGTCCGTCTTCTATACGTACGTATTATTTTTCTTCTTTTATTATTTCATTAATTCGCGCCCAGCATTTTATAATATCTATCCATCCTATTATTGGGGGCTAAATTTTCCTTGCAAAAGCGTTTTCTATCGATATCGCGTAGAAATTTTAATTTATTCATATGGGTAATTCGTCGAACAGCTGAAAATAACCGTTGCGTGTAACTTAATTTTGTATAATAAATATCGGAATTACTCGAAATTAATTATCAATTAATCGTACTCGCGTTTTAAACTAAATATTAAATGTACGACGCGCACCCATCTGGGAAAGAAGGCTGTAGATAGATTTAGTTCTAGTTCTCTCGCTGATGCTGACGATTGAAGAAAGGAAGCTGACGGTTAGATCCGTGGAAGAAAAAGTGTGAACACTAATTAAAAGGTTGTAACGTTTATGGTGAATTATGCAACAAGGAAACGTAGAAAGGTAAACGCGAGTAATTAACTAGTAACGAAGATTACAATGTATTGCACTTTCTATTCGATAATTAAATTGTGATGATTTTTATTCTAATTTTTTTTATTATAATTATCATATTTATTTATGTATACGCATTTATTAATGCGTACGCTTTAAATAATATATAATTCGACTATTTAAATAAATAATTTGATATAAAGTATGTTATATAATTATAATACAAATAATTTAATTTGCTCCTCTTTCTAAAAACACAATACAAAGTCCGTATATGTCCCATTATCTCATCAGTAGTTATATATATAGGAAACCGCTCGTAGATGGGATATATATATGATGTGGGGAGAAACTTTAATCGCGGCGAAATGATAAAAAGAAAGTCACAATATAGCGATTATTTTTTTTCTATCTTTTCTGAAAGAATCGAGAAAAAGAAATATTTAGGAGATTAGAAAATTGCGGTCGGTCCAACACCTACGTGTGTAATAAGTGGAAACATTCGATCCGCACACGTCGTCCACTAAAATGATATTATCTAATCGGACCCTTGAAAAACGTAAAGGCCGTTTCGGTCGTATTACAAAGGTTAGTCGAGAACGAATAACAATGATGATGATTACAATCATTGCGGTTGACGTAATCAAGACTAGTGTACGATGGTACGACTAGTGTTACTATACAGATACGAATCTCGTTAAAGCTTACTTCTCTCATTAATGAAGTACGTTCGCGCGTTATCGTCCATATACTACTACACCTTCGATCGAACACGCACACAGCGTAAAACCTAAAGGGAAGATTTTTACCTTATCTAACCGGAGGAAAAGCCGCGTAAAACCTAATCAGACCGACGTTCGAACCTCCGACACAGATTACAAAATCAGTCGCCAATTTAGAATGTCCTCCAAAACGATGTTTATCGACTGCGAGAGAGAAGAACATTCGCATCCAACTGGTAAACACACTTTTATTATCCGCTTTGGTATATTTACCCTTACAACGGGGAAGGAACAAAACTGTTAATCATCAGTATGTGTACATTGCGACGTTTAACTAAAATAGGATACGAAGCTGTAACATTTCTTACTGTGGGAACTTAATATACGTTCGAGCATATGTGCGAAAATCGTTTCTCAAACAGACGAACTTTGTCCTCTACTACGTATATATATATATATATATATATATATATATATATATATATATATATATATATATATATATATATATATATATATATATAACTATTTAGCAGTGTTTACATTTCCAAACGAATTTAACTACAACCAAGATGTTGTTCATCTCTATATCGGTCGTTATCAAACTTTCAAAAGGAATGAAACTTTATCTCATTGTACACAATTAATGAAGGAGGAAACTCTTTGAAGGAGAACTAATACGCGTTAAAATTCCATCGTCAGCTACATCGCGAGTGTAGGTAATAAAATAATACATATAGTAGTAGATAATTAGTTTTTGACGAAGCACATCGTCAACTGAATGAGCAACTTTTATCAACGTCGATGTAACAATGACGCACGCCCACATTGGACAAAAAGTAAAAGATGCAACCTACTTGACATTATATAATTCAATTTTTCCGGATTTAAAAAAAAATTAATTTACCCATCTTATTAATCATCTCGTCTCTGTCCGTAGCTATTTCCTCCTTGGTTCCACTTTCTCGCATAGCATCTCCATGTCACTATCTCTTTTTATTTTCCAACGTATGCTCATGTCCGTCATTCTTTCACCTCCAAATTAGTTCCTCTACCGATTTTACATATATGTTTAGCGCTCGTTGACCGGAACTCGGGGTTCACAAATTCGTATACTTTTTTTTTTTGTAATGTTTTATTCGCAGACTAGGCGAGTTTCTTGGTTTTTAAATTATATTTCATACGCTTTAGTTCTCTTTTTACGCATTTATCTTTAACTACACAGATTTTAGAGTTATTTTCCATAGATCGTGTCTTCTAACTGGTTTTTCCACAAAAAGCTAACGATATAATTAAAACGATGTTTATATGCCTTTCAATTCAATATTTCGGTGCATTAGTGTATTGCCGTAAATAATTTCTGAGAAATAATATCTAACCGTCTTATTAATTAGTGGAAATGTTCGTGTTGTTTCGTACATGTTAATATTAGATTATTATCATTCGAGTCAGATCCAATCGTATTGCATCAGTTTTTATTACATCTTCTAGGACCGGAACTCCACTAATTTTAGAACGTTCTCATCCGTATATATAAAATTCTTCATTGTGCCTCTAACGTCAGCCAATGTACATTCGCTATATTCGTACTGTTAATTTTTTAACTCATTCTTTCTGTTCCGTATTTGTTTGATCGAGAAAGCTTTTTGTAAACTTCATCTGTGTATTTGCCACACTTCTTTTTACAGCTATCTTTCTACTTATATTCGAAGATTTAATACCACCTAGTAAATATAAGTTACCTATTTTTGTCGTCCTGAAACAACCCGTCTATATCCACCATCTAGATCGACTGTGTCTGGACGCACATATTACGCAGTCGAAAAACAACATAGTCGATATATGTACAACTTGTGGCTCGACGTGTCGTAAATACCCACACTTAGTTTCTATCTCTTAGCTTTAAATTTGATTTAAGTTTTTTCATAGCACATACAGTAGGTTAAGTTTCTGTCCAGCAAAACTTCCTTATGTTGCGGCAGTGTTTTTTCACCTTTTGGCCAGTGTGGATTGTTCAGACTATAAACTTATATTATTAGCCTTAATAAAATCATATAATCTACGCGCATCCAAGGAGGTAGGATCCACAATAAACTCTTCAAGTTTTATTGGCAGCATATTCCTTGTCGATAAAAGTTCAGTATTTTGAACAGGACCAGATGTGACGATCTTCGTTATTATATATCTCCAAACTCCTATTCTGATGATCCCCAATTTGGCCAGATGACTAGGATGACCACTCCTTAGTTTAACAAACACAGACAAAATCTTATCTTTATGGAGGAAATCACCATCTTTAAACTTTTGGAATTGTCTTTTGAATAGTGGCATATTTTTTACCTTTTAACCAGCTCTGAAATTCGAAATACGATTGAAAAGAACGGTACAACATTTCCTTAAGCTTCGGTATTAACTGTCTCCATTGTAGTTTAACGTGCTTCTCAATAGCCGGAATTAAATCCGATCGAGTAATCCGCTATCTCATTTCCACGGACGTCGCAGTGGGCAGGGATCCACTTAACCTTAGTTCCACGCTTGTGAAGTTGTCAAACCCAACTGTCGTATTGATAACTCTAATATACTCATTGAAAATTCCGGGAGTCTAGATAGCTGTTGTTACGATTAATTTATCTGTTTAAAATTTAATATTTAAATCTTATATTTAGAATACTACTATTTTATAATTACATTGTGGTAATACTGATAATTGTCACGCGTTGTAGTTAATTTATCGTTAACCTTTATAGATAAGATGGAGGTCGTTGTATAATGTGTCGCTGGTTGTTCGTTTTATGTCGTGCTCGTTTCTTTTTCCTCCTCGTTTTAATTTGTTCTAAATGTCGTTTTCGTAATTAAATATAATTAAACGTTTTAAATGTCGTTTTCGTAATTTAATGTAATTAAAACGTTTATTAAAATGTCGTTGTCGTAATTTAATGTAATTAAAACGTTTATTAAATGTCGTTTTCGTAATTTAATGTAATTAAATGTCTATCAAAATATTTGTTCGTAAATTAATATATTTTGATTGTAAAACCTAATAATCCATGAACATATTTTTGGTCCTCCGGGCCGGATTGTTAATTTTGTTATTGTTAAATATGGATAAACTTAAGCGTACTAAACGCATCGTTAAAATAAATTTACTTAAAATTAAGGATAAAATTAGTAACATTTTAGATAATCCTGTTAACACAGAAAACTTATTAAAAGCTGATGAACTTATGTCTAATTTTCGTAAATATAATATGAATTGTGAAGAATTATCAATGCAAATTTGTCAATTACTCGATGAAGATAATAAAGAACACTGTCAATTGCAAGAACAACTACTGGATGACGATGCAGAGATGCAAGAAGTTTATGCCAGTTACTGCGCAAAAATTAAAACATTGCAAAATTCGATTTCGTCCGAGAAATTGTACAGTTCATTACTAGAAACAACGTCGGTAAATATGAAACCTAAATTAAAGGATATTGATGTTCCCAAGTACAACGGTAAGGAAGAAAATTTTTATGATTTTAAAAATTTGTTCGAAAATTTAATACACAATAATAATGATTTATCAAATGTTCAAAAATTATATTACTTAAAACAATCTTTAATCGGTGATGCACACAATATAGTAAAAGATTTTGAATTAAATGAAACAGCTTATTTAGAAGCTTGGTCGAGATTTTTAGAAAGGTATGAAAATCGTCGGTCGATTATACGCACTCATTTTCGTAATTTGATTAATTTACAATCAATAAAAAATGAATTTGGCGTTCAAAAACTTGTTGACCAAACTAATTCTATCCTGTCGGGTTTAAAAATATGCGGTGAAAATATCGAAAATACCTTTTCACGGTTTATTACATACTTAGTTAGTACGAAATTAGATTATAACACACAAAAAGATTGGGAAAATTCGATTTTAACTAATAAAACATTTCCGAAATATGAAGAATTAAGCAAATTTTTGCAATCTCGTTCATTCGTTATCGAAGAAAGGCATAAACACAATTCGTTTTCGGTAAATTTAAAAGATTATAAAAAACAACAATTTGAAAAGAAATCGTTTATTACAATAAATGTAAAATGCTCGTTATGTTTAAAAAATCACTATTTAAATCAATGCACACGGTTTAAAGATAAATCACCCCATGAAAGATTCGAATATGTAAAAAGTAATCGTCTTTGTTTAATATGTTTCGCTTCTAATCATATCGCGAAACAATGTACATCAAATTATCGTTGTAAATGTGGAAAAAATCATCATTCGTTGTTGCATTTTCCACCTAAATTAGAAACCGCATCCAAACATTTAACAAATTCCGTAATAAGTAATAATAATTCGTCGGTAATTGATCAGAAAACCGTAAATTCAAGCGAATTATCGTCGTTATCTTGCTTACGAAGTATTAAAAATAAGTTTATACTTTTACCGTCGGCTCTCGTTAAATTTGAATGTAATGGTACGGTCGGAAACGCTCGTATTTTATTAGATAGTTGTTCGCAAGCAACTTTAGTATCGGACACATTTGTTAAAAAATATGGTTTACCTATTTCGCCGTTTAAACCTAATTTTTCGGTTCGTGGAATCGGTAGTTCGGTAAATATTAACGCGTCGGTAAATATTACAGTAAAATCGCGTGTTCAGACTTTTTCGTTAGAAATAGAAGCGGATATCGTTCCATCTTCAGCAATAGCATATACCGCGTTCGTTGAAAATGAGATGAAATTAAGTAAAGATGTTATTAAAGGATTAAAATTGGCGGATCCAGCTCTTGCACAAAAAAATATCGCTATTGGAAATGTTGACATTTTACTGGGTGCCGAATATTATGAAAAATGTCTTTGTAATGAAAGTAGAAGTATCGAAGGTCTAACTCTTAGACTAACCAAATTTGGATGGATCGTTTCTGGTTCTTTGTCGTACGTCAAAAAAAATGACATTAATTTTTCTGGTTGTTGTACCATACAAGACATTTACAATAATCTAAATAAATTTTGGGAAATGGAATGCGTCAATGAGAATTCACAGAAGAACATTCCGATAAAAGATAAATGTGTTGAGCATTTTGAAAATAATTATTCAATAGCCCCAGACGGAAAATTCGTTGTAAAATTGCCGTTTAACACAGATCGAACTTTGGTCGCTAATAATCGTAGTAAAGCGTTATCGAGTTTGTTTAAAATCGAACGAACACTTGGAATAGACGTGAAATCTCTTTATAATAATTTTTTACGGGAATATTTATCAAGCGGACACATGTCACGAGTCAACCCAGTCAGTTCGCCTGTTTACTATATTCCTCATCGTGAAGTTATTCGGAAGGATAGTTTAACTACTCCGGTTCGTGTAGTTTTTAATGCATCATCAAAAAGTAAGGATCAGAAGTCATTAAATGATGTATTGATGGTCGGTCCAGTGCTACAGCGTGATTTATTTGATATATTGATTTCGTGGCGTTCGTATAATTACTGTTTTTGTGCAGATATAGAAAAAATGTATCGAATGATATGGGTTGCAGAAGATGACAGGGATATGCAGAGGATATTATGGAGAGAAAATATTTCCGATGCTGTCCAGGAGTATCGATTAAACACGCTCACATATGGTACCGTTCCTGCTTCGTTCCTAGCCACGAAATGTCTAAATGTCATTGCTGAGGAAATAAAAGATAAACATCCTGTAGCTTCGAAAATAATAACGGACAATTTTTATATGGATGATTTATTATGTGGTGGTAAAACAGTAGACGAGATGATACGTTTACAAAATGTGATCCATAGTAAGCTAGAAAACCATGGATTTCATTTAAGAAAATATGCATCGAATTCGATAGATTTTTTGAAGAAGTTAAATTCAAATTTGTTGTTAAATAATGATGCTCGTGATTTTGAACAAAAAATTCAGGTTTTAGGTATATCGTGGTTGCCTGATCAAGATAATTTTAAAATCAAATTAAATGTAAATTCTTGTCCAATTGGTTCAAAGCTTACAAAGAGGATAATGCTGTCCTGTATATCGCGCACATTCGATCCTCTAGGATTAATATCTCCGATAACAGTTAATGGCAAATTGCTTTTACAAGAATTGTGGAAAGAAGGTGTATCCTGGGATGATTCAGTTTCAGAAAAATTATCAGAGCTTTTTACAGATTATATCGTCGATTTAAGTAAATTGGAATCGTTCTTTCAATGACACCATCGTCCGAGATCATAGGATTTTGCGATGCTAGTAGTAAAGCAATTTGTTGCGTCATTTACCTTCGTACAGTTGGGCACCTCGATAATGTAACGTGTCAACTTGTTTGTTCGAAAACTCGTGTTGCTCCATTACGACCACTTACTATACCCAAGATGGAGTTGTTGGCTGCAGCGTTGTTAGCGTCAGTGGTTGATAAAGTTCGGAAAATTTTGAACATTGATATTTCAAAAGTTTATTTATTTTCAGATTCAACTGTTGTCCTTTGTTGGCTGTCGGCACCTTCGACAAATTGGAAGACGTTTGTTGCTAATCGTGTTACCAAAATCTCGAGATTATTACCCTTTCGTTGCTGGCATTACGTGCCTACAGCTGAAAATATTGCTGACATTGGTACTCGAGGATTGAAATGTAATGACTTTCTGTCATACAAGGCATGGGTACATGGTCCCAAATTCTTGATGATGTCAAATGCATTTTCGTTACATCGAATTCCGAATCTTGATGTTCATAGTGCTTTGGAAAGGCGTAGGATAAAGATTACGTGCAACACTGCTGTGACATATAATTTTATTGATAAATTTTCGTCGTACTCTCGGTTGGTTCGAGTCATTGCATATATGTTACGATTCGACAATCGTTCAAAAATTTCAATAAAATTTGAATCGTTGGTAATAGACAATGACGAATTTAAGCGTGCGTTGACAGTTCTTATTCGTCTAGAACAACAATCGTCGTTTCCAGAAGATGTGGATCGGTTAAAAAATGAATTTCCATTGAAAAAGAAAAGTAGACTACTATCATTGACACCGTTTCTAGATGTTGATGGCATTCTGCGTGTTGGCGGTCGGATTCATAATTCGTCGTTTTCAATGGAGAAGAAACATCCAATTATTTTGCATGCTCGATCACATCTTTGTCGGATCTATATAAGACATTTACATGAAAAATATTTTCACGCTGGTCGTTTATTTTTGTCGTCACACATTCAAGCAAAACATTGGATTGTCGGTGGTCTGACAAATGTGATCAAACTCATTATTAAAAATTGTGTTCATTGTATCAGATTAAGAGCACAAACGAGTCAACAAATAATGGGTCAGTTACCTGCCGCAAGAATCGGAATCGATCGTCCATTTGCCAACACAGGTGTAGATTTTGCTGGACCATTTGCATGTAAATGTGTCGGACATCGAACTACTCGTCAGTACAAAATATATATCGCAATTTTTGTGTGTTTCGTTGTAAAGGCCGTTCATATTGAAATCGTTTCGGATTTGAGTACAAATAAATTCTTGGAAGCATTACAGCGGTTTATTTCGCGAAGAGGAAAGCCATCAAAGATTTATTCGGACAATGGTACCAATTTTGTTGGAGCTCGCAATTTTTTTAAATTGAATGAAGATGAAGTCAAAAAGTTCGCCTCTTCAGAAGAGTTTTGCTGGGAATTTATTCCACCGACAGCTCCGCATTTTGGTGGTATTTGGGAGGCAGCGGTGAAGTCTGCTAAAAAATACATGATTCATGTTACAAAAGGACATGCTCTAACGTTCGAAGAGTATAATACATTGTTCGCTCGGATCGAGGCTGTCATGAATTCGCGTCCACTTTGTTATGGTCAAGTGAACCAACATGATCAGGAAGTTATAACACCAGCTCATTTCCTGATTGGTGACTCGTTGTTGTTTGCGCCTTCGTTTGATTTGTTGGATGTATCCTTACCAAAGCGGTTGCAGATGTTGCGAACACGACTCTCATCGTTTTGGAATTTGTGGAGTAAGGATTATTTAAACCAATTACAACAAAAAGTAAAATGGAAGGCTACTGTCAAAAATTTACATGTTGGCCAAGTTGTTTTAGTAAAAATGCCAAATTGTAAGGTATATCAATGGCCACTGGCAATAGTTGTCGCTGTACGACCAGGCAAAGATGGCATTGTTCGTGTTGTAGACATAAAATTAAAAGGATCCATTTATAAGAGACCAATTTCATCATTAATAATTTTACCCACCTCTGAACAATAGTTCAGCCGGGGGAGTATGTTACGATTAATTTATCTGTTTAAAATTTAATATTTAAATCTTATATTTAGAATACTACTATTTTATAATTACATTGTGGTAATACTGATAATTGTCACGCGTTGTAGTTAATTTATCGTTAACCTTTATAGATAAGATGGAGGTCGTTGTATAATGTGTCGCTGGTTGTTCGTTTTATGTCGTGCTCGTTTCTTTTTCCTCCTCGTTTTAATTTGTTCTAAATGTCGTTTTCGTAATTAAATATAATTAAACGTTTTAAATGTCGTTTTCGTAATTTAATGTAATTAAAACGTTTATTAAAATGTCGTTGTCGTAATTTAATGTAATTAAAACGTTTATTAAATGTCGTTTTCGTAATTTAATGTAATTAAATGTCTATCAAAATATTTGTTCGTAAATTAATATATTTTGATCGTAAAAAACTAATATTCCACGAACAGCTGTAAAAGAACACTCATGGAATCAGTATTAGGATATTTTTTTTCTTATATAATCTTATAAAAGAAACAGCCTCGTATATGGCATACATTTCCATAAAAAATGATGAGCTTGCATATGGTACGCGGAGCAACTTAGAGATGTTTCTACTAAAAAAAAAAGTGTCTGTATATCTCCTTTTAGAATGCGATAGAGCCATGGGCGTAAATAATTTCAGAAGCGTTGTACTTGTTCTCCAATACTGACTCGATAATGGAATTGTTAACGCCATTTAGGAGACTCTTCGATGTATTGACAAAGCTATTATCTACCTCTAATCTAAACTGTAGTATTTTTTTAAGGGGAAGTCTTATAGAAGGGATCTAAAGACGTATGTAATAAACTTATCTCGTGCAGTTTGTTACGCCTATGAATGAGTGGAGGTAAATTTTTACCAAGCCAATATTTATTATTGCGAGCTTTGTACATACGTGTAAGTTGTTTGTTGATTATGTGAGAGGAACGCTGCCTGACTCTAAGGTAAAATTTGTCGGATATAAATTTCTGTCTTAACGAAAAGGGAAGTTCCGCAGCTTCTGCCTGTAAGATGTTAAAGGGAGTGGAGCGCATGGCGCCCAAACATAAGCGAAGGGCAGCAGTCTATATGAGCTGTAATTTTTTTATGTGTTTTATTAAAATTAATGAACGGCGCAATATAGTCTATATGGAATATGATAAGCTTTATAAATCTGAACACCTACTACTGGATGGGCATCCCACTTCATTCCGGTAATGGCTCGTAGTATATTAAGTCCTTTGTTGCACTTTTGTAACAAAAATCTGATCTCTTCATTCCATGACATTTTAGGGTCAAACATTACCCCCCAGGTATTTGGCGAACTGCTTAAAAGCAATAGACTTTTTATTAATACGCAGTAGCGGTGATGTACGGAAGAATTTTCTCGTGAACAAGATACCACGAGTCTTATCTATATTAATATCCAATTGTAAACAATCTCCATTGTGTATCACAGGCCTCCTTTAGATCGACAAAAGCAACGCCTGTACAGATATATATATATATATATATGAATATCTCGGGAAGATATCGTTATTTTAACTGTCCATCTGCCTGTATAAAAAGCGTTACCACTAATCTGATCTGGTCGAACATACTCTTCAAAACTTTTGTAGTTTTGAATACTATGTGAGAAACGTAGCCATGTTTTCTTTATTGTATGTGAATGTGTGTATATATATTTATATACGAATGTACGTATGTTATTTATACTACCATATCTATACGTATATACGAGCTTATTATGTCAAGCACGTCGTCTTATAATAATAAATTGATACTTCTTATAAAACTAAATTATATATTTCCGCTAACACCGTTTAATATAATTTATCTGCTTGAACAAGTAAATTCTCTTAGCGTATCATTAAATATTTTATTTTATTGCGGGATGATAGTCCAAATTGGACTTTTTATTAATACAGACGATCTACAAGAACGAGCGCGTATTAAATTTCATCTTGACGATCACACCGCTGAATGGATATGTGCTATGGGGAGCCTCAAAATAATAAATAGATATGCCCAATAAGTATACGCTATAATGATTGGAACTGTACATACGCAGCGAGATGATATGAAGTATTCTCCATACTTCGAACGTAATAACCATGACAAAAACCGTTCCCATGACAAAAACCGTTCCCATGACAAAAAGTAATGCTCAGTAAATAATTTTAAGTTCTTCTAGCTTGTTACAATTTAATTTGTCGTAAAAACATTAAATACTGAAAGGTAATCGTTATTGTCCTATTTGCTACTAAAATCTTTTAAAGAACTGGACAGCCTTGTTTCCGACTATTTGGGAATATTCAAGAGCGATATCCTTATCGAAGGTATCCTTACAGCTACTTTTGTCACGTAGAATAATTTCATTGTTCTGGATCTTTTCTAAACAATTTACAAAATTATTGCAAAAAGATTATTGAGTAAACTGTCTGGGTATCAGTTTAAAGGAATATATTCGAGTTAATATCGTCGTCCATAAAATAGAAAATACGCTGGAACGGAATAAAGTGTGTTCTGTCGTGTTTTTTTGCATAGTCTGTTGAGCGTGGAAATGATCACAAAATTTGAAATGTAGTATCTCTCCAAGAAATATTACAAAAGCGGCTAAACTCGTGTTTGCTTAGAACATTTGAAAAGTTAGAGACGCTATTTCCAACAATCAAGAAATAAACGTAGATATTCCCAGACGAGCATCTTGGGTCGTGTATTGTATGACGATATGACAGTTTTATGTCGATGGAAAGATGCAGACGAATCGTGAAATAATATAAAAACACGATTCTAAAATGGAGCGTAAATTTAAGAAATGAGAACGAGTCACCGTTCGAAAACGATTATCCGAAAATGAAATATAATGGTCTCCGTTTAGATGAAGCACTTGGATGGAACACGCGTATAAACATAAATTATAAATCAGCCTTAAAATATGCGTTCGCATCGAGCAATATGATCATTTTAGTAATTATTTGCTTAATGATCGAATAGAAAAGTGCGATATGCGCAAATCTTCGTTACCTTTTAATTGCTGGCGTTATCTACTCGGTGTCTTCTTGAATTTTGCCATAATTTACTACAAACTGTACCACTCGAATTAATTTTCAATCTTTTTCTAAGCGTCACCTTTCTTTTTCTTCGATCACTAGCACCAGCAACTAGGACTAGAACTAGAAGTCTATGTTTACGATCGAACAACTTTATCCTTTTGTTCCAGATATGCGTACAATCTTGCGCATGGGCATTCCGTTACTCTACTATTTATTTCGGGACTGTATATTCGATTTTCTACATATCCACGCACACACTCATAATACCTTCTCAAACGTTTTAGATGAAAAATTAAAGCTTTAACGATTAATTATCGTGTAAAAATTCCGATTTAATTTTTTTCAATAAATTAGTTTATACGCGCGAATTATATAGTCGTCGTTATTATGATAATATTTGTTATTTATATAGCTCTTCGGATTCAGCTTGCTATTAAATAAAATAAATGTGGACCATATTATTGGGAATTTGTTTAATATTCGGTTTTTGGTTAAAATTAAACCTTCAAAAGAACAGATTTGGTTGATAATAATTTTCGAAAATATTTCAAGATAAAATATAAAATCGCTTAAGTTCCTTATTTTATTCATCGATAATATAAATAAAGAATCGATTAAACTTCTCGAATTTTCGAATGTGAAAACGTTTATAATCGATCTAATTCGACCTAAAACAAATAGTAAATAATTCCGCGATAACGAGTAACGAGGGGAGCGCAGACCGACTTACGAATAATACGAGGATTAACGAGAGATAGCGAAAAATGATGAAAAACAAGCAGAACGTGTTTTACACTGAGACAAACGAACGCTATTACCTTATTTACACCGTCTGCTATACACGGACACCGATGCGGTGGGTCGCTATTATCCGATGTCCCTTTTATTGAATACATCATTTTAAGTTAGCCCGGGCTATTGACTGGCACGCGTATACCTCGAGAATTCTTTTGGCATGAGGGCGAACTAGTGTACACCATCGTAACAGTTTAACCCGCACACCGCATCACGTGCCGTATTTAGTAGGACGGACATAAACGATTGAGTACTAGAACAGAATAAATACGATAACTAAGGGACGATGTCCGCGCGATAATACCGCCACCCTTATACTACGCAATTATTATTAGCGAGAAGGGATGAGACATATATATATACATAAAATTTAAGTTTGGTAAAATCGGCAAACAAAAACTAAAAACTGCCTCTTTTTGTGGACAACAATCTGTTCCTTGTCACTACCACTTAACACGACATAAAAGGCAACGAATGCGACACCCTATCTTAAAAAACAACCCTCCCGAATTCGTCCCATAGTTCGTACTTAATGCGAACTCTTTTTACATTACTAGTGGAATGGATAATTCTTTTTAACTCTTCTATATTTAGTAATAATAATAATAATAATAGTAACGATAATCTTTAAAGTACTAGCGGTCGTAACAGCAATTGTAAAACAGTAGCTATAGTAGTAATAGTAATAAGCGATAAAAGTTGTAGCATTGATAATACTAACACTAACAGTAATTGTGTAATAGTAGTAACAGTAATAGTACTAGTACTTCAATTTTGATATAAAAAAAAAGACCCTTAAAGTAAACTGTAAAATTAGACCAGCTTAAATCCCCTTAATGAAGTATTAAATATCTGACGATCAACAATTTCTCTCCCATCGCAACATAAAAGCGGAGCAACAATTCCCATTCATTTTTATACATTTATATATATATATATATATATATATATATATATATATATATATATATATATAAAAGTATTCCTATGTCCTTTTTTACTTTCAGGAAGGTAAGGTGCTTTTTCTTCATAATTTTCAATTCGAGATGAAACGGTCTCACGCACATTAGTGAATGATGTGTTCTACCGTGCGGTTTAAAATTACACACATATCCAATTACTGTAGGAGTAAATTCTATTTGTAATAACCTCGGAACTATATAATGGATGCTTTCGCGAGGTTGAAAAGTTGTCGGAGCTTCACGGTAATATAAAGACGATATTTAACGAAGTTCTTTTACAAGAACAAATCAAATGCTACATCAAAAATAAGATTAGAAAGGCACATATCGAGAAAATAATCGGGATCCGCTGTGCGAATTATTAGCGGGACGTTATAAATACTGGTTTCCAACGCTTACATTGCTCCTCTGCTAATAAACCGGGATGAGAAAATTCTTGGAAAATTTTACACATACGCGGAACTGTTTAATGCTTATAGATTACCAAAACAGATTAGGGAACTTAGACGACCACACTGAAGGAGCCGCAGATAGATGGATAAATGAATGGATAAAGCCGCTAACGTAAATTTAGTTCGAGATCGTAGCGTATGATTTCCAGAAACAGTAGAGATGATTAGACACAGCGGAAGTTTGATTATAAGTACGATTTGTCAATCGATGCTTGAGAAGGTCAATACCCACTACACTAATGGAAGCGTAAAAAAAAACAAAGGTAATAAATGAGCAATTATAGACCGATTTATTTACTAATAGCAAATATATCAGCTATTCACTCGTGTAATTACAAACCGAATAACTTCCGAGTGAACAGACCGGGCTCAGACCAGGATCCAGTAAAAATGATAATTTTTAACGATTACAATAAACGCGACGAATACGATATAGATACATGGTCTTTATAGACGACGAAAAATCGTTCGATTCGCTAGAGGCTTGATCGATGTTACATCGGAATTAACGACACATACATGAAGATTGATTATTCAGAACATTTATAGCTTCGCTATAATGCAAGTAAAAGTATGGAAGAAAGCGAAAAAGATTCCAAATAAAAAGAGGAATTAGGTAAGGTTCGAAATTGTTTATTTCCGCATAAATATGTTTAAAAGCCTGAATTAGAATAAGAAAGGTATCAAAAACTGATTACTCAGCGAAATTAGGTTAAAAATAAACCTCCAAGAAACGGAAATAATGACTAATACAGAGAAACCGGTAAAAATAATGATAAATTCGAAAAAAAATTATAAAAAAATTATAACAAAAACGGAAATAACGAGAAGAATATGTTTGTCTCGGGTTGGGTTCTTTGGAAATCAAGCGGAAAACCGATTAACCCCAAAAAAGAAAATTATGCACGTGTAGCGCATATTCTGCAGAAATATAGTCGTACGCAAAAATAGACGTATAAAATGTAAGCAAGGCCTGCGCACGAGAGAATGACGCGAAACATCAGATATCAGATATCAGATCGGATACGTGAACGGACGAAGTTAAACGACGTAGTAGAGCGGATTGCTTAAAGAACGTGTGGAACTGGGCAAGAGATGACAACAGATTCTATAACAACGGCGGTCGATAAACAAAAAAATAAAACAGTAAAACAGGGTGTAAACCGACGACAAGGCGGTGCGACCAAAGATAGCCGGGAAATATTGGTCGCGGAAAGGCGCCAGACAGGATTGGATGGAAAAATTGGGGAAAGTGTTCATCCGGCAGTAGATAGATGAAGGCGTATCGTGATATATCCGCGTGTACGTGTATTTATCGACAGAATGAACGAAATCGGTCGCATTTATTTTTAGTTTTTGTATGTTTAAACTCAGTCGAAAATTGTTCCAGTAATTCGTACGTTTTATTCCCCGTTTAATTTTTTCAAAATACGTTTACCAATTTAAGAAGTTTCTAACTTTCTTCGAGAAAGAAGAACATACCGAAATTGGTAATAGTAAAGTTTACGAAACACGATACGCTGCCATAGCGTTTATAACGGTGTGGTCTGTTCATTCGCTTATTTAATGAATCCTCTAAAATTGAAAGAATTATATTATTCCGTTATACGTGCGCATAGGATACTTTTCAATTATTTCATAAATTATGAGATAAATTTTGGACCACCATAGGAAAATGCAACAAGTATTATTATTATTATTATTATATATATATATAAAGTATGTACATACGTATTTATAATACGTATGTTAAAATGATAACTTGTTTTATTATAACGAATGAGGTAATGGTGTCGTACATTATACGCTTCATATTTATCGATACTAAATGCTGTTACGATAAAAATCTGTATAATTCTGTAAATTATGAGAAACAAGCGAGTTTTAAGATAGTAATAATTGTAAACGTTATCGATATATCATGTAATATATTCGGCTATAGGTACATATTACGGCCGAGTGGAAGATTATACTACACGTAAGGATCTAAGTAGGAAAATCTTTTTACACCGTCCAATCTTTTATTCCAACATCGTTCACTCTGAAGAATATCGGCGGCGCTCAAGTCGTTTTTCACCGAAGATTTTTCTTTTTTTCCAACACTCCTCCGTTATTTTCGGTAATAGATGGCGGCACGCCGCTTATGATTGATGGAGACGTTGTCACCCCCGGGGTGTAAAACCCACTCGACAATCAGAATCTCCGAGAGAGAGAGAGAGAGAAAAAAAGGCCAGTTTATTAAGCTACGCGTTGTTGTATTAATAATGCCGGTTACATTATTTCCATGTAGTACACGCAGTATTCGATATTAGGCAGGGTCATCGTTATCGGTTAGTTTAGTTCGACCGAAATTTCGGTTTTATCTAACGAGATGCATTACTTATTATTATTTATTCAGTATGATTATTATCATCGTTACTAATACTACATAACGTTTCAGCTACCTTTTTATAACAAGGACAGCGATTGTGTAGTGTCTTGTTACGCGCGAGAAGATTTATGATGGATGAACGTTAACATCGGCGATGGACCCAATTCGTGGGAACAACTTTGACGAAAAAATAAAATATTAAAAAAAAAATGAAAAAAAAAATAAATAAAACATTTCATTTTTGTATTTCTGTACGCGCGCGCGATATTATACATTTTAATTCGAATGTTCGCTTAATATCCTCGTGACGGTCAAAGTACGCTAACGATAGCTCTCTGTTCGTTATCATTAATCGAAAAATTAATAAATATGTTTATTCATCAATTTTAACGCGGTTAACCTTATTTCTCCAGTTGGTCGTAATTGTTGGTGCGAGAATGTTGTACGGAGCACAAAATTCGTATAATCTTTTTTTTTTTTAAAGTAATACCCTAGGAATCTTATATTTATGTACTTTGTCGAATTTAATTTGTATTCATTGTTTTCAATGAACACGTCCCATATAATAAAATCTGCCTTATTATTGTTACGACGAGACCTAAAATTATTGACGTATCATTACTATGTTCTGTTTGCAGTGTATTGCTAACAAGCTTGTTTCGAATACTATTGCAATTTTTCCTTAGGCCGTTGTTATCAAGATTTGGACCTGTATCGAAATACCGAGCTTACCGGTGATTATATCGAATTACACACGTGCATATATATATGTATATTAATAGAATAAAACAATGAAAACTACTAGTTACATCTCGTGTCTTTTTTTCTTTAACCATTTCAGGCACAAATATATAAGGGGTATGGGCTTTTTTTTTAACTATGTAATGACCAGAAGCACACGAAAGTAAATATGAGATGTTAGATGAGATTGATCATATTTATAGTTTGAAGAAACTGAAGTGTCGCTTCCACAGCAGTTGGATCGTCAGATAAAATTGTTTCGAAATGAATTACAATTAAAGTTTTAAGAACGGTATACGGAATATTGTGGACAGTCAAAAAATAAGTGTTGTTGAGGGACGCAATGATCGAGCAAAGGTGGATTTGTTTTATTTAAAATATGACCACGAATCGGTGTGGCCAATACTGATAGACAGTACTACCTGTTCCTTTCCGCTGTGAATACTTCCGAGGAAGAGGAGAGGAGCGAATAGATCTAAGATGATTTGTTGAGGGACTGATATTTAGTCGACAGTAAAAGTCCTAATTTGAGAAATACGTAACGCATTAAAAATAACAGTAATTTATATTTTCACCTTTTCCAGTCGTTTTTGTTTTAATTATTTCCGAAACCGAAGTGTATAAATTTAAAAATTCCACTTATTTCTCTATATCTGAAAAAAAAAATATGAAAAGAAAAAAATTATACAAAGGAAATTTATAAATACGCATACACGTGAGCATATATTTACTAACCCGAAAAACAATGTTCGCTACCTGAGCTCAGGTCTCTCGGTTACACATATCTGTGTACCTCGGAGGACGGGTATACTGTTATTACCTATTATTATTATTATTATTATTATTATTATTATTATTATTATTATTATTATTATTATTATTATTATTATTATTATTATTATTATTATTATTAATATTATTAGTATTGGAAAAGAAAATTGGCCACTTAAAACAACAACTGAAAACATGGTTACGGGATAAAAACAACCTGAACAACATAATCAATGCTAATATGTAAAAAAAGAAAAAAACCTATGAAAATAAGAGTAATTAAAAATTAAACTAAAAATAATAAAATAAACAAATAAAGGGGTAACGTACGAGAAGGGCGAGGTAGAATGTGAGCCAAATTCAAATGACAACCTGCTACTACATATTGTGTATTCGAAATAAGAAAATAAAATAGGAAAAGTGAGACTGTAAATGAGAGAGTAAATGAGTGTGTGAGAGAGATACGAATGAGAACCATAGTACAAGTGCGAGTGTGAATGCTTAATGTATAAGCATAGTACTGTATCATGTAAATAAATAAGTAAAATGTATATTGTTAAATTTTCGTCGACAAGCAATTTTGCTTGACGAAGCATGTAATAATAAATATAAGAAAATGTATAAATGTTTATGTATTACATTATAAAATGTACGTTTTTTGAAAAAAAAAATTATTATTATTATTATTATTATTACTATTATTATTATTGGAAACTTTTCAGTTTTGCTGATGATATGGTACTTGTTGTTAATTCCAAGGCCTAATACAAGATGATACTGAAAAAGTTTTTCATTGGTTGAATAATAAAAAGTTAGTTAATAATGATAAGAAAACTAAGTTCATAGTTTATACAAATCAAAATCAGAGTAATTGGAAGAATAATCAAATTGTATCTCCCAATGGTGTAAAGTTAGGTAGGGTTTATAATATTAAATACTTAATTGTAAGCTATTATGGTCGAATCAATCTTTATATTTAAGATAAGGATGTTAAATTATCTCTTTTATTATTTAAATCAGTTTTTTTCTCTAAAACATTTAAACAGAACATACTTCACATTATACCAACCTGTTTTGACTTACGGAATACTTCATTGGGGTGGTATGGTAAATTACTATATCAAACCCTTAAGAATTCTACAAAAATCGAATTTTAATACTTCCAAAAAATAGCGATAAACTGGATAACAAGTTTTTAAGTGTAGATGGTTTATATAATCTGCACATATTACTGTTTGTATTAAAAAATTTAAATAAATTTAATGCGTCGAATTATGAAAGCAATACGCGGTCGGCTGGTGAGATTAGAGCGGTGGTACACCTAGTTGCAATAAAAGTAGAATGCGTACGCAAGCTGTGTATGTCGGTGCCGTTAAGTTCAACGGGTTACCTAAAGAATTAAAAACTGATCTTATTAATTATAAACGTAGAAAATTATTAATCGAATACTTACTAGCTAAGATTTGTTAATTGTAAATTAATTAGATTCGTAATATTTTTAAGTTTTGTAATACAAATACTTGTCAATTTAACGCACACATCGTTGTAATACCGACAGTCTGATTTCCTATGGCTCGTGTGCATATCTATTATATCACATATATTTTTACTTAGTTTTTTAACAAAAAATGTACTACATAATAAAGTAGTAATTTCGTTTTGAACAGTACTACCTTATGTTTCAACCTTTAACTTAATTGCAGTTTCAATGTGTGTAAATAATTTTTAAATACCCGAGAAGCCGAATGAGAGTGGATGGGAATGTTTGAATGTTTATCGGCAAATGTGTATATAATTTGAGTGATAAAACTTATTATTAATCTATTTAATGTAGACAGTCGCTTATTATAGAATATCTTTGTGGACCTGGTACACGTGCAGAATTATAACCGGGTTATATGTTCAGTACATAAATATAGTCTAATCGATTAAGTTCTCTATTACGTATAAGCTTCGTTTAAGTATAAGTTCAGATTTTTATTTATTTTTAAATTTTTTGTTTTACTTCTTTGAAGAATGTCATATGTTTCGAACTGGTTTCTTTAATAGTATATTTTATGTTTGTATATATTCAAATGTACTGAACAAAAATCGAATAAACTGAAATTGAAATTGAATTATTATTATTATTATTTATATCGAGTACTTTAAAAATATGTGCGCGATATAAATTAACAGCGTGCATCTGACGTGAATACACACACACGCGCGTAATCTTGGCTACATGAAAATTTGTTGAAAATTAATAAGACCACTTATCTACGAAAATCGGATTAAATTAAATAAATACGGTAATATATGTCGAACAAAGTATTAAACCGAACGAGAAAAATATGTTAATATTCGGCCGCATATACATATATATATATATATACATCAAAACACCTGCTCTATTTCGCTAATTTGCAGCTACTACTATTACTGATGATTAGAACGTAAACATATACACGCGCATATGTGCCGTTTTTATATTATATAAAGAAAACACCGTCGAGTTGTTCACATTAGAATTAGCAAATAAGTCGTAAAAGTTAATTAAATCTCGACCGACCGGAATTTCTGTTTATTCTTTTCCAGATTAAAAATATTTTTTTTTTTAATTTTTGGAATGTTTTTTTCTTGACACATATATACATTAATAAGGTATACGTTCAGAGTGTTAATTGTGTTGAACCGTTCGTTGATTACTTCCGTGTGTAAATTTGAATATCACACTCGTACGTGTATTACGTGCTAAAATAGAAATGTATAAGGAATGTGTCACGCGAATTTAAACGAAATTTGCACTGGCTAAAGTTGTCCCGGTAAGCTAATAGACCCAGTTTTAATATACGTCTAAGGTTCATTCCACCTTTATCAGAGGATAAAACCAATTTAACTACCTCATGTGTTAATTATCAAATATACATATATATATATATATATATATATATATATATATATATATATATATATAATATGTATATATGTATATTTATATGTATATTTATGGTTCTCGTGTACGAATGCTTGTGTAAGACGAGGATTATATATGTTTTTACTATTCCGATTTTAATTTGTTTTTTATTCGAACAGAATGTGGCAGTAAAAATACATACGGCCATCGTCGAAATAGAGCTTAATTAAAGAAGCCTGCGATCATTTATAATTATTATAATTATAATAATAATTATTATTATTATTACGATTATTATTCCTTTTTGTATTATTAATATTATTTCTGCCGTTATTATTAAACGTTATTAATATTCGCGGACAGATTTTTGAAACTCTTCTCTGTAGTCGGTTATACGTAGTGGTGCTGTTGGAAGTGAAAAGAAATTATTTGTGCCAGCCAGACCGATGAATACAAAAATTTAAAAAAAAAAAATAAATAAAAAATAAATGTATATATTTGTCGCGTATGACGTGAAATAAAGGGAAGTAGAATTAGTCGGTCATCCCCTTCATAACATTACCATTAATAAGTTACCAATACTAATGCAGCGAATACAGGATAATATTTTGGATTTGTTAAGGTTAACTTGTTAAATGTATTAGATTATATATATATATATATATATATATATATATATATATATATGCATGTATGTATGTGTATATAAAGTAACAAGTGAGAAGCTAATTACAATAAATCAACGACTTGTTAATGTATCTCGAGAATTTTAATTGCTTTCTACATGTAAGTCTTCTGATTTTACACGAGAGTCGCCTACCGAATCGTATAAAATATAATATAATAGTGTATATATAATTGATTGGTAAGTCTGTTCACGACCTGTCCTCGCTACCGGGGGACCGAGGTCACTAATCATTTTCAGAAACCGGAAAAAAGATTCCTCTATAACGGCGGTGGACTATAATTCTGTATCGAATCTGGACAGAGGAAAAAAAAAAACCTTAATAATCACGAACTGCGGACAAGATACATTTGAGACTTTCAAATTTATCCGTACCTACGAACACGCGTTTTATATTCGATTTATTTAATCATTATTATTATTATTATTATGTACGACCGTGGATTTAGAGGAAATTAATTGGCTCCCGAGCTATCTGTGCAGCGTGTCTGTAGTGAAAGTAAATAACGCGTACGGGCGATAGTATAAAATACAAAATATTAGAGTATCACAAGGTAGCGTTAATTTACATAAACCACTTGCGCGCAATTTTTAGCGATCGATTGTTTAGTTATGCGAACGATTCGAAATTTTTATTTTCGTTTTTCTACTTCTGAACGGTTAACAGAGTTTTAAAACGAAATATCTAATCTACTCGAATCAACCGGAACGATTTCGAATTTGATTTGAGTGAGAACGTATAATTGAATATCGTCAACGAGATTAAATATTTCGCGATACAGATAGATCGAAGATCACCTACGTGTATTCTACTTATCGGAGTAAATTTAGAAAACTACATTAAAACAGTTTGAGTTTCTATTACCTATGAACTTGTATTGAAGTATGGAATTCTCATTTCGTGTGATATGGCTAAATACCGTGTTGAACCGGTAAAAGTTCTTCAACGTCGAATACTAATCGATGTTCACGAATTTTATACCAACGTGTCGATACATTTCGCGTTACAATCGGAAATTGTTAACGGATCTCGAGAATTTTACCTTCTACATTTCTAAGTCTTCTGATTTTACACGACTCTATATACGGGCTTTCCAGGCTGAATATAAGGTCTTTAACTAGGCTAAATTCACGGTGTTTAAATAATTTCATCGGAGAGTTATCGATAACAAACGATGAATTAGAGACACAATGATTTACGAACAATGTATGGAATAGCAAAGGAAACCTTTCCGCAAATAAAAAACCTTACGCTAACTCTCCGGCTAAGACTAAAAATTGTAGACTAGGTTATTCTAGTAAACCTTAAATGTCATTACTACTGTTAGACGTTTAGTGGCTACACAGAAATGTGGCATCTAAAAAGGCTATTATCACGGACCATTAAAAAAAAGTTCCAAATGTATCGAAACCAGCCGGCGTAAAAATGAAAGCTGGCAAAAATATTCATCGAAGAAAGAAAAATGAAGTCATATTCCAAGAGGAGAAAAGTATACTTTCGCGGTGGTAAAAGACCAGTTGATTGAAGAAGAACTTCACGGATGAAAAACATCGAGCAATGGCATTAACGATATCGGCTGTTTAAGGCCAAGAAATTATCCAGAATATTACGCACTTCACGGTGGACATCCAGAACCTTATAACTTAAAAATAGATTTAATAAATCACAAACGACGTCATTTTTTTATTGATTTTATTGTGGGAAATAAATCGACTCCGAGTAGTTGATTTAATTATCGATATTATTATATATCATCGTTATTGTTTTAGCATTTTTATTAATATTATTGTTATTAAAAATATTAAGGAAATTGAATTCTCTTTTTTATTATCTATATTAATAATTATCTTTTTTCGACACGATCGTTATTAGCCAGTTTTATGAAACCCATAGAAATTCTACAGAAAGATCTATTAATTGGTAATAATTCTAAAAAAAAACACAAAACAATTACAGCCAAACCTTTTCAGTGTCAATAATCTGTAAAGTTTACATAAACGTTTCGTTAAAAAGTATACATTAACGTTTTTGAACTCGAGCGAATGTTTTGAGGAAATCGTTCTCTAGTTAATAAAGGTAGAATGAGGATTTTCTATCTCGAATCTCCTAGTTTTTTCTATCTAACGAACTGAGAGTAGATTTAATCAATTACGAACAACGTCGCAAAATTAACTAAATATTATTTTATATCCGTAGTTTAGAATTCTAAACTTATTACCGGTTTTTAATATATGAGGGTAATATCAATCGTTAAAGCGCGTTGAAATGTCGATAGTTCCCCGTTTAAATTGTAACGCGCACCTGCTCCTTATAAAATATGACGACGCTATTCCAACGATATCGTTAAATTTTCTACTCGTATAAAAGCTTAATTAAAATGTTAACAATTCTGTTTTACTTTTGCCTTATTGAAAAAAAGAAATTCTTTATTTTTTAATTGCGGGACTGGATACGTTAACGAGAGTTCGTTTATTTCCGCATTTAAAAAAATAATTGTTATTATTTTGCAGTTGCGCGATTAGTACGTTACGAATTCCGTTACAGCGAATCGCCGGTATTATTTTTGATTATTTATTATTTTATAACCTAGGCCAGTCGCACATATGCGCACATCTAAGAACCTATTAACCTAACTACATGTATATTTAGAGATACACGAGGATATAGAAATGATTATAATATCTGTAGGTAGGAAAAGTATAGATAAAAAAAAAATATAAAAATTGCATAAACACTTAATGGAAGTATAAAAGAGTTAGAAATTTATTTTTAAAAAATCCACGTTTCTAAAATTTTGAAGAATTCTTAAATATTTTTTATTCAACTGTTCTTTCGGAAAGTTGGCGTAACATTTTTAACGATAAAAGTTTTTTTTTTTTTTTTTTTCTTCTTTTTATTGCCAATTTGTACCTAGCTTGATAAAGCTATCAACAAATGTTTGAAAAGAGACTCGTGTATGGGGAGCACACCCATTGGTGTGTTCTACCCTATTTGTTTACACTATCTTGAATTTTGATCCTCTTGAGACGTCTTGTCACTGGTTTGTTCGGGATCGCTGCCGCTAGCTGATTGGGGTGTCCATACAGACGCACCATGTGACTTTGAGTTCGTCTATTAATGACCTCGTCAATGGTATGAATCCCTAAATCTCGATGGATCAGTTCATTGGTAACGTACCACGGCATACGGTATATCAATCTGAGGGCTTTGTTCTGGAACCGTTGGATGATCATCCGATTCGATGGTTTCGCGCATCCCCACAGCGGTGCAGCGTAGGTCCATATTGGTTTCAGCATGGTATTATATATTAACAGCTTGTTTTGTAGTGACAGCTGCGACTGATATCCTATAAGCCAGTATAGGTTTCTCAGCTTTAAGTCCAATTCCTTCCTCTTCTTCTGTATATGAATCTTCCAATTTAGAGTGGAATCCAAATGTACACCAAGGTATTTCGTCCCTTTGCTTCTCGGTACCAGTATATTATTTAACATTAATTGTTTATTATGAACCTTTCTATTGGAGAATGAGACGTGTGTACATTTTTCAGTATTTATTTAAAAGTAAAATAGTTCTGTTTCAAATTATACAAAATATTAATAATTTCTCGGATTTATTCAGCGAAATTGGGAAATTAAACTTATCATCACCGGGACAATTAAAAACCGTTTCAGACTAACCTTGAACGTGGATTTGGCAATTGGTGATCGTTATAATATTTCGATTCGGCAAATATACGAATGCGATTAAAAAGTTCGAATTTGGTCATTAATGTCGTTGAAATCTCAGCGTTTCGGAAACTTAAAACAGTTGACACATTTCACGATGACGATTATCCGAACGAATTATCCTAAATCAGCTTGATTTTCACCTGAAACAAATATAACTGGAGAACACGTTGAAAATATAAATAAAATATCTGTTATTATTTATTCGGGAGGCTATTGCTGTCATATTGTTCTAGAAAAAATGATGTATGTTACTTATAGAAATAATTTAAAATCTTCACGTTGGTGACAATCATAAAAATTTCACCGGAACACGTTTCAATTTCCCAACGGATGAAATAGTTAATATTGTTTTGTACGAATATATATATATATATATATATATATATATATATATATATATATATATATAATTTTTAACGAACTGCCAGAAAATTATAAAGAGAAGTTTTTAATTATTCGCAATAAAAAAGAATTTTTATCAAAAATATCAACGAATACAGCATTTCGTTATAGCTAAAGATAGAGTAGCTGTGTGTGTCAAGTGGATGTGAATGGTGGCGTTTTTCATTCATTTTATTATATTATACGTGTAATAGCAAATTTTTATTTTCAGCCGTTATTCCTAATTGTTATTTCTAATCGTTATTTCTAACCGTTATTTATAATCCTTTTTCTCATATATATGTTCGACCTTCTTCCCGTAAATACAAATGTGAAGATGGCGGCATTCGCCGATGATACAGCATTATTCGCGCGAGATAATGATCCGGTAGCGGCGTCAGAAAAATTACAGCGCGGTCTAAACGACTCGAACATCTGTGCACGACAATGGAGGGTTAAAATTAACCCAACCAAGTCAGTACATGTTACATTTACAACTAGGCGGAACACCTTAATGGTAGGATCCCACAGGAAAATAAAGTCCGATACCTGGGTATGTGGCTTGATCGCCGCTTGACCTGGAAGGAACACATCAGGACCAAAGTTAAAGAGATAAAACTTAAACTGCGTAACGTGTACTGGCTTCTGGGCAAAACTTCCGAATTACCTCTAAAATCGAAATTATTGCTCTACAGAGCAGTTATTAAGCCGGTGCGGACATATGGCATATCACTCTGGGGGACAGCATCAATATCGAATATCAAAATGGTGCAGCGATCTCAATCAAAAATACTAAGATTAATAGCCGGTGCACCCTGGTATGTACGAAATGAAAATTTGCATAAAGACTTAAAAATGCTAAAAGTGCACGAAGTAGTTCAGGATTTCAGTAGAGATTACTTACACAGGTTAGAGGGTCACACTAACCAGCTGGCGGTAGATTTATTAAACCATGCCAATGGGCCTCGCAAATTGAACTATCGCACACCTCTAGATCTCCCCCCCCCCCGGGTTTGAATGATTGGAGAGGTAGTTCGGCATTGTTGAATGATATCTCCCATCCTATCATAGCTTACATTCCATTTGCTTATGGCTACATCAGCCAGATTGCAATTTGTATATATATATATATATATATATTAAAAAAAAAATTATTTATTTATTTTTAATTGTCCTGTAATCAACCGGTCTTGTGTGTTCTTATTTTGTGTATTATCTTTGGTTAATTTATCAGTGATTTTTTATTTATCGTAGATTTATATTTTGCGCTTTGTTATTTAAATTTTTTCTCTTACACTGTACTCGCGCATTAATACGCATAACCGGTTTTCTTTAAAATTAATTTCACCGTATTTATTTTGAATTAATACCGATCAAATTTGATTTGATATTATTATTATTATTATTATTATTATTATTATTATTATTATTATAGAGTGTACCAGCTATGACGTAAAACAACAGATGGGTCGGTTAACCTTTTTCAGCCACAACAGGCACTATACGGCGCATGAAATTTTAACGCTAATAAAAGCTTTTATTTTTTAACGTCTCAATTTTTAAAATATTTATACCACAATATATATCGAAAATTATCCACAAGTTCACATAAGAAACGCTATTCTATAATAAACACCGGTATAAAATTTATAATTTTTGAGTAAAAATTGTATAATGTACTATAATGTCGATAAATCAGCACCAACCCCCCCCCTGATACGTATACACGAGTAACACGCCTATTTTAATATGTTCGAATTTCGAAGATAAGTGTTATATAAACCCTCATATTTGAATCTGATACATCTGATAAGCCACTTGATTTAAAAAAAAAAATCAAACTTTAATTTCAACCCCCCGATAATGTACATTTATCTACAACCACGAATAAGAAACTTTAGTTAGATTAATCCGAACACACTTTACACTATGCGACTATTCTACACTAACCGAATTTAACCGGGATCGAAGTTAAAATTGTCGACATGTGCAACCATTTCGATCAGCATATGTTAAGAACATGCGCAAAATAACGTACAAAGGATTAACAATAAAAAGATTCGTACAGTATACGAGTTTGTTTCTTTCTTTTTGATACATATACGTATAATTGTAATGCTGGAGATATAATATACTGATTTAGAGATTATACATTGACCAGTGGATATTCCAGTTTGTAAAGTCGATGACAATTATTTCGATTGAAATAATGCCGTTAAACGATATTCAGGTCACGTATTGCTGCAATTTAAAAACATAAATATCGCGATTCATATTCCACCGTCGAGTACACAAACGGATAAGCTTATTATCTCAATTACTAAATAATACCGTTATAAAAAGACTATCATTAATTGATGTATCCTGTTACTATCATTCGGTCCGATTTATTATATATATATATATAATAATTGTGTGCGTTAGTTTTAAGTTTTAACATAAGAATATTCGAGCAATTTTGGTAAGAATGATTGGCCGGTGGTCTCAACTCGTTTTCAGTGTCCTCTTTTTAAGGCGATCAAATTTTTTTTTAATATGGCACTTATGCAATCCTGCAAAATTAAACAACTTATTTTCGGATACGACGATAGGAATTTAATTATTCGGTGGACGGAAATATGATAATTTCGTTAAGGCCGCTGTCCGAAAGTTTTATTCAAAAATCACTCCGACCACGGGTATATAATTAAAAATAAGCCAAATGATATCGTCGATTAGCAGCTATCGTTCGGAATAATATGAGATTTATCATCATTAGTACTACAGTCCTAATACTGGTCCATTGCCACGATAATAATCTTCTGTTTTCTTTTGTGTCTAGATGTATTCGTTCTTATTATATTTCATCCATTCTTTTATTGCAGCCTTCTTTCTTCGAATATCCGGCTGAAATATATACTCACAGAATTGGTAGTCATGCGACCGGAGTTGACTTTACAGTACCAGTTATAAAATTCTCATCACTGAGTTGAGCCCGACGTCAATTTTTTTAACGTGTTGAGCCACGCTGGAATTGCGTACTCCGCCATTGAGTATACTAAGGATAAAGCTGCGGTCCTTAGAGTTAGTGTGGAGGCTCTCCATGATGTTCCTGCGAGTTTATGTACAATATTTGCTCTTGTTCGTATTTTTGCGACCGTGTTTTCAATATGATTTCGGTAGGTGAGTTGTCTGTCCAACGTAATACGCGGGTACTTTTCGGGTTTCTTCATAGCGCAGTTTATAGCCATCAGCTGTTGCGTTAATTTTCTTTTTTACGAGATTCGTGCCTAAATGGAAACACGACACCGCCGTTTTTCACTTATTTAACTTTAGTCTTCATTTCTCGAAATATTGTGACGAGGCTTCTTTATCTTCTTCGACGACCTTTTCTGTAAATTCTATTTTATTATTCATTCTTGATCGACTGATCTTCCCATCTATGCTAACTGTTATTTTCCTGTTGCTTACCATCTCGTGAAAGTCTTACAAGGAATTATCTCAAGGGGCTTTGTCAGCAATCCTGCTCGCCAAACAGTGTCGTAGGCTGATGAAAGATCTACAAATACAACAGATGTATTCTTGTCGAGTTGGTATACATGTTCAATGACTGTTGTTAGGGTATCTGGTCCACGCAGCTTATTGAATTTCGAAATCCGGCTTGTTCAATCGGTACGACATCATCGATAAGATATTTTATTCGGTTATATATTATTCTTTCGAACGTTTTGAAAAAGGACGCTTAAAAATGGGCAGATAATTTTCTGCCTTCGAATGATCCTTTCCCCGCTTTGATATAGCCAGTATTTTGAACTCCTTGATTAGCTGAGGGAGTTTTCTCGTATCCGGAATATTATTGAAGAGCTTTAGTATCCAATTTGTTGTATTCTTACCAGACTTTTTTGTAAATTCTACATATATTTCGTTCTTCCCTGCAGCTTTCCCTAATTTAAGGTTTTTAATCGAAGCTTCGAGGTCTTCTTTGTTTATCAGAGCTGCGAATCCGGAACACTCTTCAGCTGTCTTCAAGAGTGCAATTTTCTTACGTTTTATTTCTTTACCGAATTTCTTATCCGAATTAAGGGTATGTCTTTATAATCTGTTTGGCAATACTTCTGCTTTTGATTTAGGTAAAGGTTTTTCTCTAGATAGTCTACGCAGAAGGCTCCAGACTTTCCTGTTTGATTTCCGGAAGTCGAGTTTTTCCATAAGTTTTATCCATCGGACTCTTCTACTCTCATTTAATGAGTCCACAAGTTTGTTTGATGTTTCGATATCTTCTGTTTTGTTTTTGTTTTTTTTTTGTATTCTTTGCATAGGTTTTCACAGGTGTCGTTCCACCTTGGAACGTACATTCTCCGAAATCATCTTGGAATGTGTTTTTGACGATGTTTATGGTCAATTTTGTGATTCGGTTGTAGTTATTTACTGTAGGAGGAATGCGTCTAACGCTATCATTCAGAGTTTTTTTAAAGCCTACCCAATCACCTTTTTTAAAATTCCGACGCAGTTTTTGTATTGGTAGAAATTTGAAACCTACTTCAATCATAGCTGGTCTATGTTGGCCTCTTGGAAACTTCGTCAAGATTTTACGCGAAATGTTTAGTGTTGGTCTGCCGCTTTGGTCGGACGTAATAAAGCACAGATCCGGATTGGTGTCCTGATTCCAGCGTGTAGAGTGAAATGACACTCGTTGTTTGGAATCGTGAACCAAAAATAAGTTTTTCATCTCCGACCATTCTAACACTTTATCACCTTCATTAATTGATACATAGCCCCATTTTGTGTGGTGGCTGTTAAAGACTCCAGCTACTATGCTCGGTCTCTTTGTAATTTCGATTACTGATTGACTCCATCTTACGTTTGAAGGTTTATAAACATTTATAATGGATAAATCCGAGATTTTTAAACTAAATTCTTTATATGTAATAATTCTTATAAATAGAAATTGGTATATTTACTAGCCTGACAAATATAAATCGCCGGGAAAAAATCTGAAAAAAAAAAACGAAAAAACCACTCCTTCATTCTAAATAATACAGCGAGCGGTTAATTAATTAACAAGTTCGCTAACAGGTTCCCGTATTCTCAGCCGCTTGAACGCGTTACCAGGCACACGACGAGGACGTGATACGGGACGCGCCCACATACATATATATATATATATATATATATATATATATATATATATATATGTTTACTGAAAGAACATTTTGTAAATAGTTTTATTTTTTTTAAAGAGTTCTTACTTTCCAGTAAGTTTGTTTTCTGTGATAGAACACATTTTGGTCATGAAAAGTCCTGTTTATCGCCATTATTGATTAATTCCTTGTACGGGAATATGTGCATATATATGATTTGTATTCAATCCTGTTTTTTGTATTTGCGAATCAGTATGTGTTAATGCGCATGTATCGAGGGTGAGTTTGTTTACATGGGAAATTTTTTTTCTGTTCAGATGTGTGCTTGTATATAGGTATGGTTAGAAATATTATTTTTTTATATTAGTAATTTATTTTTCCACTTTTAACATTATTTACATTTTCATAAATTTTAAATATATCGAAATATTTAATTCGTAAAACGAATTATTAATCGTGTAAATTTGCGAAATGCATTATAATATAAATGTAACTTAAATTGACAATTAACAGGAGTTTGCAAATTATTTTCTCATAACATATAAATGTTAATAATAGGTTTAGTGTAGCCATTTATCTATTTATCTATATAGATATATAGAGAGGTAGATAGATATAATATGGATAATCATAACACCGATATCAGATTGATGACTTAAAATTTGTATCGCCACACATTGTCACCTTTATTTATATATATATATATATATATATATATATATATATATATATATATATTATATATATATATATACATACATATATATATATATATATATATATATATATATATATATATATATATATATACTTCTATTTAAAAAGAATTTACACTTATCTACGACCGAAAGTATTATCTCTTCTTTCATTCGCTTTCGTTAATTAATCGAAATTTGTTTCAGTACCCATTTTGTACCTTCTGGGATCCGGAGCTCTAACCGGAACGGGGCGCGTCCACAGGTGGTGGATAGTGAAACGACCAGTATATATACTGGCCAGCTGCGAATAACCAATAAGCAGTCGCGAACCAAGAGCGGCTACTGGCGGAAAGTCTCTAGCAGACGATTCCAGTAGTGACAGGGTAAGGAGACATGAGGATGCAGATGGACAGCTT
Organism: Coronaproctus castanopsis; assembly: GCA_032883995.1. Classification (NCBI taxonomy): domain Eukaryota; kingdom Metazoa; phylum Arthropoda; class Insecta; order Hemiptera; family Monophlebidae; genus Coronaproctus; species Coronaproctus castanopsis. The sequence goes on from CM065053.1 coordinate 138,958,090, forward strand.
GAGGACCTGTCCTTTAAAAGTCTGCAGAAATCCTAGGACTGTCTCTCCCTCGGCGGGTTAAGGTCGCCGTAAAAATCTTACATTGTTACCTCCTCAGTAACAACCCGCTGCCTTGCGGTTAGGGTATTGACCCAAAGGCTAAGGGAGTAAACCCTGACAGAAAAACAAGAAGCAGGATTAACAGCCTAATCACCCCTGCTTCTACAGTATTGTTACTACTATACAACTTAGGAAAAAATAGCTTTGAATGCGATATATTAATTACAACTAATAAAAATATGGAAATAATAACAATAATATATAATAGGACCATTTAAAGTAATAGAAATATTAACCTGGCAGAAAGGGATAAAATGTATCTCCCAAGTTGCTTGGCCAGCACGGGAGATTAGGCCAACATTACCCCAATATGACTGTAAGGAAAAAGAAGGGCCGTAGTAGCCAAGGCCAAAATGGGCAATCAGAATTGACTCCTGCTTCCTTACCGCCTAGTAGAAATACAAATAAAGGAAGCAAACACCGGATAGAACCATTAATACCACTCGGATTTGACATAAATACCAACAAATTAAGGAATAATGCAAAGAACTAAGAATTGCCTTATGCGTATTTGCACATATAATGTGCGGACTTTAGCTTCCGAAGTGAAACTTTTGGAGTTAGAAGAAGAATTGAATAAAATAAAATGGGACATAATCGGCTTAAGCGAAGTGCGCAGAAAAGGCGAAAGTGTTATAAAGCTAAAGTCACAGGCTATATTATTCTGTAAAAGGGATTCCGAATATCATCAAAACGGAGTAGGATTTTTAATAAATAAGCAATGGCATAATAATGTAGTTAAGTATGTAGGCGTTACAGACAGAATTGCATACATAATACTTTTGTTTGGTAAGAATAGCACCTTAAAGATAGTGCAAATATATGCCCCGACGGAATCATATACAGAGGAGGAACTGGAATGTTTCTATGATGAATTAGAAGAAACAATAAATAGAGATAAATGCAAAAACACATTGATAATAGGCGATTTTAATGCCAAAATTGGGACCCGACAAGACATACGAGAAACATCAGTAGGCATTCATGGAGTAGGTAAAAGAAACAAAAGGGGAGAAATGATGGCAAACTTTCTCGAAAGAAATAAGCTTTACTGCATGAATACGTTCTTCAAAAAGAAAGAGAAAAGAAAATGGACCTGGAGAAGCCCAACTTTTGAATACAAGAATGAGATTGATTATATCATCTCTGATAGCTCAAACATATTACAAGACGTTACAGTACTGAACAGTGTTAATAACGGCAGTGACCACCGATTAGTTAGAGGTATATTAAAAATTCAGGATGTATCCGTGTCAAAAAGAGTAAAAAGAAATAAATCACAACTAGTTGATCCTGATAAATTAATAAAATATAGAAGCAAATATCAAGAAGAACTAAAATTACAAATACAGAAATCTGAAGAAATTAAAACACTTGAAATAAATAAACAATCTGAACAGATTACTAAAATTATAAAAGAAGCTGCGGTTAAAGTTGCACCACGTACAAAAAAGGTAAACAGTAAAATAAGTGATGTAACAAAAGATTTAATGGCACGAAGGAGGAAACTAAAAGTGGATAAAGATAAAAATCAAACTGAGTGGGCAGAATTGAATAAATTAATTAGAAAACAATTGAGAAGTGATATACGTCAAAACAACACAAAGAAAATTTGTGAAATAATTGAGCATAACAGAGGGCCTAAAGTATTCAAGAAATCATTGTCGATGGTAAGTAAGCTGCTGACGAATTTGAAAAATCGCGACAGAAATATCCTTACAGACAAAACTGAACTATCCAAAGAGGTCGGAAGATTCTATACAGATCTCTATGACACAAAAGTTAATCCTACAATGAAAGATAAATTAACAATAAATGAGGATAAGGGAAACCTGCCGGATATAACAATAAGTGAAATCAAATACGCTTTAAAGAAAATGAAAAATAACAAAGCTAGCGGGCCGGATGGTATAGTCCCAGAAATGATTAAAGAAGGAAATGAGGAGATTTTGGATTTGCTGAAAAATCTGTTCAACAAATGTTTAAAAGAGAACTCTATCCCGCGACTGTGGAACGAAGCAGATGTTATCCTAATACACAAAAATGGTGATACAGCTAATCTAGAAAATTACAGGCCAATTAGCTTATTATCACATATGTACAAACTTTATATAAGTATTATTACAAATCGAATGACGAAACAAATAGATTACTGCCAACCGTGCGAGCAAGCGGGCTTTAGATCCGGTTTCAGCACGCATGATCACATTCACACTATGAGGATTTTAATATCTAAATGCAAAGAATACAACATGGAATTGCACATGGCGTTCATCGATTATCATAAAGCGTTTGATACCGTGGAAACATGGACAGTGTTGAAGGCGCTTGAAGAAAATGGTATAGATGATGAATACATCAACATAATTAAAAATATTTATAATTCGCCAATGATGCGAGTACAGCTGGTGGAAAAAACAAATAAAATACCGTTAAAGAGAGGCGTCAGACAAGGAGACACAATATCTCCGAAGTTATTTATAGCAGCCTTAGAACGTATGTTCAAAAATTTGTCTTGGGAGTCTAAAGGTGTGAATATTGATGGGAAGAAAATTAGTCACTTGCGTTTTGCCGATGACATTGTGTTGATTAGTAATAATGTTGGTACCTTACACGAAATGATAACTGACCTACATAACTGTTCTAAAAAAGCAGGATTAACCATCAGTATTAATAAAACGAAGATCATGACAAATACACCTCAAAAGTTACAAATAAAACTAGATGACCAGATACTGGAACAGGTCAATGAATATATATACCTAGGTCAAATTATTACCACACAGAAAGAAACAATGCGTAAAGAAATTAAAAGGCGAACGCATCTATCGTGGATAGCTTTTGGGAAGTTGAGTAATGTTCTCAAAAATAAAGATATACCTAACAGCTTGAAGAAGAAAGTATACGAACAGTGCATCCTTCCAGTGCTTACATACGGAGCGGAAACATGGAGCCTAACGAAGTATGTTGTTAAGAAACTTGCAGTGACACAGAGAGCCCACGAAAGATTAATATTGGGCATCAAGATATCAGACCAGAAAACCAACACGTGGATAAGACAGCAGACTAAATTGTCAGATGTAGTCGGACGTGTAGCGCAGTTGAAATGGAATTGGGCAGGTCATGTAGCAAGAAGAAACGATGATAGGTGGACGAAACGAATAACAGAATGGCTTCCAAGAAAAGGACGCAGAAGTCGCGGTCGGCCGGATACAAGGTGGCAGGACGATATACATAGATCAGCCGATGTGAAATGGATAAACGAGGCCCAAGATCGCTACAGGTGGAAACAAAAGGGGAACGCTTACATCCAACAGTGGATGATTGATATAAACGCATCGTGATCGTGTGTGATATATATATATATATATATATATATATATATATATATATATATATAGCATAGTGAAGCACTTATTGTCAAGTAATACTATTATTATATTAGACGTTTATTTCACTAAAATTCTAAGATCGCATAAGTCCTTTAATCAAAATACACTAGCATACGCTATACATTACGCACAACCTGTTCTCTAATTAACATAAAATAATTATTCGAAAAAAATTAAAATCAATATCGAAATCCGTGTAATCATGCGAATATTAATAAAGAACGACCCAACTGATGGGTTTTGCAAACCTTAAAGAGGAACCACTTTTAACGAAGACCCCTATTAGTTCTTCAAAGTTAAACGATGAGAACAAAATGGGTACTGAAACAAATTTCGATTAATTAACGAAAGCGAATGAAAGAAGAGATAATACTTTCGGTCGTAGATAAGTGTAAATTCTCTTTAAATAGAAGTATATATATATATATATATATATATATATATATATATATATATATATATATATATATATATATATATGTATATATATATATATATATATATATATATATATGTATATATATATATATATATATATATATATATATATATATATATATATATATATATATACATACTGCTTGAGTGTATATCTGCCTGTTTGCGTATTTGTGTGAAAGTTCTCCACAAAGCTATCTTGTCTAAAATTCTAGATGACATTAAAAGTTAACGTTTACTTAAAATAACACTGTCAACGACAGTATTCACTGCTTAATAAAAGTTGCTTATTAGCAAATTGTTCTCTTTGTGTTCAAACTTTCTTTAAGTAATTATCGGAGTTTCACCGGGAACTACTCATTTAACGTAGAACAAATAATAATAAATATCCCAGCTTATTTAATTGAAAGTTATATATCTCAACAGAATATACATAATATTATATATATATATTTTATATATATATATATATATACACACCATTATTTACCAAATTTTCGACTCAACGAAGACAATCTACTTTATCGCAGTTTGTGATGCAAAACTTTGAAGATACAGCCTAAGGAAGAGTTCTTACAACAAAGGAGTAACAGAAAATTCGCACAATGAGATATCCAAGACACTGTTTCCACAGCTGAATACTTTTCGAAATATTAGGCGTACGAGAAACACACACAAACACACGCAGATGTACACATGCTGAATAATTGATAAGCGCGTAATCAAAGAAATGGTTTAGATCAAAGCATTTCAAAAAGCCTTTCTTTATTAATATATATATATATGTATATGTATTAGCCTATATAAGTCCACTGTTGGATGTAGGCTTCCCTCAATTTCGTCCAAGTATTTTTATTTTGTTCCATCCTGATCCATTTTTACTTTGATTATATCATACGCAATGAATGTCCGTTTTTGAATAACCGGTGATGACTGTGGTTCACCTTTTAACATATACGTAGGCGCACTATGTTCAATCCAATCATTAATAATAAACAAAAGAAAATCATAACACCGTTTAATCACAATAAAAAAAGTTTTTTATTGCAAAGCTTTTATATGTGTTACGGTTTTGTTTATAATTCATAAAATCACTACTCTCCGATATATTCAATAATATATACAATTTTGTCTTATAAGTTTATATGCGCGAGGTTTGATGCCGGTAAAATACATTTTTGAAAATGCGAAAAGTCGGTCGTAAGTTTTATTTTTTGGGTTTTTGAATTAACTTAAATTCGTTTCGATTAACTGCGTAATTAAACGCGTATTTTACTGTAAAAAATGTTTTTCCGTCATTTCAATTATTATTACTGAACAAATGATGTTTTTTTCTTAAGGTTATATATACCAAATAATCGGCTGGAGTGAATTACCATAATAAAATTCCAGGAAAACTGGTAAAATATGGACGAAAGAGAGAAAAAAGATATGGACGAGGAACTTTTACCGGATTAATGGTCAACAAATTCAAAACAAAAAAAAAGATAAGTTATTATCACGTATAATAAATCGATAGGTAAGACTTTAAATTCTTACTGGGCGATCTAAATCTAATAAGCTCAAGCAGGACAAATAGAGATAATTATTTACGCATTTCTAAGGACGAGTATATAAATATATCTTTATTAATAATATATATATATATACATATATATATTATAGAGAGACAGAGACAGGGAGAGAGATAGGATAAATATAAATAAACAAAATTTGAAGATTCACAAAAAGCATACATGAAGCGTGAACGACAACGTCTATATTCATATTGCACTGTATTCATATATGTATATATATATGTGTGTGTGTGTGTGTACATGTATAAAGGAAATCGTGAAAGAGAAAAGAACCACCCTGTCATATTTATATACATATATTACGATATATTATGCGCGCGTGCGTGTGTATGAAATTTCACGCGTACAGTAAAGAAAAACAATTGACCGACGATTTCAGGAAAAGGTCGAAAACAGTGTTGCCAAACAAGGGTAGGTCTTTTATTTAAAGAACACCATAATTCACGATGGACAATAGGGCAGCGTTGTCCGAATGGTTGCATATTAAAAAGGTTCAATTATGCGTTCTTATTAACAACAGAATGAAATATTATATATCTACATCGTCCTTATTATCTAAACGATAACGCAAAGGCACGTGACTTTTCGAAACGGTTTTTAAAGTTGGGTAATTACTCTTCGGCTACACTTTTATCCGAGGGTGTATACTAACTTTATTTAAGTTACCTAAAAAAAAACACACACACACGTAATATAAATAACGACCTTTTCATAACCCTTTGAAGTTGTCGATTGTTTATGCAAAAATGGTTCTTCTCAATCGCCATAATCGTAATGATAATAATAATAATAATAATAATAAAAATATTAGTTATTATTATTATTGCTCTGATTAGATATACATGAATGATCTTATGTTAGCGGGAGCGCTAGTGTTGCCATCTATATATATATATATATATATATATATATATATATATATATATACATATAAATGAGAAATTTAATTTCATTCTAGGCGGGACATACTTAATCGTCGATCGAGAATTAATCTTAAAGTGGCCTTAGCGGGATATCCTTTTGCACGTATTTCGTGGGAAAATATTCCGGTCGTCTGGTATAGTAAAATTTTTTCCTGTTTATATTTACTGTTTAGACCACTTCAATCGTCCTGTAGATGATACGCGATTACTATTATTATTATTATGAAATTTATAGACTCGTACACAAATGAAATATGTACGTAATATTTCACGACTCTTTAATACACGTCATTTTCATCGTAGTGCCTTTGAAAAAAAAATTAAATAAAGAATTATTAGTAATAGTCTAAAAACAAAATTATAACTTCTAGGTGTTTATATAAATAAGAAATATTATACAACATCCTAAAACACGAGTGTCATTTACTCGGTCGGAGTCCCCTTGACTTCCGAATAACATTCGACGAAATTCTCACGATTAAAAAAAAACAACAGGCGGATTTGAAAACAATTTTCCAGATGTTACGAATTTCTTAACCTTCGAAAAGAATAGTCCGATCTAGTAATTCCGAACGAAAAATACGTCACATTGCAGACCGTAATACAAAGCAAAATAGAGTAGGTAGTAGATGTCGAGGACGCAGACGAATGTCATGGACGAGAAATCTTAGAGATTGTTTTAATATGCCTGACACGGCTACACGGGTTCATACGGCACGAGATAAATATATTGTCAGATGTCACAACCTCCGGTAGGAGACGGACTTACAAGAAGAAACTTCGTTCCACCGAATAAGAAATTGCGGATAGCGACGTTTCGGTCAAGCGGGAAAAAAGACTGCACCGACTGCACATTGGCCATACGCTGATTGACTACCTGCAGTATTTATTCACTTAACCCTTGAAAGAAATTCTAGGTGAAGCTACGATTTATTTATTCTAGAATATAGCTAACCCATATTAAAACATATACAATGGCGCGCAATTTATCGAAAAAATAAATAAATGTCAAATTATCTTAAATCCGTCTCTATTATATTATTTCTAAATTATAAAACTGTAACTTGAGATAACATCATCACGAGAGAAGCATCGAAATATGGTTAATTGATTCAAATAATCAGTTCGCTTCTCTATTGATTGCATCGGGCGAAAGTCCTGCAATTTAAATGATCCAGTTATCGGGCCGTGTGTTTTATCTAGTTCACTTTTAATTTATTCCGTTATATAAGATAATCTTCCAGGTTTTGCCGCTTTCATTGTTTACATATAAAAGTAACACGTGTTCGAAATTGGCGCAAGTAACCAGCCAGTTCGCCAGATTTTGGACACAAACGTGCTCGCGTATCGAGCATTTTCTGCCGGTCAGACGGGTAATAATTCTCGCCGGTACATTCCATCACGCTCATGGACCTGCCCGGAGTTGTTTGGTGAAAATAATTTTTAGCGGACGACACCGTTAGCGTGTATCCTCGAGCGGCGCTCGCGCGTAATTGACTAAGATTGGTGACTCATCATTTTCCACATAGCAGACCCAAAATACCTGTATAGTGAGATCTGATAATATTTAAGGTCGCATTAGGCTTTTGTTCAACAATCTCTACTTAAATACTTTGCAACGCATCTTATCTGATTATTAACTGTAATAATTTGCGAGTGAATGTTACGCGTCTTAATCTATGTTCGTTTATTTTCGCGCATATTCGGACCTCATTCAGATAATTCACAACGATTTCATGTGTACGTAATATATGAACGGTACATGAAAAATCTTAGGACACAACTCGAAAGTATCATTTGTTCGAATAGATGCGTGAGTCTGTAACATTAATAAGTAAAGTAAATTGTTACTTCTCGAATGAGAAAGCTTAATTGACAAATAGAACCGTGAAAATTTAGTAATTGATAGTACCGAGTAAGGGTTGACTGACTGCTGTATATTCTCCCTATTATCACTCTGTACGTGACATATATACAAACTTAAAGCTGCAACTTCGTATTACGTTTGACGAGAAACGAATACAACTTGATTTAAAGAACAAGAAAAAATTTATCCGATAAAATGACGCCCGTCTTTCTTTGAAAGTTAACAAAAAAAATTATGTAATTTTTGTTAATACTATAATCCGCGATAGATTGAATATATTCATTTTCTTTTTTCTTCTGTTAATACATTAAATATTAGAAACCGTCAATTATATCAGTTACTGGGACGCCATTCGAAATTGAGTTTGCGATAGACAAACGGATCATACATCAATGCATTATAATCAGCCCATCAAGAGCCGTAATTTGCAATTACTACTAGGTCCGGTTGTACAGTTAGTCGAAATAAACGGAGAGTAAAATTATACTTCGGATGAAAAATCTTTGATAGTTTATTATTTAAATTAAGACTTCGACTTAAGAAAGATAAAATATGTTATTCGTGATTTTGCATATACGCATGAACGTGTCTGCAGGAATAACTGCCGAATATGGTAAAATGTGGACTTCGAAGTCTAAAACACCACGCAAAGTTTTATACAATCTTCTTCTGGACTCCCTCGACTCCGAGTACGAGTACTCTCCTCATCGATGTCTGTGCCGTTTATTGCGAAATTAAGCCATGATGGCTGCTGCTGAAATCGTAATGCTGGCGTTTGAATTGATGACGCTTTTCATCTGCTGTTCCAAAGCTTGGATTCGACGTTTTCATTTCCATCTTGCCCTTCCACAGGCGAGTTTTCAAATTTTTCGTCTTGTACGATCGCTATCCACTCCTTTCGGTTTCCGACGCTCCCAGTTTGGTTGTTTTGGGTTTATCCCTGCTGTTTTTAAATCGTTTGCAATAACGTCTTTATATCTCAATCTTGGTCTTCCAACATGTCGCTTTCCCAATCCGAACGCACCGTACAGCAATCTTTTCGGAATGCGGTTTTCATCCATTCGGATGACACGACCTGTACATTTCAGTCGCTTGGAAGTCGGTATTTGCATTATAGATTGCATTACAGATATATCTAACACTTTTTCATTTGATATAAAATCTTTCCAACTAATGTTTAATATTTTCCTGATCATTTTTTGATGAAATGTTTCCAATTTTTTTAGATGTTTCCGCATCAATAAAATATATAACGTAATATTAGGTTAAATTCTATGTCGTTATTTATAATTACTACTTATACAAAATTTATATCGGATTAATAATAAATTAAACGTACATACACGTTTTTGTTGATCATATATATTGTACCGTTACGAACAAATATTCATGGAACCAATAAGTTATATATATATATATATATATATAATATATCTCACTAAAAGTAAACATAGTTTCGCGGCTTTTATTCGATTTTTTTTTTATTTACTGTGTTCTGTCTACTAATGATATAAATGAATAATAATTATTATTGTGTATAGAGAAATATATATATAATGTATCAGATGACGACGATGATTCGCGTACATAGCAGATTCTTTTAAAATCAAGTCGGAGTTGATAATTCTCGACGAGATGAAAATCTTCTTTCTTTTATACACGGATGAAAGAGTTAGAAAACCGGGAAATAAATCTACTAGCCGAAAGAAGGGTTAAAATTACCGAATTAACAATCGATAAAGAAGAGACGGCATTCTTGCAAAACGCAAATAACACCGGCAGGCAGCCAAGCCAGCAGACCAGTTAGGCTTAAACCCTTATTGTACACCGGTGTTGATTGCTAGCAGTAGGGTCCTCTTTGATAAATATGTACAAAGGAATGCTTTTGACAGCATTTGAACACCCGTCCCTTACTTTCCTATCGGCTGTTGCAAAAATCTTCATCTGGCCAGCTGTTTGTTCTCTCATCGAACTGATTATAATGCACTTGATAGGCATAAGATAATACGACAGAATTAATCGTTTATTATTATTATTATTATTATTAATATACAAATTCTTTTGTATAGACAGTCTTGCATGTGTTCGTGTAGATGGATATATTCTTGAACACGTATTTATATAAGATTTTCTTCATAAAGATTGTATAGATGTTATTTTCATTTAGTGCAACTCTATTATTAATAATTGCAATGTGTATTATATATATATATATATATATATATATATATATATATATTATTTTTGAGGGAATGGTCGAGTGTATATCACCGTGCGTACCACTATTAATGTCTGTGCGCATGTGCGAGCTAAAATATACTTAGGCAAATTACACGACGAGGACGCGATTTATCGCAACGTTACTACAGGAGATAGAGCTAACTACTCAGAATTGAAGATGCGGAAAGTTCAGGATTACTGGAAAAGGATCGTCATGGTTGGAAACCAGTCCTAGGGCTGTACCATTCTACTACTACTATTACTACTATTACTGATTCTGAATTTTTTCAAACGTGAATCTTAATCATTTAGTGTGTTTTCACTTCACATATGCTTCTTCACTAGATTAAACAGATACACAAACGTACATCAATAATTTTGGATCCGCGCTCGGAGATATTGCTATTCAGTCAAACAATTCAGAAATATTCAACCTTGAATTCCAGTAATTCCCTGGTTCTTCAATAATCTTCCTAGCAACGTAGAAAATTTCGTTTATTCGTATTATATGTCGCCTAAAGCTTAACGTCAATATTTCATACGTTCTATTCACACACAAATTAGCCCCACCTTCGCCGTTCTGTACCCATCCTTGCGATGGAGACCGCCGATGAAAACCACCCATTTTTCAGTTGCAGTTATTATAGAATGTATCAAGCAAAATTCCTGTCACGTATTATAAGTAAAAGAATCTACTAAGCACAAATGCTTGCTTAGCTCACAGAACAAATGTTTTTACACGATCATATTCGATTACATATTAGCTTGTAGTATACATATTTAATAAGACATATCATCCATTTATTACCGGCCTGGGTGGAATAACTATTACCCCCCCCAAAAAAAAAAAAAAATTAATATTAACGCATTAAATTTGCAATATAGTTATTTATTTGTGTTTTATTTTTTTATAAAGTCCTTTATACATACACACGAATATCAAACAAATAAATTTAGAAAAAGAAAAAAAAGATAAATAACGAGCTGAAACTTATTCCCTATAATAACTGGTTTTTGTTTAATTGTTAACAGTTATTAAACTAGCGATTATTTGTATAAATACAATACAGCTTTTTATTATTACTGAGCGATTATATTTCATTTAAATCGCGATTATATATAGAGACAGTTCTTAACATCTACTATTGTTAAATTTTAAAAACTTTATACATATATACATACAGTGCTCAAACACCCCCTCCCCCCCCAAAAAAACATAATAAAAATGAATAAAATATACACAGCCGAATGTGTAACAAATTTTGACAGGCAAAACAAACTACAAACGATCACAAACAACAATGAAACAAGTAATAACAACAGTAAAAAACAACGCACTGGTCAGGACCTGGATCAGATTCGAATGCCGAACGGTCCAACCAATGACCATTTTTTTATTTGTGTTCTAGTCAGCTGGATTTTCAATGTCCTAGCAGACGGAATGTAAGGAATATTTTCTAACAGTGCTTTTTGCAATCTAGTATGTTTTGCACGCTCTTCAAGATGAGGTTTTACTAGTGATAACGCGAGCTCTTTCAAATATTATTTTCTGTTTCAACTATCATTTTAGCTGCGAAATTGTTTGGAGCTTACAAGTTAGACGCTTTCTTGATATGTATTATATTCTTTTCTAAGCTCTCTGGGAGCTTGAGCCCGGTAGTCCCCGTGGGTGCGCCACTGTATATATATATATATATATATATATATATATATATATATATATATATATATATATATATATATAATATAAAGTTTTCCAATAAGAAATCTTGTCTTCAGTACCATTGCCGCAGCACTCAAAAGAAAGTAAAAAAAAGCAGCAAAGGAAGAGAAGAGAAGAGAATTTAGAATAAAAAACAATAAAGACAAAACAGAGTTTACCGAATTGAATAAGTTAATAAGGAAAAATTTAAGAACAGATATAAGAAACCTACTGACAAATTATCAGGAAATTTCCAAAAGAATCGGGAAATACTACATAAATTTAAAATTTGATAAAGACAGGACACAGGTAAATGATCAAACTCCTCAAGTAACTCAGATTCCCCCAATAACGGAAGAAGAAATAAGAAAAACTATACAAAGCTGCAGAAATAATAAATCGGCGGGTCCGGATGGGATACGGAACGAATTTATAAAGTTGCGAGAAACCAAATTGCAAATAGCATTAGTAGAACTATTCAACGAATGTCTACAAGAAAAACGAATACCAACCAAGTGGAACGTTGCAAATCTGCTATTAATACACGAAAAAGGGAGACATTTCCGACCTTAAAAACTACAGACCGATAAGCCTTATATCTAATCTTAATAAGCTATTTATCAAGTTATTCTATCAAAGACTACTTTTAGCTACGATGTTTATCGATTTCGAAAAAGCGTTCGACTCGGTAAAATTAAATTGCATATTAAAAGCTTTGAAAAATTCTAAAATAAATGAAACATACATACAGCTTATAAAATATATTTATAATAACGCTAAGGCTAGTATGAAAACAAATCACTATACAGAAACCATATCGTTAAAGAAAGAAATCACAGACAGGGGGATGTACTTTCTCCGAAGCTATTTAATGCCGCTCTTCGAGAAATAATGAAAAGTTTAAATTGGCAAGATATGGGAATCCGGATAGGGAACGATAGATTAACGCACCTAAGATATGCTCATGATGTATTACTCTTCGGAGCAAACGGTCGTGAAATAGGAAAAATGATGAAGCAACTTCGAGAAATATGCGAGAAGAGCGGTAATAAATGCGGAAAAAACGAAAGTTATGTATAACAAATATGCGGAGATGATTGAAGAAATAAAAATAATGTAACAACGGAAACAGTGGACGCATTTATATACTTGGTCCATAATATAGCGGCTAATAACGATATGAAAAATGAAGTAAAAAGACGTAATTGACATGGGTCGCTTTTGGTAAATTAAAGAAGATATTAGAAGAAAAGAAAATACGTACAAGTTTTAAAAGTAAGCTGTTTAATCGACGCGTCCTGCCAGTAATGGTATACGCCACGGAAACGTGGAGCATAACTAAAGGCGCCTTAGAACGAATAAATAAAACACAAAGAGCAATTGAGCGGAAAATGTTGGGAATAACTTTACAAGACAAGGTAAAAATATCTGAAATAAGAACTAAAGTAAAAGACGCTGCCGGAGAAATCTTAAAAAGCAAATGGAGATACATAGTTAGATCAGATGATAACACATGGACGGCAAGATCAACTAAATAGCATCCAATGAATATAAGAAAAAGGAGCCGATCATACGATATTAAAAAGATAGACAAGGACCGGTTGATCAATGCATCAGATAGAAATATATGGAAACAAAAGGAAGAGACCTATGCAGTGGATTAAAAAAAGTAGTTTACCAATAAGAGATGGTTGGTCGGATCGTTCTTGAAACAAAATAAAACAAACCGTGCACGAGGTATTGAGAAAAAAAATTTATTTTTATTTGAAATGCACCGAATATAATATGGTTCAAATATTCACCGTGGCATTTCACGATAACATGGATCCGAGTGTTCCGATTTGCAACGACTCTGCCGCAAAGTATGGCTTTGATCGATAACACTACTGTTGACTCCAAGGGTATTGATCGATTGAAGCTTATTGGCATGCATCTGCGGCTTCATCAAACCCAATAGGAAAAAGCCTAACAGGTTCAAATCGCACGATCACGGTAACGAATGCAGAATCATTTGTTTTATTTTATTTTTTTATTTAATTACGTCTCCCATGAAAATACGTTCTGATTTACAAATATGAAACGCCTCTACTGGAATAATAGAAATGATCTCAACATTATCATAATAAAAACAATAATAACCGTCATCATCATTATCATTGTCATTATTATAAACGACGTCGTCATCGTTATCGTAATAATAATAATAATAGTAATCACCATCATCGTTTAGAATTGTTAAATAAGTCCAGAAAAACCGGCCTAAGAATTACTGATTACAAATTACTCGTGTCGTAGAAGAGTTTTAGAATTAATGGAAATAAATGCAACGCATTAATTACAAGCGATGACGTTTTGTGATGCATTCACGTACCGGTTTCCACATTCTGGAAATGGAAATTCTAAAAACGAAAAACACACCACTCATAAACACCGAATGTATATGTTAATGCGTACACCGAAAATAAAATGGTTTTTACAAATTACTTAAGCAGTGCTGCTAAGCGAAATGAATCCGATAGAGTTCATTTATACATATTTTTTCACTTTACAGTGAACTTTCTATTCATTCACTGACAAAACATTTTATCGGTAGCCAGTCCATCGGAAAGAGACTAACCTATTCTTTTTTTCCTGGGAAAATCTTTAGTCGAAGGTTACATAAACTCACATATACGAAGTATACATTGTTGTATTTCTAGTATATGTACTTATAGGAAACATATACGTACACACAAACACACACACACACACACACATATATATATATAAAAAAGCGTGTTTTTTTGTGTTTTTTTGGTGCCTTTACAGCCTACCCAACGTGATACTGTGGGGACTATCTACATCTTAATCAAGCATGCTGACTTCTCTAAAAACGTCGCTATATGGGGGAACAATTGTAGGTTATCCACATGTAAAAGGGACGATACATTATACGGAGGTGTAATACTCGAAGAACGCAACAAGATAAGGTAACGCTCCGATCGCAACGGTGCTACAGCAGAACATTCAAAAAAGACATGATCAGAGCTGCAGACTACCTGTTCAGAATGGAGGGGACAGAACGGACATTCTCTAAGCTGTATACGGAAAAGACGGTCAGGCAACAAATGATGTCCAAATCGCAATCTGCTGATGAGTACAATTCCCTTACGACTAATCTTTTTAAAAAGATAGAACCGCGGGAGTTTGGGAAGAGACGGCTGGAGGTGATAGTAATAAGTCAGAGGTGATTGACTAATGCTAGCGTATATTAAAGTACCTTATAAAGTTAAATATGTCGCTGAAAACTAATTAGGATATTGATAAAGCGGTACAAAACTTAACAGAAACTATACAAAATGCTGCGTGGCTAGCCACTCCCACTGTAATGCCACCAAGGAGGTTTAATAATGTTCCTAAAACATATACTGACACTAATACGCGAAAAGAGAAAACTACGAAACACTTGGAATACAACGAGGCTATTAAAACGCAACTGAATAGAAAAATAAAGCAACTGCGTAAAGTAAAAAATGTAATTTCTATCGAAATTAGCGCCGATCAAACACGATGATCACTCACTATGGAGAGCGACCAAACGTTTTCAACGGCCAATTGTGCATATTCCTGCGATAGAAAAACTCGACGGTAGTTGGGCTCGTACTAACTTCGATAAAGCAGCGTTCTGTGCAAATTGTTTTATCCTTGAATACTTAGAAAAACCACTGCAAATGAATCCACCTATAACACCGGTTACCCCAAATGAGATTCAGCAACTTATATTAAAAATGTGAAACGGAAAAGATTTGACTTAATCACAGCAGAGCTTTTAAATGAGTTGCCACGTAAAAGCATTGTACTCATAACACAAATATATAATCCCGTCCTACGTAATCAATACTTTCTCTTCAGTTGGAAGTTTTCTCAAATAATTGTTGCACCAAAGCCTGGTAAATCGTCTGAACTGGTTTCATCATACAGGTCTATTTCGCTGCTTCCTACTCTTTCAAAGCTTCTAGAAAAAATTAATTTTAAAACGATTGTTTCCAATATTATCTACGAATTCAATTATTCCGAATTTTCAATTTGGTTTTCGTAAGCATCAGAACACTGTAGAACAGGTTCACCGATTAACAAAGATTATTGAAACTAGTTTGGAAAACAAGAATATCTGTACAGCTCTCCATTTCTGGATGTTAAGCGGGCTTTTGTTCGGGTGTGGCATCAAGGACTGTTTTGTACAAGCTTAAACTCTCGCTTCCTCAGCCTTTCTATCTACTACTTAAATCGTACTTACAAGAGAGATACTTTCGAATGAAAATAGCTGATGAATAACCAAACATTCTTCCAGTAAGGGCGGGCGTATCGCAGGGAAGCGTCCTTGGTCCAATATTATACTTAATTTACACGTTCGAATTCTAGCTGTGGATAATGAAAACACAGCCACAAAAAACTGCGGGAGTCACTCGGGCCTGTAGAAACTTGGCTAAAATGATGGCGCGTTGTAGACAACAGTTTCCAGGATAGGGATTCTAACCGGTATCGGGCGTGTCATAGGTAGTAAATAGTGGAATGGCCTATAAATATATAGGTTAGCTGCGAATAACCAATAATAAATCGTGAACTAAGATCGTCTACCGCCACAAACAAAGTTTCAGGTAGACGATTCCAGTAGTGACATGTAAATGAATTATGATGATGTAGACAGAAAGCTGTAGGAGCTAATTATGAAACTCTAACAAGTCTCAATGATCAAGTCTCCCTGTCCCTGGCTACATACCTAGTAGCAAACTGATGGAGTGCATCAGTAACCTTGGTGAATTGATAAAATTTCGAATGAAGAAGTCTTTATCGGAATGCACGAGGAAAGGTCTCTGTTGAAAACGATGAGAAAAACAAAAACGAAATGGATAACGTACATGGTAGCCTAAAAATAGCCACGTGTAAGCCGAAAGGAATAACAAGACAGACACCGATAGACAGAATTAATAAAGCAGTCAACGTTGAACTGAAAAAGCAGAACGGAAAGTGGTGGATTTAGATGATAAGGGCGAACCAGTTCAATATACCGACTTATATATGTATATATATATACACCTATTGGTGTGTATGTATGTATGAATACATACATATTTAGCATTTTTTTAGTCGAATTTAGGATTGAATATAAATATACTGTAGAGTGTCAAATCTAATAATCTAATATCACGCCTGCCTGAACATTTGTAACTTGTTAATCGATAACAAGAAGACGTTGCTTTTTTTTCACGGTAGTTTGTTTTGATTACCTTTATCGTAAATACGTTATAAGATAGATTAGATTACTTAATATCGATGTTTCGGTTTAGTCACATTTTACCCATTTCGGTGATTTTTCAATATAGTCGACGATATGTTCATTATGCGGGACTTTATATATATGCATATATATATATATATATATATATATATATATATATATATATATATATATATATGCATATATACTCGTCAACAAATTAATATACGGACATTCAATACGTACATCCACACGCATACATAGAAGTATGTGGGAGCGGATACTGATTATCGACTGACAAGGTAATACATATTATTCTAATCCCCTGTAATCTCTTATTGAGATTTAATTTCTGTCATAAATTCGATGTTTGTACCAGCTTCGTTAAATTACACATATCGCGTGGCTAACTACGTTCACACACACATATATATATACATATATATATATATATATATATGTATATATGACACAGATTTGTAAACAGGCTCGTGGTTTCTTCTTAGTTGTAGATAAGTTAGACTAACTGCTCCCACGAGATTAAAATTATCTTGTTGAATTGAACTAGAGGCATCGCGTCCGATCACGACTCCGATATGTCGTACTAGTTGCTCAAATTAATTATAGAACAACGTCGACGAAGTAAAATGTAAAAATACGGGATAAGATAAATTACGACGATCTGATATTGACACGTAGCAAATTCGTCGGACAAGTACGTAAAGCCTAAACGGAAGAGGACATCCGACCTGACTCGAAGTACTGAACGTATTAAACGAATCCAAAAATTAAAAATCGACCGGAATTAGGTGTTCGAACGACCGGGTTTTAATTTTCCAATTAGCGATGACTATCTTCATCGTAGAAGGCGGATGAATCACATCGATGTCAACGATCGTACTACCGAGAGTAAAGAAAATTTCTCCACTAATCTGAACTGGATGCACCGAGTTGAACATTTATTAATAGTACTCCGATATTAGGAACCGGCTCATCTACGTTGGATTTTTCCCCATTTATAGTATCGTACAATCCAGATAGAAACCTACGTTTTGTATATACACGTATTAATATTAAGATATATATATATATATAATTTTATGTGCGTACTTGGGTATGTGTCTAACTGTACAAGAAATGTGTAAAGAAATATATACTAGGCACACACACAATACATGTATGTGATGTGTATATATCAGAATGTGTTATAAATTATATACACGTGTATATATATATATAACCGTATGTATATGTAGTAAACACACATACAAATGTATGTATACATACGTAAATTGTACATACATACTTATACATACATTCATACATACATCCATACATAAATTTATGCACATACGTATATAATAATGTGGATATATCTGTCATGTTGTGTAATAGGCATACATGTATGTATCTATATAATAAGAAATATATATATATATCATATATACACACATATATATGTGCGTATATAACGCATTATGTATAGTATCTGTGCATGTGTACATATATAATATGTACGTATTTGTGTGTTATATATTCGTTGAACCTCTTCCGCTAGTATAGCGAGCAAGGAGATGTTCTTGTTCTTCTCGTTATTTAGATGTCAAGATTAAATTTTATATATATATATATATATATATATATATATATATATATATATATATATATATATATATATGCATGCATCACTTCATGTACATGCATGCTCGTTTCGTTTTAATGTGTATTAAGGTATATACATACATGCGTGTTGTACGTATGTATATACAATATGTGTGATTTTGAGCCTGCACGTTTTAAATAAGATCAGATTCGTCCTTAATATAACGGAACTTCTTCTGTTCCCACACTCAACAGTATAGAGCTAATTTTTGAATAAAAAAAACCATATCTGTCTAAACGAGGCCTCCATTTATATCTTTAATCAAACGAAGCCAAAGATTAAATCCGAATGATAAGTTTTACATGGTCATCGTTGGTAATCTTACATATATACGCATTGTATTATATATATATATATATATATATATATATATATATATATATATGTATGTGTGTGTGTGTAAATATACACTTATATATATATTTTTTTATTTCTCCTAGTTGAACTAGATCTTCGTACCATCACTACCATAGTCACTTTCCAAACATTGAAAGAAATTAAAAATAAACCAAATTCAGATGAAAGGGGTATAGATTGAATACGAGTTCTTCTAGTTGTTGTTACGGAAGTAAGCCGCTAGCCAGCGGGATGTGGATGCGCTTTTATCAGTTGATGCGCCAGATCCGTAAAAACAATCGGGGAATTTAATTAAAACCGCGCTCGACATTCGACAATTTGTTTTGTTCTGTTTTTTTTTTTTCTATTCTGTTCCATTTTTTTTTAATTTTTATACAGGATTATCCAGTTTCATTTTAAAATCCATTTTTGTGTTTGTTTACTATTTCCCAGTTCCGTTCCCCCTTCATAGTATATTCTTAAGCCAACGGCATACACAATGTTTTCCGTGATTCCTTTTTTATAGAACATTGTTATTTATTATTGTAATTCGGTTCGCCCATTGATGTGACACTTACGATTCTATTGTTTATAACGTCGTGTGAATAATTGAATATATCGAATTAAGAATTAATTTATTATCGTCATTTGTTTTATTTATTATTAATCGTCTTTCTCTTATATACGGAGTTCTTTTAAATAAGATTTTCCTATTTAAAAATTGTTTATTATTGATAATTACATACATTGTGCACTGTACATTGTACAAGATGGTTTTCTACTCGGTTGATATGTACGTACAACGGTGTCAGTCGGTTATACACACAGAAAACGAAGTAAAAAGAAAAACAAAAAAAGATGATACCATGATATTTTGGGATAGAGACTCCGTGGATTTCAAAAGCGCGAAATTGGAATTTCTAAAAGTTTTACAGAACATTCGCATCAAGGAGTAGCTGAAAAAATATGTAGTCGTAATAATAAAATGGTTCCGTATGAAAGAAATTTGTGATAATTGGAGTTGTTATTAACAAAAACACTAATTTCATGTTCAATCTATTTCTATATTACACAAATATATTGGAAAATGTACATAACAAACTAAACAGTTAGTATAATATTCGACTATATACATACCCGCGCGATCGTCGATATAATAAAAAAAAAAAATTAAAATTTATTAAATACGATTATTTAAATTATGCGATCGAGAACAACATTCTGAGCGATAAATAATATAAATAATTTAATATATAAATGAATAATGTGATAGAACTAACTTGTACTCAGTCATAAATACACTACACCAATCGTGATATAATGAACATAACAATATATATATATATATATATATATATATATATATATATATATATATATATATTATATATACACATACATACAGATAACTACTTTGTTGAAAAATATATTATAACGATCAAAATCGATTGCTCACTATATAAAAAATAATAAATTCCACCTCAGATTGTTGCTCCTCAAATCCTTCAAAATTACATGTCCGGCTTATCGAAAGAGTATCCTATAAAACGAGAATTTTTGACAACTATATTCATTAACAGGTTAGCCAAATTTTACAGGAATATTCTTCCAATCCTTCTACCCTGATATAATTTGTCAATCACTTCGACGATGAATAAACTTTGAAACAACCTTTTTTTTCTAATCCTGAACAAGTGCAACTACCTCAAAAAAATCTACGCCAACCACTATCCAATACTGTTGTATGTCGCACATTAATGGATAAAAATATTTATATATATATATATATATATATATATATATATATATATATATATAAATAAAATATTATATATATATATAAATATAAATATATATATATGTATAAATATATATATAAATATATAAATATATATATACAAATATATAATATATATATATAAAATATATATACATATATATAAAATATATGTTTGTTGGTGTGTATTAGAGTTAAATTAAATGTATTCCAGTGAACCAAAAAGACTAACGAAGGCCACAAGATTCTACACATTTAGTGTTATCAGCGTTTGTTTAGAAATAGACTGACGGCTTAGCTCAATACGTGATTCTACCATTTCCACATTTTATTATTAAAATTTGGCATTCCATGTGAATAATATGAATATAATTTTTGTGATAATATGTATATATATGTATGTGTGTGTGTGTTGAGTGGTTGCCTACGAATTTATTAAGGGAAATATTCTGATTGCTATCGTTTAGGTCGCCTTATTATGTAGTAGAAATCTGTTTTGTTAACTCATCAATCATTGCTTGGACCTTGAAACGTTTCTCCGGGATCTTCGTTAGATGTTTCAAATGTATGAAAGATCTACCAAATTGATAAGAACTATTCGAAAGTGTATACCCATCACGCTTTTTAACCACGCGACAAGCCGGCAATCATTTTTTAATAAAATTGATTTAAAGCGTTTTCCGTCTCCACGCCCGTACTAGACGCACCGTTTAAAAATTAAAGGCAACTTTATCCGAAAAATTTGAAACAACTTTTTTTTCTTCTAATCCTTAACACAAGTGTAACTTCATCGCAAATAACTCACCCACCGCTGGCCAGTGTTTAAGTTACAGAACGGACGATGTCGTTGTAGATATTTTATTTCGCTATATTATCAACTTACATTTCTTAATAATAAAATCTGACGAAGAAATTTTCCTAACTAACCAACCCCCGTATCGAATCGTTTAATTGGCGGATAAAGTTGAAAAAACAAAAATCGCCATATACAGCCGGAAAAGGCTTTATCGAAATTTCGATTAAAATAAGAAAACAAAAAAGCGAAAATTAAACACGAATAACGATAAAAATCTGAATCTTATTAACCGTCCGATTTTCCATTAGCTACCCGATTCAGTCAGTCCGGTTCGCGCATCGGTTTAAACGAAGAAATCTAATAAGATTTTTTTATCGAATAAGATTTTTTTATCGAATAAGATTTTTTTATCGAATAAATCTTCCGAAGCAGGCAGCTGTTCGAATTTAACGACGCGACTAAATCGGTTTGAGTATATTTTTTTATATTTTTTGTTTTCGTCCGAATTCATTTTCGTGCAATTATTTTTAATCGCTATCTTTATACGCCACACACACACGTACATGCGTCAGCTTAGAGATGTTATACCGAAATGTAAGAATATCAAGTTTAGATCATTAAAATAACGAACGACACGCTGAGCGACATATGCGCGAATTGTGAATTAGTGCCGTCAATCGTCAAATGAGGTAAATTAGAATATTTTGCAAGAATGATTTTGTCCTATAAATTTAAATTAACGCATATTTGTAAACAAAGGCATTTGTATATACACACACACACACATGTGTCGTATAAATTAGATAAAATTTCGCCATGTGCAACTAGTTTATAATAATTAGAAAACTAGAACAAGCGGTTCTTAATAAAAAGTTTCCCGGAAAAATTTCGGCTTTTCTTTGAAATAAATTTAAAATATATAAAACAAATATGTAAACTAAAAAAAAAATTAAGAATTAGAAATTAGGGCGGTAGTTGAAATTAGTGATCAAAGTTAGTTAATGTGCAATCACCATCTTATATAATTATAATATCAACGTGTGTTTTTAGTCTGATTTTGAGATAAATTTTTAAGGAAGCTTGATGAAAGACATTTTAAGAAGCTGACTACGCTCCAGGAGGTATCTCAAATAGTAGAAGCTAAATAAAGAGATTGGAGCTAATTTTCTATTTTGTATATATATATATATATATATATATATATATATATATATATAAAATTTGAACTAGTGTGGAATATAGTGATTTTTAAAATAAATAAACAACCAAAAATTAGTTAAATTCACTATTTTTTAATATAAGAGTTATATATATATATATATATATACATACATATATATATATATATATATATATATATATATATATATATATATATATATACATATATATATAGCAAAAATTTCAAAAAACAAAATTCCCTAATTGTCGACATCTAATTCCAAATAAAAACGTTATTACTTTGTTGGTTACATAATATAAATACATATACATACATACATATATATATATATATATATATATATATATATATATATATATATATATATATATGAATAATGATCTTTAGAATTAGAATAACATTTTGAGAGATAGTTTAATTCGCTATATTTCTTACTTTTAAAAATTAATTTTTGGTGCAAACACCTTGCGTAACCCGTAGTTATGTTAGAAATTCTCGGATTTAATCTGAAACGCTTTGATAATGTCGGAATATCTCCGTCACAAGAATATTTCCATATTCTAATCGTATACATATACACACGCACACATATATATGTGTGTGTTGTGTGTGTATGTATGTATATATATGCCTGTTTAGTACAATATTTTTAATGTATGCTACTCGTGCTTATAATTAAATTTTTTTATATATATATATATATATATATATATATCTTTATATATTTTTTTATTCTTTTTTCAAAGAAATGATACATATTTAATTTATTTATGTGCCCGGTTTCACAAACATTGATTTCTATCAACCATATAATAGACCATTTAACATTCAGTAGATCACACTGAATCTAAAATAATTACTCTAAAATATGCGCAGATTTCTTTAAAAATAATTTTATTATCACCGTAATCTTTTTTTTCATACGTAATACATAATGAAGAAAAATAAAATCGTTTTATACTGTACCGCTATATATATATGAAAGAATCTGGAGTTCTCATCCAGATAGTTTCAACATTTCATTTTCTTGCCTGCTTAATCACCGAAAACGACCGTACTTAATTTACAAATTTGAAGGTTTCAGATTTTAGAATTTATACGAGGAATGTGATTGCGAGGTACATCTCATAACCGAATACTATAGAAAGAGGAAAACTTAAAATTTAGATCGACACACTTTTAATGCAAGAATGTTCAATAATATTCGACTAAACGTTTCGGAGATTTTAAACATCTGGTCGTGTCAAATTTCAGAAACATTTTAGTCCTTGTTTTTCTTTCTATTCTAATGACGTATTATGCAGTACGTAGGCTGTTCCCGATAATGTTGTCTCCTTGGCCGCCTTAAGCAGACCACCGATATCGTTAATGTTACTCTGTGAATTTCTTCTTCTAACAACTGGTCTTTTACTATGTGAATTCTTCCTCGCAATATTAGATGCAAAATTCTGTACTTTTCTCCTCTTAGAATGTGACCTACATAAGACATCGTTCTTTTTTTTTTATACATATATTTTTTACACCAGCTCTTTTTGATACATTACTATTTCAAACTTTTTCCATCAATCTTTGAAATTCTTAATAGTCTCCTTAGAAGTCACATTTCTGTAGCCTCTAAACATTTATCAGCACCGGCACTTAGTTAACCTTTGGTAAAAATATTTTCGATTTAAAAAAAATATTTTTCATTTAAAAACATATTTTTTCGATTTACAATTAAAAAGGCATTTTTTAAAAAAAATTATCCTTAATTTAAAATTGGTTTTGATTAAAATAACAAAGATATTTGCGATTTAAAAGAGAAATATTTTTGATTTTTAAAAAAGAACATGTTGATTGAAAAAATGTTTAAAAAAAACGTTTCGATTCAAAAAAAGGTATTTTTGATTTTAAAAAATCATTTCAAATTTTTGAAAAATTCTTTACAATTTAAAAAAAAACACCTTTTAAATAAACATTTTTGATTTAAAAATATAATCTTTTCAATTTCAAAATATTTTTTATTGATTTAGAGTTCCTCTCGATTTAAAAATAATATATTTTTATTTGAAAACAAAAATATTTTAAAAAACGAATTTTTTCAATTTTAAAAAATTATTTATTAATTTAAAATTCTTTCCAGTTAAAAAAAAATATATTTTTGATTTAAAACAAGGATATTTTGGACTTAAAAAAAAACAAATCTATTTAATTTAAAAGAGAAATATTTTCGATTTAAAAAACAGATCTTTTAGATTAAAAACATGTTGATCTAAAAAAAATTCTTTTGGATTTATAAATCATTTCATTGTTTTAAAAATTCTTTTTGTTAAAAAAAAAATCGATTTAAAACAATTTTCAATTTAATTCTTAACGTATCGTTGAAGTTATCGTATTATGTTTTCTGCGTTCATTTATATTGTAACGTATACATACATATTCTCCGTATTTCCGTCAAGAGCAGTATCGTAAGATGCTCCGCTCACCACCACAACATCAAAAGTCGAATGACAACATACCTACCAAACCGGATGATTATGATAACATCGATAGTAAGTATATACACCACATATCAGGTAAGACACTGCCACACAAAAATTATTGAAATACAGACGACCATCACAATCATTAACGCTTAACACCAACACACCCGGCCATAATGATAGTACTATAAACACCGATATGGATACCTGTAAGAACATAGATAATACCGAGTATAAAATAATCAGTTTCCCGCGATAAGCACAGTTACAATTACATCCGTTTTTACATACAACGCCGGTGCGTATAATGTTATACGATGTGGGGGAAATATCGTTACAATTTACCTACTAATTATGAGTCAACACGATGATGAAAAACTTTAACCCTCACTCGTCGGTTTCATAGTCGACTCTAACAACAACGCAATCGTGTTTTCGTAAATATACAATATGCGATAAACGAATTATGCGAGCGAATTTCAATCATCATTGAAGCCTATACGGAATCCCACTGTGGAGAACGGCGAGCAAGTCGAATATAGAGATCAACCAAAGAACGCAATCCAAAATTCTACGAACGATATGCGCCATGGTATGTGCGCAATGATGATATACATAAAGATCTGCGAATACCTACTGTAAAAGAAGAGATCGAGGCAGCCAACACACGATATATAGAACGATTACAGAATCACTATAATCAGTTGGCACACAGTCTCATAACGGCTGAATCGGTCAAATATAATTGTCTAATATTATTGTATAATTGTTTAATACCTCACCAACAACAAGGAATCGCCGGCAAGCATTCCATACTTATTAACTAATTACCCCTTAACACTGCCGCTTATTGTTTATTCAGACAGATTGCGTGCAAAAAAAAAAAATCTATATAATATCGTAACCGCAAATAATCTTTCTGAGAGACAAGTTATAAATCCGTCGCTTGTTAGATCATTAGAGAGAGTGCGCCGTCCATTAATTATAGACAGGCGGACAAAAATTAAATTCACAGAAATCATAAATAGCCTAACCACTCACCTCAATCGCCTAACTAATTCAGCTACCATGATTCAACAATCTGATATTATTTCTTGGAATTGTAACGGTCTCCACACACACTATCAAGACCTCCAAGTATTACTACAAGCTCATAATCCATATATATCTCACAGAAAACATAGCTCAGAATGAGTTAAACCAACTTATTAAAAAGCTCCCTTCGCCTATACTTCTGGTTGGCGACTTCAATGCTCACAGTCCACTATGGGGTGGGAGGTATACAAATGCAAGAGGTAAACTACTAGAAGGAATCATCGATAACTATAATCTGATACTTCTAAATACTGAACCCACGCATTATAATTCCAGCTATAAATCATGGTCCACATTGGATTTAATCCTTGCTTCACCATCTTTAGCTAACTCTACACAAGTTTATTATCACTCTGACTTGGCTGGTAGTGATCACTTACCAATCATAATAATGGGATTAATAAAACACCTAAGATATACAGCCAAAGCCAAATTTGACCGTAACTACAGAAAAACAAATTGGAACAAGTATACGCGCTGTGCGCCAACGTTGATCCTGCAACGTTCGCACCCGATTTACAGTCCTTTACTGCTCAGTTAGTGGATCTTACAGAACAGTGCACCACCCAGAGTTCTAGTAATCATCTCGGGCGGAAAAGCGTACCATGGTGGACTGAAAGCTGCGCAACTGCTATAAAAAATAAACGTAAGGCCCTTAAGAAATTAAAATCACATCGCAATCAGTTCAATCACATTACCTACCGCAAACTCCATGCAAAAGCCAGATATATTCTAAAACAAGCAAAAAAGGAATCCTGGCAGCAATTTACATCCACCATTACGTTCAAAACACCACCCTCAATAGTATGGAGTAAGATCAACTCGATGGGAAAAAAATATCAGGCATCTCTTACCTTCTATTATCGTTTTTAACAATTCAAAAATTGACGACCCGGAAAGTATAGCAACAGCTTTTGCTAATCATTTCTCTGTAGCTTCAAACCGCGTCTCACCCAAATCTCCTCCTCCTTTGACCACAACAATGGAGACCGATTCGCATCAGCAACTCAATAAATTATTAACACTCGAAGAACTTAATTCGAGCGTCCGTACGATAAACTCCTCGGCCGCTGGACACGATAAGTTTCACGCCAATATGCTCAAAAATTCCCCCCAAAGTGTTATAACTCATCTATTAAATATATTTAAACAACTCTGGACATCCTGTTCTTTTCCCACCTCCTGGCGTCTGGCTGAGATTATTTCGATCTTAAAAAAGAACAAAAATCCAACAGAACTAGACAGTTACAGACCTATTGCCCTCACATCTGTTCTCGGCAAGGTCGTGGAAAAAATAGTCAACCATCGTCTCTTATGGATAGTGAACAACAATAATTTTTTATCAAACAAACAGTGCGGATTTCGCTCTAAAAGAACCACAACTGATCTTCTTTATTACCTTCAAAGTAATATTTTAGAAGCCTTCACCATGCATCAACATCTGCTCGCCGTTTTCTTCGACTTCACCAAGGCCTTTGATACAGTTCTACTTTACAGAATCCTCGAACAACTACACCAATGGAATATTGATGGTCGATTACTCGCATTTATTAGGGGATTCTTGGATCAGCGTAAGTTTCAGGTCGTACTTGGTGACATTAGCTCAAAGCCTTTTGAATTAAAAAATGGTGTACCGCAGGGTTCAGTTTTAAGTCCGACGCTCTTTATTATTGCTATCAACTCAATGCTGGCGGAAATAAATCCAATGATCCGAAGTGCACTCTTCGCTGATGACTTGGTAATTTTTGTCCGTTGTCAAGATTATAAGCTTGGTGAAACCATGCTTCAAGAAGCTACACACAAG
Organism: Coronaproctus castanopsis; assembly: GCA_032883995.1. Taxonomy (NCBI): domain Eukaryota; kingdom Metazoa; phylum Arthropoda; class Insecta; order Hemiptera; family Monophlebidae; genus Coronaproctus; species Coronaproctus castanopsis. Next base: position 138,986,681 of record CM065053.1, read on the forward strand.
CTTACTCAATGGTCCACAAACAGCGGTCTCTCTTTCTCACCTGAAAAAACTAAAACAATACACTTCTGTAGAATTCGTCGCTGCCAGCACCAGGTGGCCATCACCTTGGGATCTGAGGCTATAGAAACTGTTTCCCGAATTAGATATCTTGGCCTGGTCTTTGACAGAAGGTTGACATGGTTGGATCACATAAATTACCTCCGAGCGGCTTGTATGCAAAGATTAAATCTGATGAAAAAGTTGTCACATACCACCTATGGTGCAGACAAAATTTCTCTTCTCCGATTATACAAAGCCCTAATAAAAGCAAAATGTGACTATGGTTTTCCTGCCTACACGTCCGCTACACCAACTGTCCTGAAACGACTAAACTCAGTACACCACTCTGCACTACGCCCAACACTTGGTGCAATGAGATCAACACCAATAAACCATTTGCTATATGACTCTGGAGAACTCCCCACCGATCTTCATCGTTCTTATATCCTATTCAAATTCCACCTTCACTCACTCTCAACTCCTGATCTTCCTGATAATGCAGTGTATCACCACAATCATCAAATCACTCCTTATTCAAACTTACTCGTTCACAATAAAATTACAAACATCCTCCATAATCTTGACATCAACCTGTCTCCACTCTGCAAAGCCAACCATCTGTCTATTCCTCCTTCGATTTCCATTCCCATAATCTTAGACACGTCTCTCCTCAACTGCCTTTCATTGCCACAATCCATTATCGAGGCCTCGTTCCAAAATCTACTAAAAATATATGGTGGCCATGAAGTACTATACACGGATGGTGCCAGGAAACTTCACTGGTTGCGCCGTCATATACAAACATGGGACAATCCGACGTCCACTACCATCTACATTCTCTGTATTGTCGTCAGAGTTATATGCAATCTCCTGCGCAATTGTTATTGCAGAATCGGAGCTAAAGCATGACATATTAATTTGTACAGATTCTCTCAGTTCAATTCGAAACATACAGAATAGACACGAACATCAGCATCCGCGTTCGCGAAAACTATACTAGAAAAATCGTTTACCTATAAGCGACAAATTGTACTTGCGTGGATAACCGGACATCGCAATATTGGTGCAAACGATGAAGCTGACACAGCGGCAGCAGATTCATGTAATATAACGCCGGTTCCGGTCATACCAACGACGTGTAAAGATATGACGATCCATATCTGGAACAAGATGAAGTCGATAGCAATGGAACGATTCTCCATCCTTCCTTATTACGATCGTAGCATCGCAAACCCGATAATGCCAACATCCAGACGGAAAGATGTGGTCCTCTTTCGCGTTCGGTCCGGACGCACACGTCTTACGCACCAGTTCCTGTTCACCAGGGAAAATCGGCCTACCTGTCCTGCATGCAATACTCCTCTTACCATCACTCACATCCTAGTTTCCTGTCCAACATATACCTTTCAACGTCAGCTTCTTCCTCTCAACCTTCCCAACATATTACAACGCACTTCATCGGCCGAGACTAAACTTCTCCTCTTCCTCAAAATCACAAACATCTTTCCTCTAATCTAGTTTCTTACACCTTTCCTTCCGTGCCTCTGGCCTAAGTAGCAGGATACGGTACGGTCACAAATCAAAAAAGAAGAAAAAAAAGAAAAAATCATTATGTATTATTGAACAATTTTCATTTAAGCGAAAGTAGCATAATATTGAGAAAATCTTCAATCAATTTTATATGAAAATCAATTAATTTTAGATGGAAATTGTTTATTAATTACTTTTATATGATCTATTCATTAATTTTAGATTTAAATCGTCTGCTAATTATTTTTATATGGAAATCTCATCTATTAATTAATTTTAGATGAAAATCGTCTACTAATTAATTTTAGATGAAAATCGTCTACTAATTAATTTTAGATGAAAACCGTCTATTTTTTTATTAAGTCCGGTTCTAAATTTTCTCACAATTTATATTTATACGTAAAACGAATCGTCAATTAATAGATTTAGATGAAAATCGTCTATTAATTAATTTTAGATGAAAATCGTCTATTAATTAATTTTAGATGAAAATCGTCTATATTTTTCGATTAATTCCCGTTTTAAATTTTCTCTCGAATTAATTAATTAAACGTGCCATAACATTATAATTTCATGTATCACATAGGGGACTGAAAGGGTTAAAGTAAACTTTGAAATTGGTAATAACGTTTTACAATTATATATTTCGGTTAGAAATTATTTAATATAAATATCGACGAAACAAGGTTACACCTATTATCCTTTATTTAGGTCGTATCCCAAAATATAATCGACTTTTATCATTTTTCCGTCATTTGTTTCCATTTTGCTATTTTACGTTAAATTAGGTTACCGTCCAGACTAGATTGAGAAAAAGGTCGTCCTCGGAAGATATTTTCGAAATACGTCACTCGCATGATCGCCTAACCTTATCGTACTACGTATTATATAATATGATTGTCATTATAATTATTATTATTGTTTTGACGTTCTGATCGACGCGGTAAAACGTAATTTACGGTAATACACCAAACAATTTAACCGAGGAACCTAACTCGAATTTATTATTTACAAAAACCATTTGAAAAGATGCAAAATATAAACTTAAAAAAAATCTTCCTCATGCAACCTCCTTCTCAATAAATCGTACCTTGAGGATCGTACATGCCGAGTAAAATTCAAAAATGAATACTCCACTATCTATCATGTTTTCGCTGGCAGTGTTTCGAGTCCAATGCTTTATCTGTTATTTACGACTGATTTTCCGGTTAGTGACGATGTTATAATTGCCACGTTTGCGGACGATACAGCCATTTTAGTTGTTGACCAAGAACAAAATTTAGACCACGACACTCTGCGTGGTCTTTAACAAGAATCGAAAGCTGGTTTACATGTTGGCGCATTGCAGTTAACAAAAGTAAATGCACGCAGGTCACGTTAACTTTTGCGAATCTTAACCTGAATGGGGGAATTAATCTCTCAACAGAATTACGTTAAGTGTATCTGGCTATCTTGACGGTAAATTAACACGGAGCAGAACATCTTGACATAAAATTGAAGCAGCTTTACTGGCTTCTTGACAGACACTCCAGTCTTTCTCGTGAAAAGAAGCCTTTAATTTATAAAATAATGTTAAAGCCTGTGTTGACATACCGATGGTGTGAGGCTGCGGAAAAAAATTGCCGTATAAATAAGATTCAACGGTTCCGAAATAAGACCATTAGGCTACTCGCCTTCTCATCCTTACGTTAAAGACGAAGAGAGAAATATCGTAAGAAAAAACTATCCAACAAAAAAAAAAAAAAAAAATTTTATTTATCCCAAGACACAAAACATAAATAACTGGGAATATGGTTAGACCGTCCCATGCGCTGAAAAGAGCATAATCTGAAGAAAAGTAAGGAATGGAACTCAGGTTCGACACGATATTATTATTATTATTAAATTAAATTAACGTGCCATGTACAACAGTCAAGGCTTGAGGCACGATAAAAAAGAAGGATTAGATTGAGGAATAGAGACAAGGTAAAATTAGATTCGACAATGAAACATGGTCATCTTTGAAGAGGATATGAAGCGAAGGAGGAAGATTAAGATACGCTCGAAGCGAGGAGTATGAGGGACAATCAATTAGAATATGGGAAATGGAGGGTATAATGTTACAACACACTGGAGTCGACGTGTTATTAATAAAATACACACGAGTGAGAATGGCCCAAGCGCAATCTGGCGATGACCACATCATCTCGGCGGCTTGGAAGCGAAGTTATGCAAGGATCGATCGAATGTTTAATTTGCCGCGGTTTATCGGTTTGCGACGTGCCATTTCTTCTGCCATAATGAAGGACCCTATTTATGATGTATTGGTTTAACAAGGTATATTTGCTTTTAGAACGAAAATACGAGCTTTCTCCGAGTTCCAATAACGTTCTCAATATGGTGTAGACCTAGTGACTATACAGTTATGGAAAACCATTTTGCAGTTTTTGCATTAAAAGTATTCAGCGATTTCAATTTACGCGCCCTAGTGCCTTCAAAATGATCGTTTCTACAGGAATGTGGAGGTGCCAAAGGTCGAACATGAAATAAGAACGTACAGTGGTCGGTAACTGAAAAGACTAGATAGTCTAGACCGGCTATTAATTTGCTAGATAATAGCGACGATGTTGAGCGAATCAATCCGCTGACCCTCCTGGCGGTGTTAATATGGAACAACGTCACCAAACTAAGCGAGTAATTGATTACGATATAACTTCATTTGGATTAAATAGAATAAATAAATAATAGAAAATAAACAAATAAATAAATGTATAAATGAAAACACCGACTGCAACTATATTTATAACATATAAAGGGAGCATGCACAGAAATGTAGATAACTGCGACTAAATCTATATACATCTGACCCGCTTAACCGTTTCAGTTATAGATTATAAAATCTTGGCGCAAGATTTTATAAATTTTAGGCAGGTGTTTATTATACAATACTGCTTGTTAGATGAACTGTAGATAATTTTTAACCTATTTATATAAACGTTTTAAAACATTTCGCAGAAAAAAAAAAATTGTTAGCATTAAAAACTTCACGTACCGCGCAGTGGAGACATCGTTAATTTTAGTCGCTCGGAATCGTGATCCTGTATTTTTTTAATATACGGATTACTATATAGACGTGAAATCGTACGTATCGGAAAGTTTAGTGTAGGACTATGGACGCGGAGATATTTATTTTGTATTATTGCATGTTGTCCACGTGTTGTGATAGACCATGCTCGGTACGCGCCTGTAAATCACTGGTCGTATTGGAAATTTATATAAAATAAGTTTTTTACGAGAATTTAAGGATGATTCGCGTCGCAATAAGCACGGTATCGATGTGCATAATGTAGGGTTTTAAAGCTCCCCGATCGAGGATTAAATTATTCGAACGTCCCGGTCAGTGAACTGGTCTGTTACAACTAACCTCGTGTAGTAAAGTTGGGAACCCGCCAATTATGAAAAAAGATTTAGCGGCAGTTTTCCGAAATAATCATCGGACCCTAAATTTGACAATCAACCCCGGGCGGTTGACAATAATAATACCGCCGATAAAATCGACTGGAAAACGCTTATATGTCAAGAAATAATTTTTACAGTTTCAGTTCTACCACCGGTTGACCTTGATGTCGTCGAGTAATAAGTTAGGAATAAATATCCACCGATCTGTAATAGAGACGACGACTAAGTTGAAGGGAAAAAGAAAAAGAAAACGGGACAGCAGCTGTTAACCGTCGAAGACAAAACTCTGAACTGAACTACTGACAGCAGCAAAAGGTAAACCGCGTAAAGACGAACGAAGAGACAGACGCGGATATATTTTCCCGCTCAAAGGATATCGAACAGGTGAAGAGGATCTCCGATTCAGTCGCTAATACTTATTTCGTACGTGTCGGGAGCTTATTTTCCGATTGAGGGGCCTCTTGGTTTTTATCTTTGGCAATAAGTTGGCGCAATACACTATATAAGAAACGTAAAAGTACCCGCATCCTATCTGACATTATCATAACTGGTACGAGTCATTATCAGTAGCAGTTACGAATAGTCAGAGTGGTAGTATAAGATTGATATGTATATATACGTACGCATCAGTACTATTTATTTCTCGTATTAGTAGCAATGTGTCGTATCGATGCAGATGGCGGCTGGTATAAATAGAACGAGTGGTTTTTACTAATTGAATGATTTATTATAATAAAATAGCACGCGACCAAAATAATGACAATTCTTATAAATAAACCTAAAACGAAGCTCATATAGTAATTCGGAAATTCAATCATTATTCATATATATATATATATATATATATATATATATATATATATATATATATATATACAAATGTATATATATATATAAACTTCGTATGGCCACAGAATCAATAAATGTATTAACCTATTAGCTGAATTAAATAAAACACAAATACAGGCCGAGAATTAGGAATTATACAAAAAAAAATGAAAAAAAAAATTGTAAAGAAATTTAAACGATATGTCGATACTTTTAAATTTTTGCAAATTTATTGAACTTAATAAAAAATTATATTTAATTCAGCTAATAAGTTAAGACATTTATTGATTCTGGAACGATACGAAGTTCGCAGGGTAACGGAAGGCTAAATAATAATTGACGTTAATCGCAGAACTTTTGTCATAGCAGAATTTCTCGAAATATTGCAAGTTGGAGTTTCAATCACCTGTACATTCAATGTCAATTTTAATGCAGAGTGTGCGGTCCGACCACCTTCTAATAATGTAGCAGCAATTCCCGAAGATGCAAGTGCCAATGCAATTTTCTGTCTGATCGAATAGTCGCTAAAATCAATGATATAACGAACGTTTTGCCTGTACCACCAGGTGCATCCAAGAAATATAATCCACCTGCATTATTGGAAACGGCTTGTATGATTGTGTCATATACATGTTTTTGCTGAATATTCAATTTGGTTATATTCGATTGTACAAATAAACGCAAATCATTAGAATTGAATTCCTGCTCACGTTGCAATTCACGATCAAACAAATCGTGCATCTCACGATTTGGTGCGGTCATACCCAATTGTACTAATGCTTTATTTGCAATCGTTAGAGACATATCTTCAATTATTATCGAAACTTCGTTCTACACTTCCAAGGTAATCAACAAATCAGGATTTCTTGCATGATGACGCATACGAATTAAAATATCTTCTGCCATATAATGTTTATATTTGTTCCATAATTCAAGTGGATTTGATGGCATACATGTTGATAATATAATGGCAAATAGCATTCGTATTTGTTGTGGATGAGCTGAAGTAGATGCATCATGAAGTGTTGAATCCCAATGTGCATCATCCTCCAACAAATGCAAGAGTTGACATGCTTCACGATATGTTTGACACAAATGACCGTTGACTGTTCTCAATTCTTGAAATGATTTTGGGCCATTGACGTTAACTAATAACAATCGCAAATAAAAACACTCAGTATTGTTTGGATGTACTGTATATATTCTCCCACTTGCATCTGTTTGGAAAATGCCTGGATGTCCATCGACTGTTGTTCCTTGTTTACGTCTTTGAAATTGTTTAAAAATATAAACACAAAAATTTGCTTTAATCGAAGCACGTCCAAAATGAAATGACCGCATGAATGACATAACAACATGCTTGTACTGTCAACACTGAAAAAGTTTCAATTTGACATAATTCATTCATTCCTTTCGAACTAACAACAGGAAATAATAGTACGTACCGCCATTTATGATGTAATTTTCTCAGTAGAATACTAAGGTGCATCAACCGTATACTAAACCATTTATTCAATTCATTTGTTACAAAAAATGTGATAAATGAAGAACCACTCGACCGATTTTGTGCAAACTTCACATAAACCATCTACTAAATAGTCCGAACAAAGCCTAGACATTTGGTTTTGGATAGGTGAGCCCGTTCTTGAGTTATAAAATTACAACGAAAAGTGACATTGATTTTTATATATATAGATATATATATATATATATACATATATATTTTATTATTATACAATAATAGGCTTAAGTCTAATAACCAAAATTACCCATTGTATACACTATTTTCATATAAATATATCATACATATGATAACAAAAAAAAAAAAAAAAACAGTGAAAAAAGGGGAAAATAAATAAAGTAAAAAACAAAAGAAGAAGAAAAACTTAAAGATTAATTTTATATATATATATATATATACACGTAGGTGGACAGACCTGCGGGGATATTGTTGTTATTCACGGCCACTAAGTGGGCAACCGTGAAGGGAGGTAAATATTTAAATGTAAAATTTTATTAATAAAAGCATCTCTACCTGTGCTATACAAATCACAAGCAAAAATCACATGATTATCGTCGGCTATATTTCCTGCATACACAGGACAGTATAGAGATGGGATAAGATTGCTAGGAAGGTAATTATGGTTGGAACGAAGTCTGACCAGGATTGAAATGAAAAGTCGAGCTAGGAGAGGCATAAGTGCGAGAATAGATGTGGTAGAAAGATTAGGTTGGATGGATCTATAAAAGTTAAACCGTCTTTTACAAAACATAGACTTCCATCGATGAGGAAGGTCTGCTCCAGCGGATGCAACTAAACAGGAAGAGGGAATCCTCGGAATGAGAATGCCTTCCAATGTCCCAAGTTTTGCAGGCCGATCGCACACTTCATTACCCTGAACACCCTCATGGGCTGGAACCCAAACGAAAGATATAAGAACATGGTTATTGTATGAATAAAATAAATTTTCTACAATAGTTAACGGAATGTAGTCCCTATGGTAGGGTAACCTAGGTTTCTCCAGGGCTTTAAGAACACTAAGAGAGTCAGTTGCTATTAACATTTTCCCTCTGATCTCATTATATCTGATATACCGAATGGCTATGGCGAAGTCTCTTAAACACCCTACAAAATTTCGAGAATCTAAACAGTTTGATGTAATTTAGATGAGGAATATAAAATGCTGCACTAGTAAGTTGAGATACCGTATTTTTTTAACCATCTGTAAAAACTAACATGTGATCTGGCCATAAACTAGCGGTGATTGATAAAAATATACTATTCATTTGGCAATGACGTCCCGTTTGAGGTAGTGAAGAAAAACATATAGTGTCAATATCGATCTTTAAAAAACAACACTTGTAGGGAATGGTTGAATATTTGAGGGGGGAAATTAGGTATAATAAGGTCAATATGGGGTAGCCAACTGTCAGCTAAGCGGTAAATTTTATGCGGGACAAATCTCCAATGCCGGTTAATGTGACTGGAAAGACTAATGATCGATATTCTAGAATTATCAACTGCTTTTAAAAGGAATCTATCTGCCAGCAAGGTAAACTTTAATTCCAAGGAAGGAAGACAGCCTCTAGTACAAAAGTAGGAGTTACGAAGGCTCCTGTTATTGCTCTCAAACAAGAATTTCGAACGACTGTTAACCTCTTGGGATGTGATTTACAAGCTCCACTGAAGAGAAAATAGCCATATTCTAGACGAGAGCGAATGGCAGCAACATAAATGATACGAAATATACTCGGATCAGCTCCCTACCACCAAACGGAAGTTAGAGACTTCAAAATGTTAGAGATTCCGCTGCTAAGTCTTTGATATGTGCACCCCATGTTAATTTTTGGTCAAATATAATCCCCCAAAAAAAACGTTTCTGCGAGGCAAAGGTGAGTGATTCGCCGTTTAGTGTAACCGAGAGGTGAGCCATGTTTTCCGATTGAGGGATGTGCAGAATTTTGCGCCATGCTAGTCGCTTGGTAGTCTTAAGGAATCGTCTTGTCTCGGCATCGGCTTTCTTGAAGCTGAGATAATTGGTCATGGTTTTATTTTTGCGAAAAATTTTAAAACACTTATTTCTTCTAATGATATAATCTATACATTCCGGATTCCACCAAAGGCGAGATGATTTGGACCTAAGATCGCGTCTTGCGGGAACAGCAGCTAACATTGCTTTATTTAGTGCCAAGACATAGGCTCGTACTGTTCAGAAGAATCGAGATGGTGATCGAAGTTGGCCAGAAGGTCATCGAGTACTTTGGAAGACATATCCCATTTTATGAACATACAAAGTCCTAGTAGAAAAGATTTGAGGAAGAGTAAGCATTGTGAAACGTTTTTAGAATAGGCCAATGCTCCAGGAATTACTGGCATATCATCCGATGCGGTTTTAATGACAAGGTTAGTGATGCGAATGTAAGATCAATAGTTGAAGGTATACTCATCAGTATTCAGTAAACACAGGTTCGAAATATTCCACAACTGAAAGATATCCCTCCCAATTGAGTTAGTAGATGGTTCTCCCCAAGCTAGGTGATGACCATTGAAGTCCCCGCCTAAAAGAATTTCTGAATTCAGACCAGTCGAATAACAGAAATATCTTTATTATCAGAATGCATTTTTATCAATATCAGGTTACACGTTTTCAAATAAAAAATATTCGGAGGGGGAAGTAATTAATTACTGTATGCCATATAATAAAATCAACAAAGTCAGTTGAGCCGTTCTCGAGTCAAGGTATTTAAAACATGTGTCAATTCATGATATAAAATACTTATTTACGACGACGATAATGCTTCCATTGTCCTTATCGAGAATAACTGTTACAGTCTAATTACGGTTGTAATCAGGAAAAGTTATAATTTAATTTGTATCTATTGATTAAGAAATGCGACAAGAATTCTGTCACCCGCATTACTTAATATGTACGTAGAACAAGTGATAAAAGGAAAGAAGAATATAATATCGGAATTACAGTAGGCCGAAGAGCAACATCTTCACGTTTGCAGACGATATTGTTACGGTAGCAGAAAGTAAACAAGACCTAGAACGGGTCCTAAATCAAACGAATCAAATTTGAAAACCCACAATATGAGGATAAACATGAAGAAAACATCTTTTATGAGATGCGATAAAAAAAAAGAGAGAGAAAATAAAAAAACGTGTGAATCGTAATAAAAAATGATAGAAGGAGTGTATACAGGTTATAAAGGAAAGAATATGGAGTTGGTGAAATTGACGTTTATGAAATAGAAAGGATTATTGACGTCGAGACAGGCGAATATTGAAATTAAGAAGATATCCATCAAGGTATCGTACGGAGCATTCGAAAGCTTGGACGTTAGATAAAAAGATGCAAAATCAGTTGGATGCGTTCGAAACTACTGGAACAGGCATTGACGGAGAGAATTATAAATAAATCAGTATTTAGAATAATAAAAGCATATTTAGGAAAATTAAAAGAGAGAAGCTACAAATGGTTAGGTCATATTTTTCAGACACGATGACGAACTTTTAACGCAAATAATTATAGGCATACCGTAGAAGGGAAAAGATCGAAAGGAAGGCCAAGAATGAAATATATCAAATACGAGACGATGTACAAACTATGGCGCTATCCATAAATTGTGGCATTTCAAATTAGCTGTCCACCAATCTCAACGAGATTGAGAAATGATGACGAATGAAATTTTTATAAATCGTAGACAAAACCCGAATAACTGTCGATAGCGAAGCTTTTAAGAAAATAATCCATTTCGACAAATTCGCGAAATTCTTCGAAACGCTATCATTTCGTTACATGAAGTACAACCGAATCTACCGGCTAACGCTTTCGATTCGGCTAAATAGTTTTCCTTCAATATTTTTCTCGTATATCTGGAATCGAAGAAAAAATTAGACATTTTCCAAGAACCCTTTAATCGGATCCTAAAAGAAAAAAATCTTCCCCGAGTTTGACATTTTCACGTGATAAAATACGATCTGGAAAAAAATTTAATATACACAGCTCTATATTTACGAGATAAAGTTTCTAACATCGACAGGCTGGTGCTAAAGCTAAGACGCTATTCAAGGTGTAAATATACGTACGGAATGTAGTAAAATAACAAAAAAAGAAAAAAAAAAACTGCAATAAAGATGTCGGTACGTTTAGACTTAAAGGAAACTTTTTTAGTCATTTACGTCGTCTTCGGATTATTATTATTAACATCATCATCATATTCGTTAGTTCCGAGCATCGTGAAATTACGAATTCCAAGTGCTTTCAAGCCGTACGTCCCTATTTTCCACGAGTCTTTTAACTTGCTGGGGCGATGTAGTTCATTGTTTTAATCTACCATCGCTTCGAGAATCAGTTTTTCCATTTGCGACGTATCACGTGTACGAAACACCTCGTTAGGCGCCGCATTACTATATCTCGCAGGCGTACATCCCGATCCTGTATCGTTCAACGCAGAAAGAGGTTGGTTCGTTTTTCTGTCCGCGAGATTCGCAACACTCGTCGGCAGCGGAACATGTCAAAAGCGTCGATTTGCCGGATATCAGCTGCTTTTAATGTCCAGCATTCCGCAGCATATAGAACAACGGAGAAGACTAGAGTATTCGTTAGGCGTATTTTTGTACTCAACGAGAATGACTTTTTTTTTTCATATCTTTCGTAATCGGCTCAGCGCTAATTTGGCTATTCGGTTTTTAATTTTATCCGTAGATCCACCGTGTTCAATAATTAGAGATTCCGAATATACAAATAAATGATCTATTTATCAGTATTTGGGAGAAGAGCATAACACGAAGCGTATAGTACCCACTTGTACACACCCGTGATTGATAAATTTTTGTATATTCGGAATCTCTAATTGATCTCGTTGATCATTTAGCAGTAATAAATAAGAGGGGGGAAAATGTGTATCTTTTTTGTATGTTATACCGACTGCAGTTATTCAGGTCGATAACATAAATTGTATTAAGGAAAAAAACAGAAATGATTACTAAACCAAACGAAAATAATCATGATAAACACATCCAAATACAACAAAAAACAGCGTACACCAGTATTTCTATGCAGACAAGCTTTCCCTCGAGACACATTAACGTAAAAGTAATTCGCAAAGGTAAATCATTTCCTACTTTTATTTTCACTTCTTGAAACTCGCAGCTGAACGCAGGACACAAATACCTACTGTATTGGCAGATTATAAAACCAATACGGACCTATAGCCTGCAGTTACGAGACTGTGCCAATAGGTCTCTCTAACAGAGCAAAGATCCAGGTCAGACAAAATGTAATACTAAGAGCGATAGTCGATGCGTACCGCTATTCTAGAAATGACGACGTGCATCGAGATTACGGATTCCGTTCGTGAACGAAGAGTTTCGAAGATACGCAACTGCTCGTAAAAAAAAGTTTGGAACGACATATCAACGTTGAAGCAATGAAGTTGCTCGATACCGGACATGTCATCAGGCGTCTTAACGGATCTACCAATTATACCTTAAATGGTTATGTCAAAGTTATGGTCGATGAGTCATTGACTTTAAAGCTTTACTAATAAAATTAGGTTTCGTGAGATTATGCTACAGTTTGTAAAAGTTGACGCTTATTTAACTTAGTAGGTTAAGATTGTATCTTTATTTATTTTAAAAAAAAAAAAAATACTTCTTCATTAGATATTCTCGCGAATTTGGTTATTTTTGTCGAGGTGAAACTGCTATTGGCGCGTTGTATTTATTAGAAGTTAAAACGAGCTGGCCGAAAGCTTATAGATACATAGGCAGGTCTATTCTAACAGTGTAGTCGCGCTTCTCCACTCTTTGGCGCATGGTGCACTCGTGTGCGTGTATATTCAGTTTACATAGGTACGTGTACAAACACATTTCGTATTTTTTCGACAATCCGTAATTTCGTTCAAATCTTCGCCGCACAAAGGACGTACCTACGACGTAGATTTGAGAACGAAAAAAAAACATTTCAATCGTAGCCACATCGAGTTAAGGGTAAAAGTTCTTTTTCTATGCGAAATTTATACGAAATTATGAAATAAGCGTCTTTTTGGGAAAACGTCTTTAAGTTCTTCCATGCGCACCGAGGCGTAGAATTCTTTTTGTTTATTTCCCTACACAATTTTTCCTTCCCTATTCAACTTATTTAAAGTAATCTGCACTTCACCGCTGAAATCAGAACTTTGTCATATTTCGACTCACCGATAAAACTATAAAGTAATAAATGTGAAATATTTTGTTGCGTCCGTACAACGTATACTATAGGAAACCGGCTGCTGAGATTCGGCTATAAATATAAAACAAGATAATAAATATTAAAATTTAGTCGGGTCATTGCGACGATTAAGTTCGAGACGATTTTTTAGATTTAATTATACGCATACGATCGTCTTAATTAAAATTAATCGACACGCGCTATTTAGAAAAAATAGGCAAACGAGGTGATATTTTTTCTAGGAAGTAATTTTATACGGCAAATTATAGGATACATCTCGTCCGGATCCGCTACTTTTCGCGAAAATAACTACCAGAAGGAACCCCTATGAACTAATTATATATATATATATATATACATATTCCTCGCTTATTAAATTCCTCTAAATTCCTAAAAAATCAGCGTCCATTAACCCGAATCGTGGTCTATATTTTAATTACGATTAGTCTAATAAAAAAAAATAAAAAAATCTTACACGCGTAAACGAATAACCGATTAATTAATAACGCGTACTTTTCCATTTGCCGTCGAAAAGAATATTTCATCAGACCCGCGTGTGAATATTAAATAACGATTCGTCGTCAGTCGAAACCGGGCGATAATTTGTTGTGTTAGTCGATATTACTAGACGAGGCGCTGTTGACAGAAAATTAATATAAATATATATATATATATTTATTTAAAAATATATATATATATATGCGTGTGTACACGCGTTGAAATATTAGGGAGTCCAGTGGTAATAAAATGAACTTATCTACCTGGAAGCTGAAATAATTAATTAGTGAATTTAACGATCGCTTATTAAACTGGGAGTCGTTTTTTAATACGACCTAGGTTACCAGACTTTATATCATCAACATTATCGTTGCTAATTGTAAACGCACATATCACGCTTTCAGACATCACGCGCGCGCACACACACACACACACATATATATATATATATATATAGTGTCGAGCGAATTGTAAACAAATATACATATTTACACGATGTTCGTTAAATATTAAAATTTTCTTTCTATACAAACTTTTATATAATAGCTCTCTTTCACTGTTTTACGATTTGAAAATAATTTATTAATCCGACGAAAGCTAACTAATTTCCGGTAATAATAGAATTTTATGAATAAAATCTGTTTTGCAACTCTTTAAGTAGTTTAAGAACTTTTTCACGACTCGGAAAGGTTAACTATCACACATACGTTAATAATGTTAATAAGTACCCCCATTATAGACGAGAATGTAGGTAATATAAATATCTCATGTATTACATATTATATATATATATATATATGCATTGCCGTTTTTGACATGCGGAGCTGAAACGTGGAACGACAGCTGGAAGAATTAGGAAAACCTAAACGGCTCAAAAGAGAATTATTCTTGGAATCAGGCTAAAAGATCACACGAAGGTTACATGGCTTAGGGAACAGACGAAATTGATAGACGCAGTGGGCTAAAATGTAAATATGCCGAACATTTGGCAAGACGAGAGGATGAGAGATAGACGAAACTTTGACAGCCGACGTTCACGAGGGTGGCCTATTACTAGATGGCGTGATAATGGCAGGATAGGAGTTGTAGGAAAAGTTTAGGGAATGCCAGTAGTGGATTGATATAGCCATCTCGTGATATCGTGATATATATATTTATAAGGCCAACAACCAACTCTACCCCCTATTAGTTTACTCAGAGAGACTTCGTTTAACTGATTGTCTATCGATCGTCAGACGATGTCTGCTACTAATTGTCGTGTTAACGGGCTTTGCACTTTATGTACAGATATAGGTTGCATCAACTTAAAAGTTGAGGGTATTGGCCGAACAACGCAATTTGAACAAGCATATATTGTGCGGTGGTTTTGCGTTTTACTGCTTTTCTTTACTACCCAACAAGTTGGTATTCATTTAACGACTAACTAGGTGGATAGCTAATTGTTTTCCAGCTTTTTCTTATCGCTCGATAGAATTCGATGTCAGTAGAGTACGAAATCATTAACTGCGACGTCACAATGCATTTACACACATAAGATGTTATATATTGTTTACTTACGTTTTTAAACGAGCTTAAAGTAAAGAATTACCGAAATTCCGGATGACCTAGAGAAGACGGACGATTTTTCGAATAGCGCAGTTAGTAACACTGCTACAAACCGCGTGCTCCACATTCAGTCTATCAGAGATTCGTTTTTGTCTCGTTTCAGTTATCATAGCGTCCCGTAACGAGAAGGGTTTTGCGTGGAACGTTATTTTTGACTGCAAAGAGAGTTTCTAAAATCATTCAGTGGATACGCGATGTATGTACCATCTCACGATTAAAATTTAAATCGGATTAAAAACTTTCGATTCTGCAACCGGATAAAAAACGTCCGGGAGAGGAAAAAAATCCGATTCGTATTCATACAAACATCGATCGCGTTCGGGCAGCGATCGAGTCTCGAACGATCTGCTGGTCGTCATGCTGCTTATTTAAACCGGTCGAGAGAATCTGTTGACGACCGTATAATCGCTGGTGAAGACTCGACATTTCGTCCGTATAAACTGATTATAACTCAGTAATTCAAAGTATAAACACGAAATTGTATATAAAAAGATTTACAATATAGGAAACATTCCGACGGATTAGTTAAAATCTATTTTTATTCCGAGAAATATCGATTAACAAGTTCGATAAATCACACGCTACGAAAAATATTATTTAATAATTGTCTCTACATACAATCGAATATATAAGAAAATAAATTAGGGAACTGATAATACACAAGTCGGATTTAGAAAATGCCATGCGGAACAATATTATTAACGATACAATATTCTAAAGTACGTACAAGTTTTTATGCGCGCTTCGTCGATTTGAAACAGCTTTCGACATTGAATAACAATAAAACAAGAATAATCGTGAATAAATATCGCAAACAGTCGTTCGAAGCCGAATTAACGACAACTTCCATTCAGTAAAGTCCGTTCTTAGGGCTACGTCGTAGATAACACAAGTCGGACGATGGATTCTACTTTGTACAGTTTAAACTTTATCTCTCCTCTTTAGCGTAATATATCTATACAGATTGACGGAATAAATTTTTCTAGCTTAAACTAGCATATTATCCGTTATTCGACCATACCTACCTCACGCAATTTGCCGGGTTGTATTTATTCACCTCTATTTTGAAAACACTCCATTTCGATCATCTCTTATCGAATGATTTATTCTGTCGTTTTAAATGCGATGATTTTAGATAAACGCAATAAATCGTAAGAATACTGCGCGAAAGTATAACTTTAATAAATTAGAAAATATCTCGACAGATGATTAGCTTTAGGAGGAACCGGTGAAGCAATTCTAATGACTATTAACGAAGTAAAAAGTTTAAAATTCGAAAATCACTCTATATCGCATTTACGGATATAATAGAAAACGCTTTTAATAACGTAAATCGTAATGTTTAACAAAAATATTGCAAAATACGAAATTTAAAGGAGAAAAATGCAAAATTAAGTCTTATATGAGAATCAGAGAAAGTCTTCATTCAGAATGTTAAGATTAAGTTAAAATGTTGAACAACGTTAAACAGGGTATACATTTAACCTCGTATGCCGGCAATAGAGACAGGTGTGAAACTACCGTCTAGTCAGAACAAAAAGGCTTATACGACGTTACGGGAAAATATTGAAAATAACCTGAATCACAGGTAAAATAGGTAAGCCTCAATACTTACCGTCATTCACATCCTAGTTTCCTGTCCAGCATATAACTTTCAACGCCAGCTTGCTAGCCTTCCTCACAATTCCAACATATTACAACGCACTTCTTCCGCCGAGACAAATTTCTCCTCTTCCTCCAAATCACAAACATCCTTCCTCTAATCTAGTTCTTAACTCCTGGTCTAAGTAGCAGGATACGGTACGGTCACAAATCAAAGAAGAAGACAGGTAAAATAACGTACGAAGAGAGGTGTTGAATTTGAAGAGATCATTAACGAATAGTAGTTAAACGAGAAGGTTCAATTTGAATGGGCACGTTCTAAGATACGACAGTTTCATATATTATCGACGGACGTATAGTAGACGAAAACGAAGAATAGGAAGATCGAATAAACAATATATATGCAATACTGGAAGCAGCGGATATGCGAATATTAGGAAGACCACAAGAGAGAACACTATATACAACAGTTAGTGCTACTAGAAGTAGGATATAAAATCGTCAACTGTGGACTAAATAAACCAGTCCGAGGACTGATGATTAAATAATAATTATATATATATATATGTGTGTATAATATAACATAGAATATGTTCGGAAGGTACACTTAAATTTGTCATTTAACGGCGAATGAGAAATCAATTATTCAAATAATAAACATTCATTATACTCTATGGAATGTAGAAACGATAGACATTGGTAATAAAATGATAATGCGAAAGACTTGTAATAATATGTTATATATAAAAAAAAAAAATACCGACTGAAAAAAAAACAACAGAATAAATAAATAAACAAATAAATAAAAATAATAATAATAAAAAAAAAAGTAAACGATATTTACATTGGGGTGTAGATAAAGAACGGAGGATGAATTACTCTATCAGAACGAATAAAATTAAGTTCACCGGTTTGGTCGGTTAGGTTAGTCGTTGTATTATTATTATTATTTTTTTTTTAAATATTTCTCCGCGGTAGGAGAGTTAGGTTGTCTGTTTATTAATCTGTTCGTTCGGTTTAATCTCTTCATTTTTTTTTACGTACGTGGGGTATGTAATTGCGAAGCCGGAGGCAATAGGATTTGGAACTGGTAGTTAACATTTTCATTTGATAAGCTGTAATTGCAACGAAGAGATGACACCGACGGGACTGCAGATTTAGTAGAGTTAATTTCGCAGTTCAGGAAAGAAAAAGAATTATAACGCACACATACATAGAATTTCGACTACACATAAGAAGACAACTAGTCGTGCAGAGACCTAGCCAACTACTAAGCATATAAAGCATTACACTAAAGCATAGACGAGTTGGTCGGTAGATTGTTATTAACGACAGTGACGACGATGATAGTAATAATCGTTAAATCATATAATCATAGTACCAGATTATTGTCATCAATAGTTATCAATTTCGCGTATATAATACACACGTTGACATTATCGTCGTACGCCAGTGAACATTCTTTATTATTATTAGTCGTAACAACGCGCGGATGAGTAGAAATTTAAAAATAATTAAAAAAAAAATAAAAATAATACATTTTTGTTTTTTAACGAAACATCTGCCCCTCAAAATGGCGATTACTCTCGGCTTATTCTTTTTAACTTATTCGTAATAATCGTTTTTTGTCTTTTTTTTTATTAAACGCTCGTATTTTATATACGTTTTCCTAGTCTTGTAATCAGAGAAATGTAATATAGCTCGCAATTAGTAAACCGAAAAAACAAGTTCCATATAGGTGCCCGTTAGTTAGTGTTGAAGTGGAATGCATTGCACAAATCGTGAACAACGAAAATTATATGATCATTTATATATATATATATATATTGTATGTGTGTGTTTACGTGTGCTTGTACGCGAATTAATCGTTATTTACGAAATATCTATATATATATATATAATAAAAAAAAATGAAAAACATATCGCTCAATGGCAGACTCGAATTTCTCCAAATCATTTCGGAATGTTATATGCACCACACATAGACTGCAAACAGATGCTTATACGAATGCAACTATGGCCGAGCAACATTAAATAATAAAACTAATAAAACCCCATCGTCGTACAGCATTAATGGTAATAATGATAGTAATCATCATCATTATCGTGTAAGTACGATTTTATTAATGTATTATATGGTCCCTTTTATATTTATTTATATCTATATATAGGTATATATAGATATATATATATAATTAAAAGAACCACGTCTGTTAATAACACGGAAAACGGGCGGCATAAATTATTAAATGTAATTTTATATAGGTCATTATTTTATGTCTAAACATTTTTAGTCTCTATGTTGCAATCGAATTTCAGAACTGCGCGAATTTAAATATCAATTTTTCAATACCAATGGTCAGTCAAAACGTATGTCGTAACGATAATAATAATAATCTACACAAAAAACTGCGCCATTATTGACAACTTACGCGAGATATTAGTGTAATAGGAAAAACAATTCGATAAATAGACGACAGAAAAAGGTAGCAGTTAAAATCGCTAAATTTATATTAAAAGACACGAAGCTTTTCGACTATTAATTATATACAAATAAAAATGAATTTAAAAATAATAATAATAATAATAGAAAATAAAGGAATAAAAAACAACGAACATTAAATGAAAACAAAATATAAAAAATTATATTTAATTTAGATATACGACATTACGAAGAAAAGTAGTGCGAATTGAAAACTAACGGCGACAATTTTCTGCTTGACGGAAGGTTATTTTTAAAAGAAATTTATCAGATTCTATCGGAAAAGCTGGTCAAATACTTTGCGAACGGGATTCTAACAAAGGCTTTTGAGAAATAAAAAAAGGCTGCAAAAGATGTTACTCGCTGATAATTTAACTATAGCATTCTGAATAGAATATAACCAATGAACACCAATGTAAATTGGAGCGATTTTATCTAAAGCCGCACTGAGAACGCTGAAGAACCTGTTGTTCGATTCTAGCAGTCAATTTAAACGATAATATACGCTCAAGAGTCTTAGAGATTCTTGTTATAATAAATAAATAAATAAAAAATGTATTTATATAAATTACAAAATCAATGTCGAGACAATATTATTACGTATACCGAACAAATTCTTACTACGTATACAAAATGAAAACAAAAAGAAATAATAAATACAGTAATAATGAACTAGATTACAGGGGGAAGACCAAAACCTGTGTATACAATTTGAGTATGAAAAATTTTAAGGCGGTAATAATAAATATAAACAAAATAATATGACTGCTCAGCAATTTATATATATTACATATTAATAAAGTTCGTAAAATTAAATATATAAATTACATACGATTAAAAAGCAGGTGATACATTATAATAGCGTGTGCTTTATTCTTTTACGTTTATATCTTTTATATTTTAACTGAAGACTAGTACGAGTATATATCTCGTTTATTATTGAGTATTGGCTGCGTTTACAATCGTCAAACAATTTTTTAATGATATCACCCACAACCGGCAAGTCTAATATACGATGCATGCGTATCTGTTCTTGCATAGATAGGAAGTTTAAGAATTATCCTGCAATAATTATTCTGAAGACGTTGTAATCTGGACACATTAGAACGGCTTGTATACGACCGTATTGGGCATGCATATAGCGTAATTGGCCTTGTTAGATTTGAGAATAGGAATGATGACGGATATTTTCCAAGTAATATGTTCTGTATCCGGATAATTGTTAAACAGTTGTATTAAGCTAATACTGATGGAGGGTCATATTGGCCTGTTTTGTGAATTTGATGACGGAACTTGTATTGAAGGCTTATTTCTTTGTTATATACACGTCTGAATGGAAGGCATCACAGTGTTTTAGTAACTGTAGATTTGCTAGTTTGTGATGATGTTCTGGTAGTGATCCGCAAAAACGGATGCAAACTTGAACGATAAACATTTGTGTCGTTTACAGTAAGCGTTGATGGTAAAGATATACGATTAAAAGTGGCACGTATTTTAGACGGAAACTATAATAGATTACGTGAACGTTATAATACTTGTGGTGAATTATTTCCACGAGTTTCGCTTTTCATACTTTATCGTCCATCTCGCTTTTACACGATACTTGCTATATTCTATGTGATTGTTTACCCGTGGGAATGGATCCGTTTCTGTCTTATAACAGCGCTATACAGTCGACAATGTTATTTATATATGTTTTTAGGTCTATTGATGATGAATACCTAAGCCAATATGTTCTTCTTGTAGGTTCAATGTGGTGAAGGTGGATCTATAGGGGCCAAGGTGGATCTGTAGGAGCGAAGCTGGCGATGAGTTTTATCAGCATAAGAGTGTGATCACTATCAGGCAAGTCCAGGTGGTGAAACACACGTAAACTGCTGGCTAGTTGTGAAGAAGACACGATGAAATCCAGACGTGCGAAATTGTATGTGTAAGGATGAAAGATTTTATAATAATTTGCTTATATTTAAGTTTCATAGATATGTTCCACCATTCTATATCGTATAAATATTTAAACAGTTAAACTATATACGTAACTTTATTTCGAAAAACAAAATGAAAAACTATTTATTATTATTAGACGAATTAAATTCGAGGTTTAAAGATAGTCCCGATGTTCGGCATACGACAACAATGCTGACTGCATATTTGTATGTGTGTATAACTAAAATATTCAATTAATCAAAATATAAATTTATAAACACAAATATTCATTTCATGTGTATATATTACAAACCGTTAAATTTCGTATCACGATTTCCGTATGCAGTGTCCTTTTGAAGAAATATCCGACACGATTAAAATGTACACAGAACAAATTAATAACGAATGTATGATCATTTCGCTTTGGACACGTCAAATAAATTTCTGTTGGTATTTAACTCACGTAGCACGTGTAATTGCGTACATAAAAACCAGTATATTAATGTGTTCTATTAAGCGATCCATACGAGTACATGTAATATATGTATTCAATACATATACTTGTACATATACATCAATAATAATTATTATAATCATATATATATATATATATATATATGAAAATTTTGACAAACGCGCTAATGGATTTTGAACTGCGATAAATAATTTTTTTAAAATAAGTCTATATCAATTTCTACAACTTTTTTTTTCGGAATACTATAATTCTGCAAAAATCTTCCGAGTATACTTTTGTGTGTTTATATATATATATATATATATATATATATATATATATATATATATATATGTGTGTGTGTTTAAATTCTCGATATGTAAGTATATAATTTTAAATTTGTATTTATTTATGTTTTACGAGTGTCAATTTGGACTTTAAATAACGGATCGTGGACCGGTTCTGTGAAGAATAAATATTTAATGAAAAAAATTACTTTAAATACGATTTACATTTTTAAATATTTCTTCGTTTTTTTTTTTTATTTACATATTTTCCGTTTGTAGAGGAAAATAAAATAGAATTAAATAAATTACTTTAAATACGACGAATTTTTTTTAAAATTTTATTTCATTTTAAATTTTATTTTTGGCCATCGTCTACCGATAGAAATACAGTAAAGCTTAACCGTCACTCTGTTATCCGCCACTGCAGTAGCAGCTCGTTGGTACGAAAGAAGTTTCATTGGCTGCCATCTGACGATAAAAGAAAATTACAACATTATTAAGGACGAAATTTTTAACGTTGCCGATACAATGTTAAATATACAGGATGAATGGAATAAACTATGGGCTGAACCTGCACTAGCTACTAGCGGAACAACGGGAACGGTTAGTGTTGACGAAATCGTGAAGCTTTGCAAAGACGGTCTGCTAAACAACGATCAACTGAATACTGATTGATTAGAGTGTGATAAACAAAGTGCAGGTTTTGAAGTGTTAACTGGTGATAATATTGTGTATCTAACGTTTAGCTGTGGTCCAATAATGGTGAAATTAAAGATGATGAAGAATAAAAGTCAGCAATCAGCGATTCGCGGAAGCTGATGATTAACAAAGGATCGGTCTGAAAGACAAGAAGAGTCAAACTTTAGACTGCTCTTAAAAAAAAAAAAAAAGTACGTTGCCGTACTTGAAGAGATGTTCTGAAACGAAGAACAAACGGTTTTCTTGTGGATCTAGACGAAACTATTCGACGGTAGACGGTACGAAACGCGCATATTCATAGCATGTGTAATTAACAGGACGAATCTTTCAACATTTCGATAAGTCGAAAACCAGCCCCAGATGATTATCGAACGCGAAAAAAGGATCATCTCGATGAAACGCGAAGAGACAGCGCTAACGGAATAGAATTTAGAATTTAAAAAATCGACAAATATAAAAGAACTCAAAACGGACGATAGGCAAAAAAAACATCGATGAAGAAATGCGGGAAGAAAGGAAAATAATAATAAGTTTGTTGTTTTCTCATAGATGACGCCAACTTCCATTAGAACAGTAATAAAGTACGGGAAAATATATTTAAATACGAATCGCGCACGCTATTTAAAACCGTTACAATTAATAGAACTACTTTAATCGTGTGTACAATTTCGTTTTATAAATTTCTAACCCAAACATTTCAGTTTCGACAAATGTCACAAACGGAGAATCCTTAAAGTGTTTTTTTTTTTTAATATATATATATATATATATAATGGTCACAGGATTTTTTTACCCACATTTGTATAAAATTATTAAAACGGATATATTAAACATTAATATTAGTTAATGCAACGTATAAATAGCTAAATATACATGAATGCGTTTAATAGTAAGTAAGATATTTATTGGCAATGGTACTTTGAGAGAAAGTGTTTATTTTTTATAAATAAATTTTGGAATTTTTGGATAGAATTTTTTTTCATCGAAATAATTTTTTCGTATATGTATATCCGAAAAATCCGGTACCTTAAATCGAAATGGTATACACAAGATATAAAATTTTAATTATATTTACTAAGGCGTAAAAAACAAATTTCTGTACACACACATACATATATATATATATGCAAAAACCCCTATCAAACCACGTTTTGTTGCGTTAGGTGTTTCAACAAAGTAACGAACGGATATATGTATATATATATATATATATATATATATATAACCCGTTTGCATGTACGGCGCTACCAACACCCGTCATCAAACCTCGTTTATATATACAGGTAGGCTTATTCTTTTATATATATATATATATGTGTGTGTGTGTATGCTTATATATATACACATGTGTAAAAAGTTTTTCTCGTCCATTTCTAAAGCTTGAGTTTTTTCGAATGAACCGTATAAGTTATCTACGTTCTTCATTTCTGATATGCGTATATTTTTCGTATAGCTTCTAAAATTCCCGAGTATAGTCGTAATTTTAGAAAACTATTTTTTATCTTATTCTAAGTGATTTCCGATTTCAATGTCAATTCGCCGAAATAATTTGTCCACTCCGTATGCGTTTTCTAATTACGCTCTGCTTTTTCATTCGTTCATTCCAGAAGACAGACCAAGGTACGAAAATCGAAATATTCCGCGTCGCTGACGTATTAATTTGTTTTACTTCACATACATCCGACGAATATTCGCAATTTGGACATCATTTGTTGCCTGGCCATCTTTTCCTTATGCAGCTTAGAGAAAGTCCCTTCCGTCCCCTCCATCCTGGTCATGCAGAATCCTGATCAAGGTTTTTTTTTTTTAATCTGCTGTGGCGTCGTTCCGTTCTGCGTTTTACCTTTTCATGCTACATTTTCCGTTCTCCGTATCCTTTCTCCATCTAGATAATCTACAATTATTCCCCCCATATAGCGACATTTCCAAAGAAATCAGTATCCTTGATTAATATGTAAATAGTCCCCACAGTATTACTTTGGGTAAGCCGTAAAGGCACTGCCATTATAATAATAATAAAAAAAAAACAGTTAACCCTTTTAGCTGTAATGTCCTGCGTACGGTAGGTAAACTTTGTTTATTTTCGTAATAAAGGTATTGTCGGTCGAAATAAAATCATTCAATTCTGAACGTGTTTAATTAATATTATTTTACAAACCAACCCCGATAATTTGTAATTCTTTCACAGCCTAAAGTGTAAAATTAGGCGTAAAAAAAAGAATATCGATAATTAATTAATGAAACGATTAAAATCACCGACGATAAAGACCGAATTTATAAAAAATTTTTTACAATTTGTTCGTCCGATGAAACAGTTAATTATGAGCGTTGTTTCAACATGAATACGTATAGCGTTAAGTTCGGCGACATTACTATAATCTGAAAATGATTTTCGAAAAAACTAAACAACGAAAAAGGAGTTAAAGTCGCTAAAAATTCTTTAAAAATCGCTAAAATTTTTTATCGAGCGAATATTAAAACAAAAAATAATAAAAATATATGCGTACAAATTTATAAAAATATAAAGTGTAAAAAATATTATTTAGATATGCAACTTAACAAAAATTAATTTATAGGGTATAAAACAGTATTTTTAAATAATTCGAAAGCGTAAATGACGCAATCAATAATCAGCAATATAAAATCTATACACGAATAACGACGCAATAGCGAATAAAATAAAAACTCATTCTTCTTCATCGTAAGCTCGATCTGAGCGTCGTGAGATTATGAAACGTTGATCCTACATATGTGCGTCCGCCATACGTTTCCGGCATATCGAATCGCTTGTCGGAGTGATGTAGTGTTTAGTAATTCTTTGATTCCATCCGTATATCGTATAGGACCGACCTTCAACCATACCCTCCAAACTCCAAAAATTAATTTTCCCAAACTGTTTCGACATATGATATGACCGAAGTAAGTTACTATTCGCTGTCTTACTACATCTCGCAGTCGTATTTTTCGACAGATTTCATTTAACATCGACAGGTTTGTTTCGATTCAGCGAATCCGCAGCATCCTTCTCCGACGGAACATTTCTAAAGCATCTATTCGCCGAACATCCGTCTAAATGAGGCGAATTTTTGTATTCTTCGTTACGTCGTGGATCTTCCATATTTTTGTTAGTAGGAGCCGATGCATTTTTTGCAGTTCCTATTCTTCTCTCAATTTCATCGGTCGATCTTCCCCATCTTTTGGTAATTATACGAATTTATCAACTATCTGAAAGTCGTGCCATTGTTGGACGTTATCAGAGAGTTGTTTCGATCAATAATCGTTTGTCTTTATTTATTGTTAAGCCTGCAGCTTTGCTTATTCCAACTTCCGGACTAAAGTCTGTAGCTTCTCTTTAGATGAGGCAAATATGGCAGTATGGCGTATCGTAAATTGTTAACGCATGTTCCTCCTATTTTAACTCCGTCTTTCCATCCATTCGTGGTCTCTCTTTGATTATCCATTCATCGTATACGTTAAATAAAATAGGACTTGATATCCATCCCCGCCGTATTCCTTTTTCAGGCCGAAATTTCTCAGATAGCTCGTTATTTATTGTCACTTTTTTTCCACTTGCGTTTTTATATAATGATATTTAATTAATTCTATCACATGTTGCGGTATTAAAACTTGCCATAATTTTACCAATCTGACACAATCGAACGCCTTTGCGTATACGAAAATAAAAACAATATCAAATTTATATACGTAAACAATAACAACAGCGAGTAAAATAAATAAAAAAAGGAAAAAGACTACTCGCTATCGCGTTATTGTTTACGTATATAAATTTTATACGCTCGCCTGTTTTTATTTTACTCGCTATTATTCTGTTTGTATAGAATTTTTATTGTGTCGTTTGCCACATTCGCTATAAATTTAAGAATAAATTACGTTAATAATTTTTGCGAAATCGCCTATGTAATATTTTTTTTTTACATTTTATATTTTTATAAATTCTTTTTTCTTCATATTCACTCGATAATGACTAAATAGCTGAAAAGCTTTGTGATTTTTCATTAAAAAAAAAAAATTGCGAACTGTTTTTTCTTTTATTATTCGAAATTACGCTATAGTTTCAAGTTTATTTTTATAAAAAAAAAATTGTTTAAAAAAAAAAAATAGTTCATTTAACCGAATAAATCGAGTCAATTATTAATGAATATATTTCATTTTATCGTGTTGTAGGGGAATGAACGACACCGAGTTTTAAATGCGCCGAGAAATCGTTTAATAATTTTTCGATTTATAATAAATTCGCAGTAATTACAATTAACTAAAATTTTTATAAAGTCCCGAGAGAACAACTATTTAACCATCGCGAAAATTATAATTTTACTTTTTTCCGTTTTTTAGGATTATCTTCCGCGACATTATAAATTGTTGTTACAGTATAAAAGATTAGATCGAAATGTGGCAAGTTACAATCACGAATGAGAACTTACGCGGATAAAATGTATAAAAAAGACGCGTTTATGAGCAAAGGAATAAGATATACTGCGTCAGCGGCGATATATGTAAAGTGCGAAGAGTAGAAAGTGAGGATGTAATCCAGAAATGCGGCGAGATTGCGAATGGACAAATTTGGATAACTGTCATCTGTATATTGCAAAACCAGCCTAGTAAACATGGAAGATGTGAGTCTGAAGAAATTTATGTATAATGCGAGACATTGTAACGGTTATGCATAAATTATACGATATTTTTTATTCGTTTCGGATTTTCGAACTGATTAATTTTTAGCGGTAAGCAATCGTAAGAGCTGTATATTCACACACACGCACACGTTTCATTTAAAAATCGGCCGAATTCAAAAATGTAAACTCCATTAAAGGTAACATTATCTCAAACTATGTTAATGTCGATCTTCCGATACAAAGAAAGGCGACTTTGTACCCCCCGAATAAAATTTAATAATAAAAATAACGATATTAATAGTAATAATTATAATAAAAATGATAATGAGTATAAAAATAATAACAATAATGAGTACTAGTAAAATTCGAAATGTCGCAGAATGTTGTAGGGACATTCTCTAAAATAGACTCATTACGGAATGTTTAATATCTCTCCGACGTAGGTATTTATATACATTATATAATATATATATATATATATCTACTCATTTGTATAATTATGCATTAGTATATTTATATTATATTTACATGATTTGTACATGCGTACATATATATATAATATGTATGTGTGTATGAGACCAGACGGAAGCAATAATTTTTTAATTTTTATTTTTTTACAATTAACATAAAACTAACGAAATCGATTAAGCCGAGTTACGTAATCTAACATGACATACTTCTTTCAGATTTTATGTTGGATTTTCTTTTTCGGTTTTATTTTGGTTAGTTTTTTTGATTTCTCTTTCGGTTTTTATAAGAAAATCGATTCGAACGCAGAAGATATACACCAATCGTACCGTGCTGTCTATCGTGGACCGACGAAAATGTTGTGTCATTAGTGTGGGGGTGCAATTAACTAACCGGTTATTTACTGCGATCATTATCTTTAACATTATTATTATGATTATTATTGTTTATTATTTATTTATTTTTTTTTTAAAATAACTAACGGCAACTTTGTCTTTATCGATTAACGAATAGATTTCCTCTCGCGTGAAAATTCGAATTATTCCCCGATAACGCGTATACGGAGAAAGGTTCCGATTAATTTAATTAATTTATTTAAATATTTATTAACGACGAGGAACACGCACGAAAGTCGACCCTTATCGATTTATTTTAATTTTTGATTTATTTCATTTAATTTATTTTTATTTCTTTGTTCGATTTTTTTTTTTTAATTATAAATGAAAGTTATCCGCCGTAAAGAAAAAAAATGTCCTAATCGAATAATAAAATATTTAAATAATTTTTTAAATGGAAACCAACAAAAAAACGACGACCATTAAATTTTATATATATATATAAAACATATATAGAAATAACATATGGCATACACGTAAGAAGTATGTATATATAACCATAAAAAAGTATACGTATATTCATATACATACACTCCCATCCACATATATCAACACAAACATATATATATATATATATATATATATATATGTGTGTGTGTGTATTACATGCATACACGCATATTACGTTATTAAAACCATTTTACATAAACCATATATCATCATCATCATCATAGTGCCATATCCGTTACCGAACGTGGGCTAGCATTTTACCAATTCTTTTTTAATACGTGTAGGAACAGTTCAACCATAATCACCGCATCAAATTCGGTATCCGTGTTATTCTTTCTCTTCTTGACGGTTCGTTCATGCATGGTATAAGGATTTACTACTTGCCAGTCTCGTGCGTCCATTTTATTTTAAGTATTCTACGATATAGCCACATTTAGAGGACTCTCTAACACTTTCTCCAAAGCCTTCATTAATGTCTACAACTTTCAACACGGTATAGTAATAGTGAAAATTTTATAGCTAGTTAGCTTCTCTATAACTGAAGGTACTACATCAAGTATACATACACTGTTATAATAAAATTTGTAGACGCATAATTAACGATATAAACAAATTTATAATTTAACGACTCTAATTAGCTGTTATCTTATATTTAAACGGTCCGATATAGTTTCTCTTCCCGGTGATGCTTTACCCGGTATTTAATCTAAAGATGGGATGCACGATGATAAAATCGGTTATCTTATCCGTCCATTTTATTCTACGCACTCGCCTGAACATCCATTTTTCAAACGTTCAACATACAACAGACCGTACGTAACATGAAAGTAATTTTAGCAATAGCTTCATCTTCATAGTATTCGTTCTAAATTATTAAACGCTCTACGTGTCGTACCGATTATTATCTTAATTTCCTCGTCGTCTCTTCCGTCTTCCATAGTGAAAATAAGTAACCATTTTATTAATTCTACATAAAACAACGTTTCTCATCGTTTAAGCGAACTTCCAGCTAATAGTAACTACTTACAAAAGTACAAATCTGGTCAAATATAATTTATTTCATACGATTAATAATAGATTATAACCTTATGTATTTGGTTATTCCTATATTTTTCACTTTTTCTATCCAACGCCATGTTAATTATAATATTACTATTATTCCTTAATTGTGCTTTTTATTAATCGTCCTGTATTAATAATAAATTTCAATATTACTTTACAATTTTTATAATACATCGAACGCTATTAATAAAAGATTTCAATATCACGCGTTTGATTATTCTTTACTTGGATACTTTTTTTACGCATTCGACCATTATCGGAAAGTATTTCTTTAATCTCAGTGATAGGTGTTTTTAATTTAAAAATTAAATTAAAACAAAAAAACTTATATATACTCTATCGCGATATTATAACAGTATACTAATTTCAGTGGTTACAGCATCATCAAGATTTAATAAGAAATTATAAAAAAATCAACAACAAGTAATAAACACAACATTTAGTAAATAATCGGTCTAGATTCTGAAACTGCAGGGATGAATTTGAAGAGGCGTTGTTTATTTCTAGAATTTGGAGGTAGTCAATGAACTGATTTTGTAAACGAAGTAAGATTTGAAAGTTAGAAGTAGCGTCCATTATGTATAAGGTGGTCGGAAAAATTGGAAAGATCAGTTCTTTTGTTTTTGTTCTTTTAACATAACATTAAAATCCTTCATAGTTTTTCATATATATATATATATATATATATATATATACATTCGTCTTATTATTATTCCATGTACCGTGTCCTCGAAGAATGTTGGCAACCATCTGCTTGACTTGATCTTTATCCATAACCTTCCGAATTATTTCAATTGTATCTAGTTTGAACCTCTTTTTTAGATTTTCTAACCACACTATTTTAGCTCGACCACGCATACGATTTTGATTTATTTGAATATCCTAGTTTTCTTATTTTTACTGAATTGACAATGTCCGTTCTTTTATTCAATCGTTGTATAACTTCGAAATTTGTTATTTTAGCAGTCCAAGGTTTTTTTTAGTATCCTACGTTACGGTCCACATTTCAAACTTTTTACATAATACCATTAATACCGCCCGGAATTCCACGCCGTATACCAGATCGTTAAAAACATAACATCGTACTAGTCGTATCCGCAGGTCTATCTTCAAATTCTGGGTTGTCAGAACTTTATTCATTTGTTTGAAAATCCTGTTCAATTCTGGTTCTCATCTCGATGAATATTTCCCATCTGTATACGACATCCCAGATATTTTAATCGATCTGGTCTTATCGATCGTTACATTTTCGAGGAAAAGTGTACCGCTAACCGTGTTCTTTGCACTACTAATAGCCGTCCATTTTGTTTTTACCGTGTTTTCATATTTTTAATGCTTCCATTAAGCGCGTTCATCAGCTGTTGTAGGTCTACACAAGGCTCGTTGCAGACCACCACTGTATCGTCCATTCACAACTATTCCGTTAACTAGTACACCTAGGGGTTCCCAATCATTGACTCCTCAACAATGTTTTCTGAGCAGATATTACATAAAAGAGGGGAAGGAACGCATCCTTGACGCACCCCTACATTATGATGACTTCTCCTGACATTTGACCATCTATATGTACCGATGCGAATTGATTCCAATATAGTTATAATTCTGCTGTCTGTACTATTTGCTTTAATATCGCAATGATTTTTTCACGTTGCACCGTGTCGAACGCTTTTTCTTAATCCGCGAAACACGGTTATATGTCTGTTTGGTCCGCGCAACAGCGCCCTTAGTAAGCACTTGAAGGCTAATAAAACCTTCTCTGGTACCAAAGCCATTTCTGAAACCAAATTGTGTTTTTCCAGTATACTGCTCAACATTTACGGTGGCGTGGCCTCAAAGGTTGTTGGGGCAATACATACCAGTTCAAAATTATTAAATCCATCTTTAGCTATTCCTTATCCGCGATTTTATTGTCTCCTTACAGCGGGATATGTACTTTATATTCATATTGTTTTCATTTTAGAGGTTTCCTAACTCTATCTCTCACTCTATTCTAAATACATATACATATATATATATATATATATATATATATATATATATATATATAAAATTATTCAGTGATCCAAGAACATTAAATACTCTATATAAACCTCTTATTCTTTCTCAGTTAGAGTGTTGCTCGATAATTTAAAATGCATTTTGCAATAAGTATACTACTACTAATTTGGAAACAATTCCGGTTAACTTTTTGAAATATTTATTTTTTCGCACAATGAATTATTATTCAGATCACATAGATTATAATATCTTATGTGACGTTATGTTTTAAGTACATATAAGACGGGAAAATTTCCCTGTTTAAGTTTTTGCATGTACAATGGTCGCGTTTATGATGAATCTTTGAATTTTCAAATTAAATACGTAGTATCTAGAATTAATACTCGTCTGTCTGTACTCAAAACTCATCCAATTTCAGATATGTATTTACGGATTAGTGTTATCTATACGATTTTCGTTCTTTAGTGAAATTTCAAACATATATGTTCGTTATTACTAGAAGGAAGGTGTCGGTATTGGTTCGTAGGTAGATTGCTCGTATTGATTTTATAATTTTTAATTATTGTTACTTTTTCCCACACGTATACACAAATACGTTTGATGTTTTTCTCGATGTATAGTAACGTACACACGTATTTCTGTCCATATGTAGGATTGTGTAACTACTTTCCAGTGTAGTGTGTGTTTATGTATATGTGTGTACGGGCAATTATATCTTTCTATCTGAGTATATTCTAATGTGTATTGCCAGTGAATGTATCTATATATATATACATGTATATAAGTAGTTATATAGTTTTTTTTTTTTTTTGTATTAATTTAATAGTTCAATATCACTTTTTCTTTCAAATTATTTTTGTTTAATTTAGTTATATACTTCTATTTACATAATTTTTTCCAAGTGTTCGTATTTTAATTAGCATCAGCGCTATTGTAATAAATGAATATGTATATATGTATAAAAAATGTATGTATGTATGTACGCATATATATATATGTATATGTATATGTATATAGCGATGGTTTTTTGTTTAACTTTTCCGTTATTACGATTTAAACATTATTTATGTTTATTATTTATTAAATTTATAACATAAGAATTTTTACTTTCCACCAGCGTAGAGGGCATTTGTATCGGTATATTTTTATTGCATGTTATTATAACCTTTGAAAGTGATTGTCAAAAATATGCGTTTTAAAAAAAAGGACGTCTATTTGATAACGGCGATACAAACAACGGATAACCGAGATTATTATACGGTCCGAAAGGAAACGGAACTAAATCAGAATCAGCTGATAGCGAAGTTTACGAGACGATTGCCTAGATAATTCGTTTTGATTCAAAACCGCTCTAACTTGTAACGACGTCTCTCGCACGGTGTGTCTTAAGCAGGTGAAAACAGGCGTGCGCTCGCTCCAGTCTAGTAAATCCAGTTTTGCGTAAAACCGGAGAAATATCTAGGTGTAAAATATAACGGAGCAGCTGAACTAAACTAGTAGTGACATAAAAAAAAAAAAAAAAAAAAAACTAGCCAGCTAACTACGAATGTCGTTAGTGTGTACAACGTCGGTGCAAAAGTACCGTATGACGCTTATCAGGAAGAAGAAGTTTTATTTATAGTATACCGGTATCTGCCGAACGCGGTCGCGCAATACCGGTCGTTGGAAGATGTGGATTAGTAGGAAAGTCTAGAGCGTTAAGTTAAAAACTATATTACCAGGCTAAAAGGGCGGAGCTCTGAAACGCGATTGGTAGACTAGTTTCACCCTCTGGTTTCAGAAGGTAGTGGTTGCTCGGTTGTTATTTCGGTTGGTTACTGAAAATGGTAAAAACGTATCAGATCCATCGGCGGTATTGAAAAGTGTGTAACGCTCCCGCCGACAACAGTTTAATCGGAAGATCAGTGTTAATCAAATCGTCCGTCGGTCGAGTCGTCTGTTTTAGTTGCGCGCGTTTTTGCTTTCGTATATTTTTTCGAATATACGATTTTCGTTTTTTTTTTTTTAAACTATAATTAAATCATATCGAATAAGAATAAATCGTCCATTAATAATAATAATAATTTATATCGTCGATATTATTATTATTATTATTATTATTACTACTATCGATATTAACGTCATCGAAAATTCGTACAAAACGTCGTCGAATTATCGACCGTCGCTGTTCCGGTTGTCATGGTCGTTATTTTGTAAGTCGATATATTTTCTATTTTTTTGGCTTTTTAACATAAATTA
Source organism: Coronaproctus castanopsis (assembly GCA_032883995.1). NCBI lineage: Eukaryota > Metazoa > Arthropoda > Insecta > Hemiptera > Monophlebidae > Coronaproctus > Coronaproctus castanopsis. The sequence goes on from CM065053.1 coordinate 139,021,029, forward strand.
ACGTGTACGATATTACAGATTAACGGATTCATCGATTATAGCATTACAACGACGTAGTTAAAGGAAAAACCAAATTATAAAATAATACTCCGTACGTAATATCGTTTTTCAGATTACTAGAAAATTTTTTACGCGTTCTAAAAATATTTTCAGAACATTCTATACGTACCACAATTTTAAGAAAAAAATATGTAAATTTTCCAACCGTATATATTATATATATATGTATATATTTGACGCTGCCACTGAAAAATGCGATATACGTTTGTAGAATAGTTTCGTTAAAAAAAAAAACCCGCTAGATTTCTGTACATCCGCGATTTTCTTTTCGAACGTATTAAAAAAAAAAAAAATGTTTAATTTTAATAATATGTTCCGTAGGAATGAAATGAAGTACAATGAAGAGAAAATAACGAAATTACACGTAAAAAATTTGATAAAAAGATCTAGAAATAATAATGATATTATTCGAAATATGTAAAATAGCGGTGGAAAATCGCACTTATACGAACAAAAATGGTTTCCACCTGAAATAAATTCGGGAAAATGACGAATTAGCCGTAATTTTTTTAAATCTAAATGCGATTTTAGCCAATTTTTAACATAGGGGGGCTCCTATTCTCAACTTTTACTAATCTTACTTCTAACTGATCTAACCGAATGTGTAACCTAACCGAACCAACTAACGAGATTTTTTTAAAATACAAGATTTTGTTTATTATTAAAAATAAAAACTACAATATAACGGAGAAACTTCGACCTGTTTCATGTTTGTAAACGTACTCGTAAATAAAATTTGAAAGCGTGTAATTTATATTGACAATTTTTCCCCGTGCCCTTTTTTTTATTCCTTATCGTGTTTAGGGAAGCGAGATGTCAATTCTGAGGGTGTGCAAATATTCTAGGAATAACCTAATAGGTAATTGGAGACCATTCCCCGGGGCTAAAATTCGTAGACGACACAAACACACACACAAAACTGTATATGAGCGGAGAATAACGATTTAACGAGAAGAAGAAAGAGCCAAAACATTTATTAAAAATATACAGTTGAAGCGCGGACATCTTCATCATCTAGGGCGCTTTCCGGGAAAGATATTTCTGCATCGAGTTCTCATTTCTTACTACTACCCAAAATATCTTAATTGATTTCTGTCAGTAGCGCTGTGCATGTTTATTAATTCGTTCAGTTTAAACTCTATTAAGGTTTTTTTATTTTTTAGACGAGATAAAATTATTAAATATAGCGTTTAATAATACACTATGACTCGTTTCTATCGCGCATTAATGTGATCTTTAGTTTTTGTTACGCTATTTAAATAATCAGGGTCTTTAGTGCGCATTTTCTACCGCTATATATGTACAATAGCGCGATTTAAAATGTATTTATCAACTTTCTAAATGGTTATACTATTTTCTGCTATAAGAAATAGTTGTATTAGAAATAATTTTATAACGTACAAAAATGAAAATTCGCATATATTTAATCACTCTTCCGACGAAGGTGAATTAAATATATATTCAAATCGAACTACGAATAAACATGAGCAAGAAGAAAGAAATATGAAAAAATATACCGAGAAAGAGTGAACGCATCAATCAGTTAAAGTTGAACAAAAATTAGTAGCGAAGTAAATCGCATAGCGTAGGAAGGTTTTCGATAAGTTACATGTTTAAAAACGACGAAAGGTATGCTCGAAGCTGAAATTATGAAATTATGCAATTAATGTTTCCCGTCAGTTTTTTCTTATAACTAAGGAACACTCGCAAAATCAAATATCAGACACGAAGGCGCAAACAGCGCTGGAAAGATTAATACATAAATATAAGAAGGTGAGAAGGTCTGGCCGATATCTCGCAGACCCTGGGATTCTGTAAAGCGGTGGAGTAGATGCCCGAACGAAAGCAGACCCGAGTAGGGCACATAGCTAAGGCGAAGGTTAAAATAAACATTGAAATAGTGGGCGCTGTACAAGAAAAGAAAACGTAACTTTTGGAAAAAAAAAACTGAATTCAAAATGCTCGAGATTGGAACGAATGTGGGAAAAATCGACGTCCGGCAGTGGATTATATTATATACATATATATATATATATATATATATATATATATATAGAAGTAGCGGTTGGACAGGCGCACGGTCGTTTTCCATGACTGTGTGATAAAACAGATTAGGAATTATTTAATTTTTATACAGATTAAGAGTTCCAGCCACTTCGTAAAGTTTACTAAATATCAGTCGATAAAGAAACAATCGGGTTTATTTAATGTTTCTACATTCTGCACGTGATTTTTCTGTCTTATTTGAAGAATTCTGCGAAGAATCCGCTCGTGACAGAATCACAGTTTCACACTTAACAAATACGAACGATAAAGAAGAGAATGAAAATGACGAAAATAAATTTTCCAAAGAGAACTGATAGACTGTAGTAGAATTAGGACTGAATCGAGTAAAAAACTTCAATCGGCGTATCGATTCTTGCCTTGATTCGGCCCTATTATCCGAGTACTCGATTCTTTTCTCCCGTTCTAATTTCAGTATAGCTCTCCATGTCTTTCTTGATTGTGTCCATCAATGTCTTGGTATTCCTTTCGATGTGCACACGTGGGTATTTTTCCTTCTGTAATATTCTTCGATACATTATTGACGTTTCAAAAGTCTCAATCTTATGTAAATCCCTTTCTTTAAACGTCCATGTTTTACCCGTATACGCGACTTGACAATACTTTTTCGTAACCCTATAGACAGCGTGTTCTCTACGTTATTATATATGTCTTTTTCTTCTAAACGCCTCTTTAGGCATTACACCAATCTCTTTGCTACATTACATATTTTCTGTTATTATATATATATATACATATATACGTAATCGCCCTATAACTTTGAATAAAAGTTAGGTTTTAATTTTTAATTAAATGCAACTTTTTGATTATATAATTCATTATCAAAAATATTGAGGTTATTATACTAGACAAATGTTTCAACTGAAAACCACGTCCGACACCAGTAGCGTTTCGAAGGTATATTTCCATTTTTAAACCAAACTAAATCCGCTGATAAATTCTGACGGTTTTTGCCCGAAAAAATTCGAACACGTATATATAATTCACTTGCAAATTTTACAATTCCTTCATCTATTGCGCGCAACAATCCTTATAAATATTCTTCTATTCGATTATATTACTCATTAATTTCCGTGTTCGGATACTTTATGCTTCGGCCCGATATGTAGAGACATTAGACCGCTTTATCGTTGGCTGCAGTTAGATCATCTCCATCAAAGTTCTGAGCCAACACAGTGAACGTTGGAGCGATCAAAAGTTTGTGTTTCCCCGCAGTTGTACTTATCGTTTTCTTCTATGCCCCATTTTCTGAGCTGAACTTTACATGGCCTGGTTTGAGTTCTCAGTCTGTTGAACGATCGCCAGACATTCCACCCCGTAAGTTACGGCCAGGTGGCAAAACTTCCTGTAACTTGACTGAAGAAGTAAATAATAATAACCAACCGTTAACGAAACTAGTCATCCTTCGGGTAATGTGTTTTTTCCTCTGACTCCACTTCTCACTAGCCGAAATAAACCTGACCAATTCTAACCTAACCTAACCTAACCTAACCTAACCTAGCCGGGGGTATTTTGCTATTATCGTTTTTTCCCTTAATCATACCCAGCCTAGACGATTTTATTTATTATTCTTTCGAAATAAAACGATAACTATAATAACCCAATCGACACTACCGCTATAACGGGGAAACTTCGACCTATTTCATGTTTATAAATGTACTTATAAGTAAAATTTGAAAGGGTGTAATTTATATACGAAAATTTTCCCCGCTTATTTTTTTATTTATTTTTTCTCGAGCTTAGGGAAACCAAATATATCGATTTATCCGAGTCCCCGACCGACTCTATACGAGTATACACTAAGAGCAATGAGCCCCCCACAAAAAATATGGTTAGTGTACAACTGAAAAATACAAAATCGACAAAGTCGGCCAAATTACGTCCACACTCGGACTTCAGTCAGTCTTGAACCGCGTCAATAATCAAATTCGGTTATATTCGGCTTTTAATAAAAAATAGTTTTATTCTAATTAAATATTTCATTAATTGTTTATATTTTTCGTCGAAAAATATAAACAGGCCAAAATTTCTTTTGTATTGACCGTGACTAGAACGAAACTTGAGCGTTGCCGTACGTTGCTTTTCATTTGAGAATATTTTACCGCATGATCGGAGAGTGGTACCCATAGTGTTTATCGAGTCTTAAACGTTTTAGCAAATTTCGGAAACCTTATTCAAATAATCGATTCGTCTATGGCGAATTAGATGACATCTTTATTTTAATTTTACCTAAACAATCAGAAACAGTAATAAAGCGTAACGATCGAATGTATCTCGATGAAAAAATTTACTTCAACTAAAATGGTATTGTAACATTTCGACCGACCAAAAGCTAAATTTTTAAAAACAATAACTTAAATAGCCGAAATCTAAGTTTTTCCCATATTGTTCGAAAATTTAGTTTAAATATATTTCGACGCGACTATTATAATTAACATTCGTACTCTTCTTCAGCGTATGTACTTTGCTTCAATTTCTGTCGTGTGCATTGCCTGTCACTCAACCTATCTTTCTTTCGTCGATTGACCTTCTTTATAGAGAAAGACAGAGAGAAATAATAATAAAAATATTCCTGGGAAATATCTATAGAAAAGCGAATGATCTACGAAATTTATTACAAAATCGAATTACATTGTACAAGTATATTTTAGCATTACAAGCAGATGTGTACCACAAGTTACGTATCGATAAATTCGCAGGCGCGTTCGTATATTATATATACGATTTTATAGTAAAAAAATTCAAATTTATAACTCGAAGGAAAATTAAAGTTACTCGTTTATATTTGTAAATTAAATATTTGTTACTTTCAGTGTTATAATTACTTAGCTGTAGAACAGCATATTTTACCGATTATTAAAATTTTACAACGTGCCTTATTTAGCATATGCGCTGGAAAACCCCGATTTAAAAAAAAACAAACTAAATTACTCGCTGTACGAGAATTGTAAAATTCGAGTGTTATAAATTTCGTTGTTTTTAAAATTTATAACATTTTCAACATTGGACTACTCCCAGCCGATGGTTAGAATACAACATCATTACGTGGCTTTAATAAAGTGCGTACGAGCTATTATATAAAACGCTGGTGCAGGGTTCTGAAAATAAGTCTGCTTAATTATAAACGAAGTTAAAGAGAGCCTTATATTTTATTTGCAAAAATTTGGAGACCCGAGGCACATGTATATAATCCTGTTGAAACTTTTTATTACAAATTCTCATTTCTGTACGCTAGGTCTTCATTCGATAAAATGTTATAATTGTGTACATATAGAGCGAGAACTCCGTATTTCAGTCAAGTACACAGTATATAGATGGTTCCATTATTCACAAAATTTGTTTATAACGGGTATACATGCTGGGACGTGCATTTACATACGACCTTTTCATAAAGATAAAGATGTTATTTCGAATCTTTCTGTAATTTTTAACCGTTCAGTTCGCAGCTCGCTATATTTGCACATATGTGAACAGAAATTAACGATCGTAATGTATTTTGCTTTATTTCGTTTTTTTTTTTTGTGCGGTGGTCAAGTGGTATGCCACAATTCATACTACTATGCGCGCACGCCTCAATGTTCGCGAGCGTGTACGAGCGCATAAATGAGTGTGTACATGGACTTAATTGCGCACTGTGAATAAGTATGTATTTGTAGATGTCTACGTGCGGGAGTGCATGTCTTTGCATACAAAGAATGTATTTAATTATTGATAGAGTATATACTTGTATACGGTTCTATGTAGGTCAAATTTGCGCGTATGTGTAAATGTTTGCTGAAATTGATTATTAGAAAATTTGTAATGTCGCATTATATATTGGAATGAATTTGATTTGACTATTATATTGTTACTATTATTACGTTACTTATTTATTATTTTCATTACGTTCGTAGAAATATGTAGTTTTTTTAAATCGAATTAAAACTCATTTTTTTCTTTTTGTAAAAGAATTAAAGATAAAAATTTAATTAATCCCCGAAATATTCGTAAATTAAATATTTCTTACTTATTTCCATTGTCATTACCATTATTATTTTTATTATTATTATTATTATTATTATTATTAATATTTTCATTTATTCGTTTCATTTTAAACATGATTATTATCACCATCATTATTTTTATCGTTGTTAGTTCGTGTATATATGCGTATATAAATGCTTATACGTGTAGCGCGCTTAAAGTTTTGATAGGCTTATTATTGTTTACATTCTTGTCCGCGTCTTGAAAGTTATTTCTCTTGCATATTATTACTGCGAGGAAATGTTTTATTTATAATTTGTATTTCGAACATTTTTATTTTATCATTAATTTTAATTTATGTCTCAATTATGAGCCTTGCTATTCGTACGCATAATATGCGCAAATCGATTTAATTTTTATAACTAATATTAATATTACCATTGTTATTCTTGTTAGTTTGTGCGAGTATATATAAATACCGGTGGCTGTTATAATGCGTGTACTTATGCGCTCATATTATTCATTCATTTCTTCATAATTCGCACTATTATGTATGTATGTATATATATATATATATATATATATATATATATATATATATATATATAATGTATGTATATGATTACGAATTTTAAGTATGTTTTTCTGATCGTAAAATGTTCTTTTCTTTATTTCTATATTATAACAATACATAAAGTATTAATAAAACGGTTTCAAGAGAATATGATTATCGTTATTACTTTATTAGTTGCTACACATGTGCAGCTTTTAGTATATTTGCATATATTTATATATATATATATATATATATATATATATATATATATAATTTTATTAAACATTATGCCCCGTCACTGCCATTATACTTTGTGATCTGTTCGCAAAAGTACAAAATTCACCAATCTTACCACCACACTTTTTCTAAGTATCTTCGGCTTCCGGACTGTTCGCTTAACTCCTATGTTTTATAAAGATGGTAAACAGGAGATGACATCATCGCAATCGTAACTAAGCAGCCTATTTCTTCCTACCACCGTGTATCCATGTATCTATCTATCTTCATCTCTTTATGGATATATATTCATCATCATCATATCCATTTCGTTCGATTTGACGATACTACGGTTACTGATTCCATGCAACTTATTCGGCGTGCTTTTCCCAACATTCTTACTACCTGTTGAAGACACGCAGCTTTTGTTAGTTACTTGAATCTGTCTTATCGTGTTTCCACTCTTACCATCTGTTTCAGAATCAATTTTTCCACGTCATTTCGCTGCACTACATGGCCACAATCGCCGAGTATTCGTCGTCTTACTGCTATATCCCGTTATACAATACAGAGTCGTTGATTTTTCCATCTAAGATATCCGTTAACATTCGCTTCCAGCAGCAAAACATTCCAAATGCGTCGATTCTCGAAAAGCACTCGCTTTTAAAGACCACCATTCTACATCGTATAAATATAAAAAATTGTAAAAGACTAGAGGTTTATTTTTGTAATTAAAGATATGACTGACCTAACTTTGGCCGTTTAATATTCGCATTTTAATTTCAACCTTCCAGATTATCCGTGCTTGATAATAAACGATTTCAAGTATACGAACTTATCGACTAGTTGCACATCGTTTAATTGTTGCGTATGTTATGTGAGCTGCAACTATTTTCAGTCTATTATCTTCTTTGGTTTATATATTTTCTTGCTACCGAACTTTACTTCTTTCAACTTGTTCGCCATTCAAATTAATGAACAGTATCAAAAGTTTACGTAACTTAATTTAAAAAATGTAATAAAAGTTGTAATCGCTAAGAAGCCACTGGTACACTGCTTAGAAGGTTATACGATCTTTCGAGGCCCCAACGCACGACACCTTCTATTAAACCGTGCATGGAAGTAAAACAAATGAGTAGATTCCTCTAAAAATTGGTAATAGGAAAATAAACGGGAAAAAATCGTTCAGATTATCAAAAACTTTCTTCATTTTTTTTCTCGCTTCCTTGCTGATTACAAATAAAAACGCAAACGGGATAAATCCATATTTTACACAATTTGTTTCATTTACGTTCAGAACAGTTTAGACTTGATCAGTGTACCACTTTTGCAATATGTTATAAATTTAGTATTGAAAAATATATGTATATATAAAATTTCCCGTTTGTTACCGACCTGTAGATTATTTTGTAACAGCGTGTCATTTTATCGTTAATTCTGACAACGTTCTCAGTTTCATATAATTATTACATCCCAGGTCTTCAATAATCTACTTCAAATATTCGTGATTACGTCTTTTATTTGCACACACAAACACACATGTATATATATCTTGTCGCGGTAGCAGAGTGCTCGACTGTCAACTCGACGGTCGAGGGTTCGATACCAAGACGCGACAGAAAGTTTTTCATTCTATATGCATCATTAAATCTACGTCGCATATAAATAGTACCTTGAATGCTAGCTCATTTTGTACGTAAAATAAACTTACACTAGTCACGACGTTCGTAAACGAACAATGCTCACTCGCTTGCTCGTTTTGCGGGTTAACTCCTCATATATGATGTACCAATAGAAGTTTCACTTAAAAAAGCGCGGACACGTCCAATTTGTATAAGATTATTTATTAAAAAGGCCCACATTTTATTAACTCGTACAAATGTCAAACGGTACTGTTCCTCCGTGTGTTATGTGATAATCGAGAATATCACATATTATATATGTGTATATGTATGTAATAAAAATATAACGCGCGTAATTGAACACTTAACCAATATGGGCTAGGCACGCGTCTTCAGGTTTTCCAAAACGAAATAAGAAACAAAATGGTTAACAAGCCGGTAATTTTAAAATAATAATAATAATTTAAAAAAACGACAATTTAGGTCCAAGAAGAAGAAACGTCAGTATAAACGGCGTCCTATTATTTAAATAAATATTTATGCGGAAAAATAATGACAGAACATTAATCTGGAAATTATGTATATATTATATATATGTGTGTGTGTAATAAACTGTAAAAATTCACAACCCTATCTAAAATGTAAATATATTTATATTTAATATTTTTATTTATACTTATATTTATAGGAATAAATATAAATAATCGAACAGAAGGAAATATATATCCGAAATTTGACATATAAAACGAAATATCTCGCCGGGATACAGTCGTACAGGTTATTTATGAACCGGTGTATTTGAATATTTTTAATTTTTTTTTTTTGTTTATCATTTGTAATCGAATTGATTCGGAGGTAGGTAATATAACAATTAGAAAGAGACGATAGGAATTGGATAATATGTGTTACCGTTCTATATATATATTTATATACGTATATACAAAATGAAAAACAGTTTAATCTAGACTAGAACTTACCGAACCAGTGCGCATTTCGTCACTAGTCGACATCGCTAGGTCCGATATAGTTTAAGAGATTAAAAAAATTCCAACACTAGTACGAGACGAGATCGGTGGTAGTTTTATAAATTGTATTATAGCGCCTCGACCTGTTCCTTTAATATTCCCAGTGTAAGGATCGACCATAGGACGCGTCCAAATATTATCAAGATGAATATATCGACGATGAATAGCGATGATGACTACGATGATCAACTAAGAACGTTCTATACTTAAATAAATTACACATTTATTCGATATATCCTTATTCAGTCAGCCGCTGGTTAGGTAGCCTGATTTAATCTTACAACACCTGTCTGTTCGCTTTATTATAAGTTCGGTAAATCACTGAGTTTTGTTTTATTTATTTTTTTTTTTAATTTTTAAACATTTTTTTGACGGCCGACCAGTTTATTTTAAATACTCGCGATTCACGTATTACGATTTATTCATATTATTATTATTATTATAAAATGAATAGAGAACGTCGATTACGTTATTAGAGCTGACAAAACTGGCGCGCTCTGTTTAGATGTTTAAAGAACTAATTTCATTTTCGTGTTTATTTCCTAAGACCCATTAACTTTTTCACCTACCTATGTTGGTTTTATTTAATAGGCCAAACACGTCGTCGTCTATTGATACAACATACCTCGTGATAGTTATACCCAACGATTGGTTTTAGTTATCGAAACGATGCACGTCCTCGCATTACGTCTCAAATAACGACGAAAATAATAATCAAATAAAACATAATAATAATTATCAGTCGAAATCACAACGATTACACGGATTACTCGGTCAGTCTAAAGTCTTAAAATCACTTTCGCTCTCGGGCGTATAAGAGAAAATATTAAAAATCCCAATAACGTTTTACAAAAATAAAACGTTCATCCTGAATATCGAATATTTTCCTTCTATACTAAACAGGCAGACGTATACATTATTTATATAGATGCTAGCCGACCGGACGTACATTAACTATAAATATTGAATTATTAAACTAGCATTGGTATAATTAATTAATTTTTTTTTTTAAATTACTCGAAAACATAGTGTTTACTATAACGCTTTACGATAGACATTATTCGTTTTATTTTCAATAATTTTGTCGGTATTCCTAAACACTTACACGAAGTCCTACGTGAGCGGTCTGGATGCGAACGCGATTGCGAAGTGAAGTGATGCGGTGACACCACACGAATTCAAAGCGATGAGCGCGATGCGGCGGATTTTGTCCTACGTACGCATGAATCGCCTCGCACGATTGCGCCGTGCTTCAGCCTGGCAACGTCGTGTTAGGCGATGTCCTACGTGAGCGATTTTAACGCGAACGCGGCGCGGCGCGAAAATAACAAACTGTATATAGTGAACAAAATGTCCTACGTGACCAAACGCACGCGGTTCGCCTAGCGACGCGGCGCGAAACGAAGCGAACGCGATCAATCGGTTTGATATTTTCGCGCGAATGAATACGATCAGTTACGTTCATCCATGACAGACTGAAGAATTGCGATCGTGCGAGGCGATTCGCGCGTACGTAGGACAAAATCCGCCGCGTTGCGCTCGTCCTTTGAATTCGCGTGTCATCGCATCGCTTCGCAATCGCGTTCGCATCAAGACCGCTTACGTAGGACTTCGTGTTCTTGCGATTGTATTTATTATCGACATTGCGAATGTTAGTTTGGAAATTGTAACCGTTCAAAGTCCAACGGCACGGGTCGGTCGAAATCAAAGGAATCCGTGGAGACGTCTTCGTCTTTGTACATCCCTTTTAAAACTGCATCTTCGATAACGTTCATGAATTTTTTTCATCGTAAGTCGGGTACCATTACAATGACCGCTTAAATTCAATTATTACCGATCCGATTTTCATCCGAGCGAAGAATTCCGTCGGATAGTCCATAAAATTCTGTTGGTTAGTGAGGAAGTCGATCGAATTACGTCAATTTGCCAGGTAGCTTATTTTGAATTGGAAAATTCGTACGTCGATGTTGTTTTTCGGAAAATCTCCTCGATGAGTTCGGTCTGTGTTAAGTGATAAAAATCTCGGTATATATGTAATACATTCGGAAGACGTGTCGAAAGGTATTTTGCCATTAACAATGTCGAGCTTGTCCGGAAAAAGACCAATTCGACTTTCGTATTCATATTTAATTTGAGCGTTGTATTTCGATAAAATGTACGACTTCGCGTATAAATTTCGTCGTCGCAATTCCTAAACTTAGACGCCTTGCGATATTGGTCCGATATCAACGATTTCGAACTGTAATCGCTATAATTAAATGCAGCTCGATAACGCTAAAACATTTCTACGTTGTTAATTTCGATTCTCATTTCGTTGCTTGTCAGTCTGACTTGCTCTTGTATATGTTTGACTTGTACCGCGACTCGAGTTTGTACGGCTAATTGTAAAAGTCCTAATGAAAATAAAAATAAATTAAAGTTACCGAAATTCTACATGAAATTGCTCCGAACTTACTTCTCAACAAAAAGTCACTATACTGTGAAAGCGGAAGTTTTAATAATAAAACGAAGAATTACGAGTAATTATTATTTTTTAATTAATTACATCGATGCGCAAATTCAATATTAACAGTTAAGACGAAATAACGTCGATAAATAAATCGCGAGGACAGTCGCTGAGTATGCTTGAAAATCAACGATAATAAAATACGCGCCAGAAACTACAACGAACAATAATAATGAACATTATATTTTCGAGTAATTATTTTCGACGACCGGAATTCAATATTCCTAGTTAAGATCGCAACGCGCATTCTGTCGATAGCTGACGGTTATATCGAGCAACTGCTACTTAAACGCTTAAACGCTTAAACAATTGACGGTTAGGTCAAACGCCACACAAGGTTACATTAGAGAAGTTAATGAATATGTGGTCGTTAAGTTCTGTTCAATTTTATAATGTTCGAAAAAATTCGTTTTACGTTAATCGATTAAGAAGTGTTAAATAAATAACCGGATATGTGCTTTAGTCTAACTCGTATTCAATTTCATAATATTCCTCTTCAATATGTTTGATGACTTATTGCTCACTAAAGGTGATCAGAATATTTATACCGTTACTTTTTTTTACTAGCTGGTCATTCCGCATTATTCCTCTTGAGCTCTTAAACTCGAACCAAATATTCCCTTCTTATACTAAGATTGTTCTGAACATTTTTTCTCCCACCACTTCCTCGTGAATACTTCAGGACAGACCGTGCTTCGGAGTTTCATTATTTTCTCTTCTTGTTAGAATACTAAGTATTCGTATATATATATCTTTATTTAATCGCATGTCGAGTTCTACTTTTTCCGATGTACGTTTTGCTCATCACTGCGCAGACACTACCGAATGTTCTTATCAATCTATTTGTGCCGGCAAACTTTCCCTTATTGCCAATTTTTTTATCGCGTGCTCCACGTTCAGTGTACACACGAGAGATTCGTTCTAGTTTCAATTATCGTGGCATTCTACAACGAGACGTTTCGGGTGGAACTTTACTTTCGGTGTATCACGACAGTGCAAAGAGAGTTTCGAAAAGAATTCAAATTGATTTTTTATTACGGTGGATATCTTAAGAGCCGCGTTTACAAAACACGTCTGCGAGATGTGGAAGACGTGCAAAGTCAAATTTCTGAAGAAATTTCAAAAATTCAACGATCTATGCTGGAAAAAATGTTCGAAAATTTTGCAACGATTGAATGTATTGTTGCAAATTTGGCGGTTAGCTGAACGATATTCTACAAATGTCTGGTTTTTCTATTTATTTATTTTTTATATATATATATATATTTTTTTTTTATAAACACTATTTAGAGTTTAAGTCTATAAATATGTGTTAAAATTAATACGGCGTATATGTTTAAAACTAATATGATAAACATATAAATACGGCTTTGATCCAGTGTTGGCTTCTAACTAACATATATTTATATATAAGTTATAAATATTAAGACAAGTCGTACGGGGTTTCAGCTGTTTCAAACGATCTCAGTATCAGATTCCTTGTCTAACAACCGTCTTGCTTTAATATTGCGATGTCTTTGTAAACGCCGTTCGTGCGCCGTCGCAGCATCGCGTATCACTTCAATTACCAACTTTATTTTTAGATCGCGATGGATGTCATCGTTACGAGCATACGATATAGGCATCTACGATAGCTCAAGGAACTACGTTTTATTGCACGAGCTGCCGATTGGACTTTTCTTTGTACAGCCCCACAGGGCTATTGCATACGTCAAAATCGGCATTATAATTTACAGGTATAGTAGGCGTTTGCAATAAGTACTGATACAGCGCGGATACTATTTTTCATCTTTAAATGGGGTTTCCATGAAAGATGAGAGTCTAACATGATATTTGGCCGAGTTAGCTTAAATGATAAAATTTCATTAGAAAATTTTGGTCGAGTAATTTCTGAAAGAAAAATAAACCCAACAAAACCGTCCGTCTTCTCTGGGTCACCCCATAACTTTTTCTGCCTAAGTATCGATCATGTATAGTCGTCACCCTAAATAGGGTATCGTGATTAACAAACGGTCCGTTTTTGTGTAATTTTCCGCCACTCATCTCTATCTACTGCTTGGTGTACGCATTAAAAGAAAGACAGGCCTGTCGTTTTCAGTATAATATCCGTCCATCTCATAGGTGTACGTCCGGGTGGTCGCTTTCCTTTAACTTTTCCCATAATCATGGTGCTTCCCATACTTTTTTGGTTACGTATTAAATGACCGAAGAATTTCAGCACTCTATTTACGACAATCGCTGACAGCCTTAAACGTCAATTTCTTTTGAATTCGTTTGTACGCCTTGGCGTCCAAGGAATTCGAAGGAGTCTTCGCCAGCACCATGAAGCTGTCAATTCTTCTTCCGTCCGTTTTTTTTATTGTCCACCGCCGCATATAACATGATAGAAAATATAATCGTTTGGACAAGCTGTATTTTCACACTTTTCGTAATAGCGTTATCTTTCCAGATGTTCAATTTCGTCATGGCACTTTTGGCAATTTCGATCCTCCGTTTTATTTCGGCTTGACAGCCACCTTTATTCTGTATAAGTGATCCCTTTGCTCGATCAATTATCATTATTTTTGTTTTATTTTTATTTAAATCCGTATTCTGAATATCTTTCAGTTTATTTAAAAGTTTTTCCATTTCATTCATATTCGCAGCTACTAATGTTGTATCATCTGCAAATCTAAGGTTTGTTATTCTTCGTCCTCCTACCAATATTCCACCATTCCATGCTTCTAGGACTAATCGCATTATATGTTCGGCGTATAGATTAAAGATCATAGGTGACAAAGCCTTGTCTAACTCCTTTCTGAACATTAAAGACTCCAGATTTTTCAACTCCAATACGCACAATGTTGTTATTATTTTCGTACAGTTTCTTTATAAGATGTACAATGTGCTTTGGTGCACCCATTTCAGTCAGTACTGTCCGAAGTTTATTCCATTGGACATTATCAAAGGCCTTTTGATAGTCAATAAAACACAATACTACGGGTACATTCACGTGCTTTTTCTATTAGTAATCTTACGTTGAGAATCTGCTCCCGTGTGCCCCGTACTTTCATGACTGTTCTGCGGATATTTCCTGAGTCATACACGCGTATATTCCATTGTTCAGTATTCGTAGAAATATCTTGCTCGCGTGTGATAAAAGAGATATCGTTCGATAATTCTCACATCTTGATCTATTTCCTTTTTTTATATAAAGGTATGTATACTGATTGGCACCAATCTGTTGGCCAGTTTTCCGTCATCCATATAGTGTTGCATATCGAATGAATTCTGGCGATCCCTTCTTTTCCAATTTGCTTATATACCTCTGCGGGTATCTCATCCGTTCCTACGGCTTTATTATTTTTCAGATACCCAATAGCCTCTTCTACCTCACTCATCAGGATTTCCGGTTCAGGTTCTTCAAGTTACCATTTCATGTTGTATCCTGCCATCAATATCGTTGGACTGAGCGTCATTGTATAAAATTTGACAGTATTGCCGTTTCTATCTTATGCTGTCCAGTTCTTCATCTTGAAGTCTCTGGATTAGTAACTTTACTTTCTTGTATAGATCATGCGATTCGTTGTTGTTCGCATGTCTCTGTATCTCTTCACAAATTTTTCTCATATAATCATTTTTATCTTTTCTACAGCTTTTTTTTATTTTTTTATTCATTTGTTTCCACTGCATTTCATCAAATGATGCTCCTTCTCTTATCGATTAAATTCATTGTTTCATTAACCACAGCTTACTTTTTTCGCTTTTTCTTTTCTTTGTTGATTTATTCACTGCCGCTACAGTATCCCGTTTCAGCTGATTCCGTTGTTCATCAGCCGTGGTTGTTTTGTAATCTTTTTTTTGAATCGCTCATTATTTTTTGAAATATGTTGCGATTTCCAATGTCCATTCTATGATTTAACTGAGGTTTTATGGGTACTTTTAAATCTCGTTTTCATGTCCATTACCAGAAGATTGTGGTCGGATCCGCATTCTGCTCATGGACGTACAACTACATTACGATCTCCAACGATTTTGAACAAAGAAATCATCTATTTGATTCCTATATGGATCACCAGGAGTTCTCCTAAGCTTTCTCGCGTGGTGTTGAAACATAGTATTTGCTATCTCTCAAAAAGTGCAACATTCTTTCTCCCCTTTCATTACGTGCACCAAGACCATATTTTCCGACACCACAACTTTTACATGATGGTCGTCATTAGTTTTTCCGATCTTTGCGTTCATTTCTTCCATTACAATGAACATTTCTTGACTCGGAATTTCATTTATTTCTTCCTGCAGATGGTTATAAAACTGTTCTATTTCTTCATCTGGAGCTGCACTAGTCGGTGCAAAAATTTGAATGAAGTTTATAGACACCGGCTCGAGTCCTATTCTAATTTTAATTATTCTGTCATTCCTCGGTTTACATCCGGTTACCAAGCGATTTAAGCTTTTATCAACAATTATTGCAACACCATTTACATTACCATTTTCATTGCTGAAACAATATATCACATTGCAAAGTGGCCCGATTTTCTATAGTGGGTTTCGCAAATACCACATATCATTATGCCGTACCGTTTTAATTCAATTTCTACAATTTTGAGCTTCCCTACTTTCAGTAATCCTCTAACATTCCAGGTACCAATAATAATCTTATTAAAATTAGTAAATCTTCCTAGTCGCTTATTTTCCACGCGGTGGGGTCTCTATCAGCACGGCCGATTGTCCATTTCACATTCCGATCCCGGTTGTCAGAACTCCGATTGCTAGTCGGATCACATGGCAAATTACAATCAATATTTACGGACTTTATGTTAATTTTCTTGGAAGATGTACGGTGGTGGTTTCCCGTTGCCTTCCACCGGATTTTCTGTTAGGGTTTACTCCCTTAGCCTTTGGATAAATATCCTAACCGCAAGGCAGCGGTTTGTTACTAAGGAGATAACAGTAATAGGCTTTTACGGCAACCTAAACTCGCCGAGGGAGAGACAGTCATAGGATTTATGCAGATTTTTAATAGCCAGTTCCTCAAGCTGGCCATCTGCATGCTCGTGTCTCCTATCCTGTCACTACTAGAATCGCCTGCCTGAGGCTTTCCACCAGTAGCCGCTCTTGGTCCGCGACTGCTTATTTGGCTAAGCAGCTAACCTACATATCTGTAGGCCACTCCACTATCCGCCAACTGTGGACGCCTCCGGTCCCCTGAAGGTACAAATATATATATATCAGAAAAAAGCGTATAAATAAAAATTATGAACCCCAACAATTCGCAAAGTAATACGAACGATATTTAGATTGAAAATTAATAGTCGCAAAAACGTCCGTGATTATTACGAACTTCGGAAGGAATGTCGCTAAATTCGACGCTAAATTATAGCGGACGTTCCATATTATATCTGTCAATGACTAGTCGATATAATGTTGTCCATATACATAAATGTATATATATACATGTATTATATACATACGATGTATATCCACACGTACTGCGTATACATACGTAGATAATTTTTTTTTTTGTGTTTTTGTAAAACCAGTTGTCTAACAGTGTTCGCTGAAAATTTCTGGGGGGGAAAATACCGATGGTAGTCGTATTTCGTGTAATAATTTCGCGTTTGACAGCTGCTTTAACGTTTTATTTGATTTTTTTTTCTTTTAAATATTTTAATTAACTCAACAAATTAAAAACAACATCGTACGAATTCACATGTCGTTCTCGATGATTTTGTGTGCCTGTGCATATCTGCACTATTCGCGTTTTTATGCATAATCATGTTTGCATGCATGCATAAGTTATTCGGAGTATCATATAATATATATTTAATAGTTTTCAAGAAGCGGTTTGTTGTAATTTGTACTATTTTTTGCATTATAAACCAGAATGCATTGGTTTACGATCGCCTTTGCCACGGGGTTTTTTTTGTTTTTATCTTTTTCTCTTAATAACACGAATAATATGGAAGTGGGGGAATATAAACTATTTAATGAAATAAAATTTAAGACTACACCCGGGTCAATCCGAAAAATTACTAATATATTTTTTCACCTTATTATTATTATTATGGAAGGTTGGGTACAATGTATAAAGTGTTAAACACCACTTAGCCGATAAATTATCATTAGAGAAACGCGTGTTTTGTGATTTTCGCGGCCCATAGCAATAAGCATCGACCGACACACCACGGACTGAGCAAATCGTAAATCGAGCAGAAGTTGATGCAGCCACAACGGGATATAACGATTATGATGATGATAATAATAATAATAATAATAATAGTAATAATAATAAAACGGATGACTGGAATTGAGAAGTGAAACAATTTTAGGTTCGTTTATTTTTCCGTTAAAATCCGCTTTCAGAATTGCCAGGTTTACCTAATTTATCTACCTGTTCGATAATAAGATCGCGATATGCAACACATGTGTGTTTCTTTTCTGGAAATTAAAAAATAAACTGAAAATGTTAATACTCGCCAAATAAATAATTCACCGGACAGCCGAAACTTGCTATAAGGTGCAGCGTGCAATGGTTCTACATATTAGGTGTATACGTATGCACATATCCGTATTAATGACCATGAAATTGGTGTTCTACATACATATATACATATATACATATATACATATATACATATATACATATATACATATATACATATATATATATATATATATATATATATATATATATATATATATAAAAGCAGATCTAAGTCTAGATTAGGACTAGTTTTTTTCTTCTTGTTGTTCATTTTATATCGTCGGTATACAATGTGTTTCCTCCATCACTTAATTCGATCGCGCATTACGTCGGAATTCGAAAAGTAAAAATCGGGTTAATAGAGAAACGAGAAAATGACGATTATCTTCACGTTTAATTCTTACGTCCTGCAGTGTCCAATTCGCAGAGAAAGGAAAACCCAAAAACTATTAAACTAAGAGTTGAGGTGAAACAGAAGAATTATCTGCGGCTATCGGCGGCACTCTATAGACGTTCCGGTTAAAATTAATTGGAATATTCAAAAACAACAATTTCCGGTTATTTCCAAGAGTATCCCGCACCATGGTGATATATACGCATTTTTATACACACACGTATCCGCGTTGATAAGCTCTCTATTATAATCGATCGACTACTATCGTCAATTGCGAACATCGACATTTGTCGTTATATTTCACCATAGTTCATTTTCTAGAAAACTAGTAATCTCATTTATACAGAAATAATTCTACGAAAAAAGTTGAAAATGCGGTTGAAATATTTTTATCACACACACATATATATATTATATATAAAGACTAGAAAGTTTTTCAGCTATTAAACCCAATTATCGAGGAGTAGACGTGAAAATTTTAAAATATAAATTTAAAAAATAATAATAATATCGAAATGAAAAAACGGTTATTTCTAAAATAATCTGATAATGGTAAACAACGCAGGAATCGTAACTTTTTTTGAAACGTAATTACGTTAAATAGACGGGAAAATTAAAAAATTATTTTGCGCCGTTGTATGCAATCACAATATCACGATATTATCAACCGACTGCTGGGTGTAGGTAGTTCCCAAACTTTTCCAACGACTCCTATCTTGCGCGGCTCGGTTGATTTTTGCCCATTTAACAATCTCATCTCGCCACCTAGCAATACTTCGCGTACATTGGCTGCCAATTGGCCACCCACTGCAATATCCGTTTAGTCCGTCTTTCATCATCTTGTCTTACCAAATGTCATTCGTTCCACTGTGTCTACCCGTCTTACGATCTTCGAGCCTGATTCAAAGAAGTAATTCTCTCGTGAGCGGTTTGACTAATACTTCTAGAGCTGTTAGGTTTCAGCTTCGTCCGTCTAAATAAATAAATAAATTCTGTACGATGTGTTTTTCAAATAAGGATTTTCTATCGTTAATCTTGTACGAATTTAAATATATTCTTTAAATTTGATCGCGGTTCGCCTGTTTCTCTAATAATACGTATTGTTTTTTTTTCGAAATTAATTTATTATTTAATTTATATACTTCTAAATTTTTTAAACGCATTTTGTATCTTTTACCTTTTTTTTCTTCGTTACTAATTGATTTCGATAATTATTTGTTAGATATTTTTATCGTTCTCCAGACTTCGTACGTAACTTACGAAATCGAACAAATAATTCCTTCGATTACACATTGCACACCGTTCAAAATAATAATATTTAGAATTAAACGGACGGAAAAGTTATAGTCTGTGTGGCATTTTTGCTCCGCAAGAATTTCTATCGTTTCCTTGAATTCGATTTTAAGTTTTATATCGGCTAGAGCTGAGAAGCGAGTCGAAAGCGGGATTTAATCAGTTGTAGTCGCCATTCTTCAAAGTATCTTAAAAGATTTTCATCTTCAAGACTTGTTTGCAATTCCATTATATAACAGTTTCGAATAGTTGGCGCAATATTATCCGCACAAATGAACTTTTCCGCTTGCGTCTATTGCAGGTCGTACGTATACAATATTAAAAAGAAATGAAGGTAAATAGAGCGATAGTCCCGGTCTGGTTAAATAGTTTTCACACCGCGCAGGTATATGTAAAACCGAATGTATGCGATTATGGTTAAATTAACGCAACTTGACTGGCTACCAATACTCGCCAATATGACGTCGTAGGAAAGTTGCAACTGCACGGCAATAGGCAAAAAGACCTACCGGAACTCCCTTTAAATAAGTACATGCTTTCGCATAATCGTGGCATCTGATGTGAAGATCTAATTGAAGGAAAATACCGATAATGCAGCCTTACTGGATGTAATTAAATTAAAAGTGACAGTGTGACGAGGTGTTCGTTTAAAAATGACTGTGATTACGGTTCCCAACTTCAAATCCTTGTGAATGCTCGGACAGCGATTTTGCGGAAAACTTCGGGGATATTCACAGCAGATCCAGAACCTAGACATTGTTTCACGAATCAGCCGTACGAAAGAAGAAGTATTTGTATATATCTAACCTCTTTTTGAATATGTATATACCTATATTACACAACCGAACGTCATTTATGTATAATATACACCCACCTATACGTCCATAACGAATGAAATGATTAACGGTGTTTGTTTTCTCACTGCTACTTACTAATATTAAACATTTAAATTAAGGTTATATTACATATTCAACCTCACATATACGCGTATACAATAGAAAAATATTAAGCCGTGTGTTTTTCACACACATATATATATATATATATAAATAATAAATTTTGTACTTAATATATAGTATAGACATAAATATATGCATTTTATCTGCAGTAAGATATATGTAAAACATCGATGCAAGGTAATAAAAATCATAATAATATCAATAATATTGATTGAATAATAGCAGACAGTAATAATAATAATAATAATAATAATAATAATAATAGTTTTAAAAAAAGGTCGGAATCTTTTTGAATTTTTATTACCTCTTTCGAAGTGGTGCGGTTTAGATTATTCATAAAATGTCCGAGTCTCCTTCTTTACGATCACATTACAAATAATTTGATGGGTTATAGATTTCTTACAAGGTCGCAATAATACATATATATATATATATATATATATATATCATTAGGCCAATGCGCCAACGTAAAATCTAATATGCCACACACATTATATATACATAGAAAATATTATTACATGCGCTTACGTCACAACGGTACATTGTATATAGTATATTGTCAAGCATAGCCGAACTAGAATTTTTCATTTTATCTTGTAGCCGGAAAACCTTGAAGACGAATTTTTCGGTCGTAACAGAACTTCTCCGTCGAGGAAAAACATTTTATTCGCGACAATCCTCCGCGTTAAAGTGGGGATTAATTTTATTATTCGGATGTTCTACCGACCAACTATTAATATTTTCCATGCAAGTGAACCGACGTTGTCCTCAAAAGGACGCCGAGAATAATTAAATACGAGAACAATTTCTACCTGAACAAGGGCATAACCGAACTAATTTTCTAACAAAAAACAGGATGTAATAAAAAATCGTAGTCGTTAAATTTTTTTCAATTTTTCTAATTTTAAAATTTTCGGTAACGTAAAATATATATATATATATATATATATATATATATACGATTAAAACTGCTACCCAGCGACTAGACTGAAAAAAAATTAAATACGTGATAATGATGACGTTTAGACGATAATTATAACGCATAAATATTTAACAATAATAATGATAATGATAGTAGTAATAATGACAGTCGGAAGAAAAAGTCGATTATAGAACTCTGAAAAATATTGAACGAAAAACAGAATAATAATATTCGCAACGATAATAACGAAATCAAATTTATTCGAATATAATACGCAATATTTCCAATTTTTCACTGTATTTAAATTTATTTAAACATTTACGCGTATCTGCAAGTTCGTGCATACAATAACAGTCGAGCACTCTAGCAACTGCGACACCGCGTCATAATTTAGAATATAGAAATTATAAAAATAACGAATTCGAAAATAGTCCGATAAAATCTACCGGCCGGAAATTGAAAATGTAAACTAATTTACATTTTCAATTGATAACAATTTAAAGAGTTTCAAGAGGATTTTTTTACCTCGCAAATTCTCTAAATGAAATCTTGACACCTTCGTTTATAATTAGACGTATTTTCGGAAGCTTCGATAGTTCAGTATTCTGGTATGCGCCTTATTTAAGCGAGGCATGTATCTACTTTGCATCCTAGTTTTACCCATCCCCTAATCTAATTTTGAAAAACTATTGTACGCGGCGGAGATTTTAAAATCTGAAAAAATAAAACGATTAGTATCGCTTGAGACTTGGCTTCACTCACAGACGATTACTAGCAATACCGTGGACAGGAAAAATAACAAATAAAGAAGTTAATGAAAAAAGGAGTTATCGGTAAGAGTCATTTGATGCGGGAAATACGTACGAATAATACTGACGCGATTAGTAGAAGGTGTTGTCGGCCGTGAAAGGACGTCGTCGGTTTCAAATATCCGAGAGATGTTAATTGTTTTTCATTTACCAAGGGACCGACAAGCATAGTTTGAAGCAACGAAGGATGTGGACGCCGCAACCTTCGATAACGAAGATGGCTGAAGAAGAAGAAGATTATTTTTCATAACAACATTTACACAGTTCGTACAATTCTCGTACAGCGCGTGATTTATGTTTTCTTTTTTTCAATCGATACTCTCGGAGACTAAAAATAAGGCACGTTGTAAAATTTGAATAAAAATACGCTATTCCGTGTATAATTCTCCAGAGCAAGACAGTCTAGTAAAGAGAGTTAACGTCGGCGTAAATGTGTTACGTTGAAATATTATTATTCGGTAAAAATGATAATTCAGTTTTCCTCGACGTGTAAATTAACTCTATGATCCAGATGTAAGCCGAAATACTTGACTCCGCACGTCCCTTCTAATTAAGTCTAATGCCATTCACTCGAATTCTGTTGACTATATAGTGTAAATTTTGTTTTAGACAACGATTAAACGACTGAACCAATCGTATATTCTGTCAACTTCCTCTTTTATTAAGTACTGGAGCGATGTTAGGATAACGTGAATTTAGCCGGAGAATGACGTCAGATACGAGCCATGGCACACAGTGCGATGTTGTACAATACATTGACTGTGTGTTATTGATTTTAACTCGGTAACTCCGATTTGTAAAATAGGATTTAAACTGTATGCAACAAATTCGCGCAACTGTACAGTTCATCCGAGAGACTATAAAAATGCTTTACTTAAATCTAGATAAACACCATACTGACAGACCATCTACAAAAGTACTCGCAATGTACGAATTGAAATAAACACGTACCGATTTGGACTGAAAAATGTTAATAATGAAACGGTGTAAATTCGTTTAAACTTTCAAAGTTGATTGGTGACTTAAGCCATCCTCATCGATTGATAACGGATCGGCCGATATCAATCTTCAGGCGTCGTCCGCTATCAATGCTGGAATTGACGAGAGCATTTATTTATTTCAACGTCCATTCGGTACACCGTCGGTTAGGCTTAATCGGACAGGCGCTTCTTCTTACGCGGATATAATTGAAAAGAGAAATTAATTAAAAGTTTCGCGGGCATTTATATTCGCGCTGCTCGTGTGGGCTTACTGTTTCTTTTCTAACCAATTCACACACACACACACATATTACACAATTACCGACAAGTTTATTACGTATTAAAATCAGGTAAAATGAAATACGAGTTTACGCAAAATATTTTATATTCGCAGATCGTCGATTGCGTAATACACGGCTCGGACCTAAGTAGCGTTTATGTAACCTATTGAAATATTTTAATGTAGGACGACGATAAGTACATATATCTACATCGCACACATACATATATATATATATATATATATATATATATATATATGTATATCTGAATAGAATAAGCGCAAGCGAGTAGGAAGAATTAGGGTTTTCGAAATCCGTTGTATATATTTTTATAATTATTGCGTCGAATTATCAACTAAACCCTCTTTCGGGCTGTTCTTTAACCGACGATGCTATCCAGTACGTTTAATCTTGGTTTTCCCCTATTTTTTGCTCGGTACTTTTTCTTCGAAGACAACCGTCAGCATATTCGGTAGTCTTAACAGTTGTCCGATCAACTTCAAATCAGCGTATTGCTAATAAGACTGTAGTACGTTCTTTCGCTCTGTTATTGATGTTTTTCTTTATGAGACCTCTTCATGGATATTCTTCTCGAGGTACAAAGTTTCCGGTGTTTTCAAATTTCTTTCTTAGTCATGGTCCACGTCTCAGCCCTGTACAATGCTACTGTGTATGGCTTTAATTAATCGTTCACGCGAACTGAAGAGATCAGATTTTTTGCATATTTTTTTGCCACGGTCACTCTTGCGACGATCTCTTGGCTACAGGACGCGTTTATCAACTGTCCGAAATATTTAAAGGCTGTTGCTGTAATATTCTTTCTTCGAATTCAGTTTTTCTCACATCTGTCAAGTCCTAATCCCTATCATCGTTGTTTTAGTTTCTCCGATACTAATTCACATTTCGTATTTGATTGTAGTATTATTGATTTTTGTCCAGCATCTCGGAGAGGTTCTCCCCACCGTTCGATCATTCGCAAAAAGTATGTTCAGTCTTGACCCCACTTTTTGTATTTTCTAGCGCTTCATTTACTATAATTTCTGCATATGCATGGTGACGACACCCGTATCTCGCACCTGCAGTGATGCGTAGATGGTTTGAAATGTTTATTTTTTCACCTTACGACCGCTTTCCGCTTTGAATATAGGTCATCTAATATCAGTTTTGGTGGTACACCGATTTGGCATTTTCGTAATCTATGAAACGCGTTAAAAGCGCTCAATTCAATTTTTCTCCCATTACTTGTACAGTACAAATTGCGTCTCTTGTTGAGAGTTCACAATTCTTACCGTGTTCCATCTTAGATATGTACCTATAATACTTGCTATACGCGGTTTTATTATACGGTATTAATATCGATGGACACATTTCTTCGAGTCGGATTCCCTTATCAAATATCGTGCTTGTTAATCTTTAAAATACGACTTTGCAATTTGCTTCCCCTATAAAGAATTAATTCTGACGGTATATTATCACTTCCGGGTGCTTTATTTTTTACTCAGTGGTTCGAGACTGCAAGATCAAATTCTTCTTCTCTCAAAGTATCCAACTGTCTTTTCCATTTTCATCGTACTACCTACGCGTGTACGTATATTTTTGCTGGCTTTTTCTCCGATAAAGTTTCTTCACATATTGACGCCACGCCTCTTTTTATTCATCTTGCGAATCGGTTTTGTTAATACAATCCTAATCTTCTGGATTTTCGCTATTTGCGCATCAAATCACTTCTGCTCCTACTTTCTAATTCTTCCAACTCTTTGTATTGATTATTCCACCATTCTCCGATGGCTTTATCATCGTATATTTTACGAAAACTTGAGGCGATGGTCATTATAATATTATAATACCGCTAATAGCATTATTTTAAGAACTGAAATAATCATTTTCAAAGTGATATATATATATATATATATATATATATATACATTTACAGTTTAAAATCGTAAATCGACGGTACAAGCCTAGCCAGGGAGTAGGAGAGGTGGTAGCGGTTTTGAAAACAGCACTAAGTAACTAGATCCGAATGTAATCGACTGATCGAGATTCTGCGATTGAATTATGCAAATACATCAGAACTTTCCAAACATCTGTTCACGCCTATGTATTTTATATATATATATATATCCGTGAATATATATTCTCTAATTATCCGGATAATGTTATTAATAATAATAATAATAATTATAAAGCTAAACTAGAGACGATATACTTCAATATTTCGAACAAGTATCTGGACCAGTCATCTGTCCGATCGACAGACAGGCGACTCTTAAATTTATTTTCAACTTGATTCACTTGTTAAAATAAAATATATCGGCTAAAGGGACACACAGATTATCTGATTAAACGAACGGCGATATTATTAATAAAAATGTACACGATTCTCGTGCGAGTGTATGATCTTAATATATATATATATATATATATATATATATATATATATATATATATACAATAATAATATATCGTGTACGTGTAGATACATTGACGTACATTTCGTTCGGATATTATACGTATCGGAAAGAGATGTACTGAGGACGTTCGATTCGAGATGAGAATTTAAGGTGAAAAAGGACGGAGAATAGAGGAACAAATTATAAATTTATTTGGATAAATGCCACCATCGAGCAATTTTAAATGTAATTCCAAAAGACATCTGCCGACCGATTGTAGACGACCTTAAAATTTCGCCACAGCTCAAATTGCGATCGCGTCCTCCCGAGACATTACGCTGTGAACAGAAATAAAATCAGTCGACTACGGTAGCATTATAAAAATATAATTTCATTCAAAACACATTCTTACGTACATATAGGTATTACGACGAGAATAATAATCACAATAATAATTATTATTTTTTATTAATTATAATAATTTTTAATAATAATAATAATAATAATGATAAATTAAAAGATTAAACATCGGATCGGACGTGTAAATAGCACGCGCTGCCTGGAATTAATTATTTTCGGTTAATTTTATGCGCACACTCTCGATCAACAAATCACAAGTACACGGCGCGAATATTTCTGGCCGGCCAAAAAATTTAAAAACCTTCATTACTCGCCTATAATTTATTCCATTTAGACCCATGCTACATATATATATATATATATATATATATATATATATATATATATATATATATATATATAATGCTACATACGGATATAATATAGACGTACGACCTAAACCGACTTTCGATTAAATTAATTTCCTCTCTGTTTTTTACGAGCAAAATAAACAGACGGATTTCGTGCGACTAATTTATCCGTCCATCAACGATATTTATTAATCGTGCTGCGTTTTTATTTCCATCTCTTTCTAATCTTTATCAACTTATACGTCGTCTCATCTCGATTATTTCTCGTCATCGATGACGACTATCTGCTGACTTTTTTTTCGATTCTATACGCGACTTTATTCGATCGCGGACGTGAAATTTTTCTGCTGAAAGACCATAAAGTTACGTAAGTAAAAAGACATTAAGCAGTCGATAAATAGCCGACCGACCGAGGAAAATCATTCAACTAACTAAGTTTCGAATCCCAATTAGCATAATTATTCGATAGTCAGTGTTCTACGAACGGTCGACTTACAATGTATATTCAACTAATTCTATTCGTGTGATCCGCTAAAAATTCTCGAAATCGAACTTTTTTAATTAAAAGAAAAAAAAATATTTATTTTAAATCGCGATCATTTCACTATAGAGGGAACTTTTCACACACACATTTATTATATACAAAAACATATTTAACATAAAATTATCAATTTTATACAGGGTGTTTATTATACAATACCTAGGCGAACTGCAGACAATTTTCAAATAAATATTTTTAAAATTGAGCCTTTTCACATCAACCGGAAAATAAACAATTTCGCCAGCGTTAATAAAATGTACTGTACCGTATTATAGTGGACGTCGTGATTGAACGGCTTAGATCAGTGAAACGCTTAAACATTTATGACCAAAAAAAAAAACCGTAACAATGACTCATAAACCTTCATTCGAATGTTCGTCAATCTTAGAAATAGATTGATGGACAATTCGAAGTTTTCTGTTACTAGATTGTTTCTTTCCGCGAATTCGACTAGCATTTCTCATTTCTTTTATATTTTTCATCGAGTGCGCGAACTTCTCGGCCACTTAGCTGCCATGGTCAACTCCAAATTTGGTATTTAATTCCCCTATTACTAACGCCGTATCGTTGATTTTTGCGCATTTCTTCCAAATCGCTGTAGAATTTTGTATTTCTCCCAAGTCACTATCCGCAGTTGATGCCATATGCCTGAATAATCACGATTATCGATTTAGACCTGCTTTCGAATCTGATAAACATTATCCTTTCTGACTTTGGAATTATCGCGCTGATTTTATTCCTAAGTTTTAAATTTAACTGCTACTCCGTGTTCGTCTTTTCCTGAATATATCACTTCATAGTCCTCATCCGACTTTATTCTTCCGTTTCCAATCTAGCTTCTGATATTACGTTTGCAAGTTTTTCAATCTGGTACAGAGATACGACATTCCATGTAGCAATGTTAATTTCCGTCCGCCTGGTTTAACCTCTGCGATTCTTAGCACCCTATACGGTTGTCTCGGCGGATGAGAATCAGCCCGACGAAGACACTTAGAGCAATTTTACTTTCGCTATTCGTGGATAGAATAATGGTATCCCGTTGTCTTCGGTCGTGATTTTCTTCCCTCGGCCTATAGACCCGAACTAGCGGTTTGTTATTAAGCAGATAACAGTGTGATTACGGCGATCCGAGCCGAGGGAGAGACAGTCATAAGATTTATGCAGACGTTTATGGCCAGTTCAAGCTGAACATCTGCATCCTCGTGTCTCTTACCCTCTCTCTACTGAAATCACCTGGGCTTTCTACCAGTGTAGTCGCTCTTGGTTCGCGACTGCTTATTATTTGACTAATTGTCTTTATTCGCAGCTAACCTACATATCTGTAGGCCGTTCAACTATCCGCCGGTTAGAGCTCCGGTTCCCAGAAGGTGCTAAGTATATATTCACATTTTATTCGATTTGATCATTGCTATTATTAATTATTATTATTATTATATATACTCGTACGTATATGTAATAAGTGTGATAGTTGAATATTGGAGCCGTAAAAGTAGGAGAATTTATTCCAGTCAACGAAAAGTCGATAATTCCTTTCGCCAAATAGTGGGGTGGTCTATAGAAAGTGGTTAAATAAAGAAGAATATGCATATACAAAAATGATAATTTGTAATTTAAATTTATACATATTACGATTACGTATAATTCGTGAAATCGTTTAATCGTAGTTCGTAGTATTAATTCGTTTTTATGCGCAGGAGAGAAATAAATACGCCTTCGGAGATGGGGTCTCCGTATGGTTATACCGTCGGTAATTGTCAACAAAGAATTGGATACAACGTCAATAATCGAATAGTCGATTGGGATATTAACGATTCGACCATACCGCGTGTAAGTATATTGTTTAAATCATCCGCATATTAATAATAATAATAATAATAATGCTAACAAAACAAAATAAAATCGAAGTTAATCACTAAAATTTAACTTCGACTTTATTTTATTTCGTTAATTCATAAAATCACTACTCTCCAATACATCAACGTTATTAACAATGCTGACTCGGCGAACAGTTTTAAAAATTAACTTCTCGAAATGCACGTTTCTGAAATAAAATAAAATTTTGAACAACTTTCAATTATGGATTGAATTAATTTTTAAAATTCTTATTTTACGACGCCATATTTTACTGCCGTCTCGATCGTGACTAAACATACGACTGCTTCCTGAGTCGAATAGTCAGCTATTGTTTTTTAAAAATTTTACATCATTTTCCGCCAAGGTAGTCTTTTCGGAACTGTTTTTGAAGTGAAACTTCTATTGGCTCGTTGTATATGGGGAAGCGAGAAAAAGAAGAAGCACTGTATTTCTTATTATTAAGTTACATGCGCATAAGCGTATTAAATTTTAAAAATGAACAATTTACCCGTACCGAATATAAAACAAAAATTCTTTCCAGACAAACAAAGATAGAAAAATTTATACGATAGGCTTACAAATATCAAAAAATGTATAGATTACAGGAAAAATTTGTATAAAAAACCTGTTCCAATATATCAGAATAAAATTATAACTTACTCTATCACAATATAATATCTTAAAAATATCTTAGTCTATTTGCTGATACTAGAACTAGAATTTAATAGCCGACTTACTATAAACAGATATGTTTTATACGTCGGTGCTTGTACCTCTTATATCTGTGTCGCAGAGACTGGTAGTCGTAGTCTCCTATCGAATGTATCAGTAGTACATTATCAGATGAATTGCAGTTGGCGAAAAATTTGTTCGCTGTATTTTTAATGATTTCCTGTATGTAAGGAAACGTTAAAATATCATGCATAGATTTAATTTTAGTAAATCTCGGTTTATTCAAGATAATTCTTAAACAATGATTTTGTAGTCTTTGCATCTGATTTATACTGCTATTGCTAATTTGTTTTGCGCCGATTAAATATTTGAAATAGACAACTCAATTTGCGCATCGTTCTATTTACACGATCATTAATATGCCTCGTAAATGTAAGTCGTCTATCCATAGTTATGCCTAAATATCTTACATTTTCCTTCCAATCGAGGTAATTGTTTTTGACTCGAGAACGAAGTGATTAAGTAGAGAAAAAGGATTATACACATAGGCACATAGTCAGGCCTATTCTCACAGTGTAGTCGGGCTCCTCCACTCGTTTCCGCATGCTGTACTCATATATTCAGTTTACATACACACACGTACAAACACGTACGGAACTTAGGAAATAATATTTTTCGCGTGTTCGTATTCGTTCTTTTGCGCATGCGCGCACGTCTATCCGTCATTCCGTTCAAATCTTCGCTGCACAAAGGATTGTGCGACGTATATTTGAGAACGAAAACATTTGAGTCATCGCGCCATGTCGAGTTAAGCGTAAAAGTACGTTCCTTTTCTCTTTGTGAAATCTGTACAAAGTCGTGAGTTTATTAAATAAGTGTGTCTTTTCGGGGAAACATCTTAAGTTTCGCTTCTTCTCTGCGCCCCGACGCACAATGTTTTTTTTTTTTTTTTATTTATCCTTTTTCTGTACGATTTTCCCGATTTAAGTAATAGCGAAATATTACGTTATATCCCGACGATAATACGTTCTCAAACAGCTGTTACAGAATGTCTGCGATCAGTAAAAGATTACAAAGATAGCCAACGTCTGTGATTTTTCGAAATGGTAAATAATTATCAACCAACACGTGTCGAGCACGGTTTTTTGAAAAGAAACTAAAAACAGCGGCTACTTTCATCGACCTTTCTTCCGTTAATGACACTGTGTGGCGGACTGGCTTACTCACTAAATTTCTGCAAGTGATTTCATGTAGAAAAATACACTCGTTACTAAACAACACGATCGGTAGTCGTAGAATTAAAAGTTTACTTAAACGGAAAACAAAATGAAACTAGTATAAAGGGCCTACCACAAGGATCGATACTTGCCCCATTATTATTTAATTTGTATATCACTGATCTTACAAAAGCCCGGAAATTTATTTACCTAATCGACATAGCTGTGGTCACACAGAATACTAAGCTTTACATAGTGGAGGAGATATTACAGGTAGATCTATCACTATTAGCAGACTACTTTAAAAATTGGCGATTAACATTAAACAGTGACGAGACATTTGTATCATGTTTCCACCTTAATAATCAGTTATATAGAACGAAATTAAATATTATGCAATCGGAGAGCGCAAACTAAAGCAAAAAGAAAATCCG
This sequence comes from Coronaproctus castanopsis, assembly GCA_032883995.1. Taxonomy (NCBI): domain Eukaryota; kingdom Metazoa; phylum Arthropoda; class Insecta; order Hemiptera; family Monophlebidae; genus Coronaproctus; species Coronaproctus castanopsis. The sequence goes on from CM065053.1 coordinate 139,052,966, forward strand.
AAAAGTCTTGCAGTAATTCTAGATGGCCTACCGCAAACATCTTCAGTGCACAGCGGCTAAACAAAGAACACGGACGAACATAATACAAAAACTTTCAGGTACACGTGGGGCGCTTCATACGAACATCGGTACTTGCGTTGGTTTACTCGGCGGCCGAATATGCAGCGCCAGTATGGTTGAACTATCGAAAATAGTCTATGTACAACTGAAGGCAGCTCTACGTATCATTTCCGGTACAACTAAATTAACACCGGTAGAGTGGCTACCAGTACACATTCGAAGGAAAATTTCAACTATTAAAGAATGGATGAAGTATACGAATGATCCAAATCTACCGATACATCGAGATCTAGAAAAGTCAGAAAGGCTAAAATCGAGAAAGCCGACTCATAGATTACCTACAAAACTCTTAGCATAGGGTTTTGATGCGGTCGCAGCCTAGAACGAAGAATGGAACCAAAAGAACCCAGATAGAAACACAACGATAGGCACACCGGATAGCAGACCAGTCTAGGCTTTGAACTAGAAAATCTGGATACGCTACGCAGTGGTCATATGCTCGTAAATTCGAGTTTCGCATGTGATTCATCTTGTGACTGCTAACAAGGAAACTAGACAATGGATCATATCCTGAAAAAATGCCCACGTAGAGCTGTTCGCGGTGTATGGGAGGATATTCGAGTAGTATCAACCACGGCCATAGCATGGTTACAGAATTTAGATACGGACATTTAAGCTACCCGTAGACGTACGACATTCACAATCCGAATAAAACTCGATCGATACTATTTAAAAGTCGAAGATAACCGCGTTACATGAGAACTTTAAGAGTGTACTTTGGTGCAACAGTGTATCTACTAGATAAGAGTCTCGTCTTTATCTTTCTGTTAAAAACCGATAAAACAATACGCTTCATATCTGTCCGTTGTTTAGTCTCAAGTTGTCGTCTGAATTTAACGTATAACGTGTCCGCAAATTTCGAATTCTAGTTCTAAAAGAATGCAATTAGAGAGCGTTTTTGAAAATGCAGGTATATTTACAGGATTATGCTGGAAGAGCGCAATCTTGACTTCGTGTTGTCTAAATTTTTTGATAAACAAGGATGAAGATTATGTTGTGCTAATCTGAACGAATTAAACAGAAGACATATGAATACAGAATAAAACGCAAATACTCTATATGACGAGTAAACGATAAAATATTTGCCATTCGTTATTAGTAAAACGAAATACTAGTGTGTAAAAATTATAAAATCATTTTCAGTTATTTAATGTTCGATTATATAAATGACGAAATTGTTACAAATATATATATATATTATATAAACATTCGTTTTGTCAACTGGGCTGTAGAAGTATTCGAAATGTGGTGCTGGAGGAAGTTTCAACGAATATACTGGGCAGAAAAAATTAGTAATCAAACAGTACCTGATAAAATGGGCGAAAGAAGAAATATTTTAAACCGTATAAGGAAAACTCAACTTTGGACATGTACTAAGATCAAATCAAAGCAGCATGTTATCCACAATTATTGAAGGGAAAATTGTTGGAAATCGACCGCGTGGAAGACCCAGAATGACGATTATAGACACTGTATTAAAAGACACTGGAATGCAAAATTATGTGGACTCGAAGAGGACGGCAAGTGACCGTGTTGTGTGGCGAGAATCGTGTTGGGGCGAATCATCCAGATGGCTGTTACATAATCATCATATATAATATACATATTTATTTATTTATTTATTTATCTATATAACGTATGTTACCTAGGTGTAGCGCCCCACTCGGTATAATATCGTAATTGGCGTCGCATATAAATAATGCCTGTAATGCTAGTCCATTTTGTACGTAAAAATAAACGTAAATGACTAGTCACGACGTTCGGTAACGAACAACATGACGACGACGACGATGATAATTATGATATTACCTAGGTACGATAAAACGTACAAAGTTTTGAACATTTCCCACGGATTAAGTAAGGAATACTAAATATTTAAAATTACGCGGCATTCTCTCACTAATAGAATAACAGATGTTTTTCAAGATTTACAAACACACGTATAGATATATATATATATATATATATAGTGTGTATGTGTATACAAATATCAAAAAAACAAATTTAAATAAACCTGGATAATTTTTATTCTTATACGAGATGACAGAGAAATAAATTTTAAAATATGTCCCGACAACTAGCCATCCGATATTTAATTTTCATTATTAATGGAATTTTAAATGTTACTAGGTTTTATTTTAATGGAAGCCGCCGTAAAATCTACTTTACTATATACGTCTGTGTTAATTCCACAAAGATCCAACTTTCACCACTTATAATATAACGTCTACCACTCACCATCCGCCATCCGTCTGAGAAAAGTGAAACAGATCTTCCGTCGGGATCATCGGAAGTACCTTAAATAATCGGTGGCAAAGAAGAAAAAGAGAATATTAAAATAATTAAATAATCAAATCGGATTTATTTAAAATATTACACAGAACGTGACAATATTAGTAATGCGTTTATTAAAACATGTACATACGTAGGCTAATACGAAACACGTCCATTCCCTTTAACGGAAAACACATAAACATATCGACGCTATTCCCGTATAAATAAAGTATACGTGTATAGTACATGTAAAAAAAAGTACACATAAAATCACGGAACATATTCAAATCTACACACACACATACATACATATATATATATATATATAATGCGCATGTATACGTATTCTCTTGTGAGTATATATATATATATGTATATAATGCGCATGTATTATACGTATGCTCTTGTGAGTAATAAGATATCACGTACACTATAACATATCGGCATAATAATCGGAACAAAAATCGAATCCAATCAAATATATATTTGTTACTACACGCGAAATGAAACCAAATTCTTACTATCAAATCAAATCAAATCAAATTTTATTCATTCTTCTAATAATGAACAATTTAACAATATATAATAATTAATACACAAATTAATACGCAAATTAATGCATATTTCGCAATGCGCATATTCGGGCGAACAGGGATAATAATAACACATGTAAACAAAGTTAAATAATAGTAATAATGACGATGATAAATAATAAAATTTCTACGAATATAATATGCAATATTGCAAATATTCGAACGTATTTACGATTATTTATTGCAAATATTTACCGAAAACAACCGTATTCAGTGACGTAGCCAGACTTGGTTGAAAAGGGGGGGGGGAACTAAATTATAACAGTAAACCGGAGTTAAATTGAACTTTAAGTAAGTAACCAAAACTCAAATAGGTTAACCCCAATAAGCAATCCAAATCGTCAGAGTTATTTTTATACTTATTAGAAACTAAAATAAAACAGCGGCAGGCCTGTTTTTTGCTATCAATATAACGAAAACGAAATCAACAGATGAACAGGGTTATAAAAATTATTATTTGCAATATAGTACAAAATTATTTACTTCAAAAACAACAAAATTTAAATAAAATAAACGAAAAAAAAATAGTATTATGCAAAACTGCATTTAACAACGAGTATATATATTTTCTTATTTTCAATTTCAAGGGGTGGCGGTTTCAGACCCGAACCACCCTGACTACTCCACTGGCCGTATTCAAGTATTCTATTTCTGTACTTTTAGTTCAGTCCTAAGAGTGATCTTTTTCCACGATGATATTTTTCCAATAGTATTATATGCAATATAAATAATTAAATACATCCATCAATGCGCAATAATTTTTCCATAAATAAATGTATAACACAAATCTACGAGGCTTATTCATGATGCGCAATTGAGCCGACATATACACATATATGTGCGTTCACACATGTCCACTAACATTAAAGCGTATAGTATGTGAGAAATCAAAAGAAGTAATTAAACAAATTAATAAATAAAAACTAATAATAATATTATTAATAAGAAAAATATTATTAATAATAATAATAATAATAATAATAATAATAATAATAATAATAATATTTTCAATGTTAAATTTTGGCGTAGAACGGTAACTATAAGTTTCCGTATATACTTTCAACTATATTATGATCGCTGCAAAGACAAAGACAGAAAAAAAATCAAAAACCAACGAATAAAATTTTATAAATTTAAAAATTGCGAAAATAATTTTTACATTTAATAAAAAAGATTATATATATATATATATATATATATATATATATATATATATATATATATATATATATATATATATAAAGGAAAAACACTTGGCTTAGCTAGAGAATTAAGGAAACTGTTATTACCTTATGATTGCGATGCTCACGTCGAGATAGAGACATTTCTTTATTGTTTTTTTAACGGAAGTCGGATCACTTATCGCAAATCGATAATAATTCAAAAAAAACTTAAACAGTTATCTGAGAATAAAAGGAACGAGTGAAAAGTGCGAAGAGCAGGACCCGTACAAAAGAGGATTTTTTCAATACCTAAACTTGTACAAGGAAGTAAACATACGCGAATTCAATATGTATTGCGATAATATATGTGTGTGTATGTGTATATGAATATATGAAAGTTATTGTCCTTCCATAAGAAAAACAAATAAACCTTTTCTAAAAATGGCATTAAAATGTCGTTATACAATTTAGCACACTCTCGTATATATATATATATATATATATATATATATATATATATATATATATATATATATATATATTGATTGTATGTATATGTGTATGTACAAGAATGAATTAAAATGAACCAGTTCTTAATTCTCTTAATAAAAATCGCCAATAAATTTATATATACGTATCACAGTATCGTATTATTAAAATATATATAAAAATTTACCGTGTAGCTATTATAAAATAAAAGGTTCCTTCAAGATCCGGTATAATAAAATATATATGTTATATATATATATATATATATATACTTATATAGTGATAATGATAATGATGACGTTGTTCTACATGATTATGTCTTCATAATTCTCCGTCTAGTACGTTGAAATGTAAATAGCCGGCTAACGATTTTAAACATCGGATTAGTAGAAATGTTAGGCGGCTAAGTAATAAACCGAAATTATCAAATGTTAATTCATAAAATAATAGAATAAAAACCCGGCTGATAAACAACTACTCGCATAAATTACAGCTTAAGATATATAAATAAATATATATATATATATTATAAATGTGTGTATATGTATGTATAATTTTATATACGTATATAACAATTGTAATAATAAAATAACCAGATCTGTTTTTTTTCATTGCACTTAAACATAGGTAATCGTAACGTACAGAAATCATAGCCATTAGATTTTCATCATAATATATGCGTGACGTGTAAAAATGAATACAACTAAAGCTTCTTTATCTCCTATTTGTTGCGAAACAATAAAATCTGTCTTAAATATATAAATCTCAATTTTACACGCGAACATATAAAATTATTATCCGAATGTTATTCGACCATTATTTCCATCGAAATAATGCTGGCAATAATAACAGTAATAATAAAACACGCAGAGACAAAAAAAAAACAAATTAAACGATTTTCTATATCGAAATTACAAGTTATATAAAGGCGCTTAAGGAAATAAATTGTATCCATTTTCTAAAAAAAAAAAAAAAAAAAAATATTTTAACATCAATACTATTAATTATTTTTTTGAATTTATGTTCTAATGGAATTATTATAATTAGTATTAAGATCATTATTTTTATATTACTTGTGTGTATGTACTTAAATTAGGTATATGTGTGTGTAGATTCTTATAGATAGGTAGCATTTAAGTACCTCGTATTTTTCCATTCTATCCGTCATTAAATGCATCAATTATTATTATTATTATTTTGTTAAAATTTTATTTTTCGTTATTATTATCATTACTGTCGTTGTCGTTATTGTTGCAATTATTATTATTATAATTAATATTATTATTAGTTAAACTTCGTAATTATAGCGTATGCAGAGTCTCATTTACCTCGTTCTTTAAGATTGCGTTTGGTGTGCGTGAGACTTTAACGTCTCAAATTGTCTTCACGGGGTACATAAATGTTCGTGCGTGTGCATACGTATTAGGTATGCATGTGTTTATGTGTGAGCATATATAAAAGTATTTGCGGTTATTTATGTATCGGAAGAAGATGATCGTGTGTATATAATAATATTAACGTTTCACACGGTTTATTGTTAGTTTGTGGGTGTATCTACGGTTATTTAAATTTATTTTGTTTTTTTTTTTTTTAATTATTTTTTCTTTTATTTTGATTATTTTAATTTGATTTATATATATATATATAATTAAATAATTTATTAATGATCGTTTTATAATTTGTTTATAACTTTCCGCTTATTACTACCACGTTTGTAAATGCTACAATTTTAATTTTTTAGCCGGCGCTCGCGCAGTTTAAGCGCATAGTCGGTCTATATTTTATTTTCGTGTATGTAAACTTTTTAATGAAATGTCATAATAAATCGAATTGAATTGAAATTGAATTATATCTAAATATATTTTTAATTAGTTTGTTAACGAAAAATGTACTACGTAATAAAGTGGCATTTTTGATTTGAATAGTAACGTTTTATGCGTCAATTTTTTAATTAATTGCAACTTCAACGCGTGTAAATAATTTTTAAACACTCAAGAAGTCGAATGAGAGTGGATGTGCAAATGTTTGGACGTATATTAACAAATATGTATATAGTATGATTATAAAACTTATTAATAATTTATTTAACGAAGGCAGCCGCATATTATATGAGCATTTTGCGTATATCATCACCTGACTCCTTTCTGTATATCGCATCTATTCTTTGAGTTCTCCGTTCCGATCTTTATATTAGCGCTTTGACTCCAGTACAGATTATTGATAATTTTTAAGTCCTTATTATCGATATTGTATTTCTTTAGAATTCTCATCAATTTATCGTGATTGACACGATCAAATGGTTTTTCATAATCAATGAAGCACACGATGAGTTCCCTATTAGCATTTAATGTCCTTCGGACGATTACTTTCCGAAGGGCTATCGAATCTCTCGTTCCTATTTTTTTTTACTACGAACCAATACTGGGTTTCACTTAGATTTTCATCTCACTTCCTTTCAATTCTGGCATTAATGATCGATAGTATAACAACTTAATCGAATGACTCATTAGCGCGATGCTTCTATATTCTGAGTACTTTTTCGCATTATTTTTCTTTGGTAATAGCACGACGTTTTGAATTCCTCGAGCAGCGTTCCTTCATCGTATATTTTGTTCGGTATCTGTAAAATCTTTTTTCATACGTCGGTGTTATGTGTTTTATCAAATCTACAGGAATGAGATCTTCCACCACAGTTTTGTTGTAACGGCCGTTTCTCAGCTCCCACATTTCAATTCGTGGTGATCTGCAGTTGAAGTTTTAATTTGAACTGGCCGTGTATCGTCCCTGTATAGTTCGTCTATGTATTTTATCCAGATATCTTTTCTCGATCATTGACACTATATTTCTGCCCGTCGCGTACATGCTACCCCACTTCTTTTTTTTTGTGTTGGCGTGTGTTCATCATTTGTTTTATTTTGGTAATCTCGGTCATTGTGTTTCTTCTCAACTTCTTCAATTTCTTGACATTTCTCACTACACCGTTCACTTTTTTTTGCCTTCGTGCACACGATATCTTTGTTTATTATCGTGTATACTAGTTCGGTTTACTTTTCGTCTTTTCTCCATCGTATCCAATATGTGTTGGTTCATCCACACTTTGACCTGGTAGACGCGCAGAATTGCGAATAATTAGGTTATATAATCAGTATAGAAATATAGTTTATCGATTATTTATTAACTATATATAAGTTTCATTTAAATATACGTTCACTTTTTATTTCATTTACATTTTATTCTTAAATTTTTTGTTTTATTCCTTTGATGAAACGTCGTGTAATATACAGGCAAAGTCAAAAAGTCAGTAATGAGATCTTCGACGTTTTGTATCGGATGCCTAAAAACCGAGTCGTTCACCATGGCCCACATCGAAAAACCTAACCGGGTTCTTGGGGGACCAAATTATGCGGTCACCTCTACCAATCCAGTCAGAGTAAATGCTCATTGAGGCAATTGCGAACTTCTAAGCTTAAATGCACGCCATCTTGCTGCAAAATTATGTGCCGTCCTTCGAATCTCTCATCTTCATCCAAAGTGGCGCGTAGTTCTTGTAAAAGCACTGTCGAAAAAATAATGGCCAATAATGCCTGGATAATTCACACCAGCCCAAACCGTTACTCCTGGGGAACTGTCGTATGCGCGATTTTCCAGTTTGAAAGCTGACTTTAATCTTCCCCGTATTTCGAATTGGTTTCTGTAATAGAATGTTTTATGTTTTTATAAATTCAAGTGTATCGAACAAACAGTAAACTGAATTCAATTGAATTATTATTATTATCATTAATGTTCCCCTATCGTTATTTTTTGTATTTTATTTATTTCGATATTACGCTTTTTAACGCCCATAATAAACAAAAAACGGTTAGCGTAATCTACGCGCATACTGCACGAACGTCGGTATAATTAACAAAAACCAAAAAATTACAATCACATTATTAGAAATAAATAACCTCTAACGACATTACATGCTAGGATTTTATTCATTAATACTGTTATCCGGGGACACGAAAAAATTCTATTAACAGAATTAATAGTTAACCGCAACAAATTTGGACGCTTATTAAAGACTAAAAAACGGATGAACGGATCGTATTGTTTTATTAACGGAAGTAGTATAAAGGCCAGCCTTTTATCTTGTACGTACGCGACCACTGTATACTCCGATCTTCGCAGGTAATGTTCGAATTGTAAACAGCGTTTATTGAGTTTTATTCGGCTGGACAATTATTTACCATTTCGATAAATCAAACGATATCTATTGAAGTGAAACTTCTATTGACACATTACTTATAAGCCTATTCTCTCAGTGTAGTCGGGCAATTACACTCTTTGCCGCATCCTGTACTCATCAGTTTACATACATACGTACAAAAACGTACAGAAATTACGACATACATGCGTAAATGTGTGTATACATCAGCATGTCTCTCTCTTTCTCTCTGTATATATATATATATATATATATATATATATATATATATATATATATATATATACAAAAAGAGGACCCGAGGCATGGATTTTTTTAAAATAATGTTTTGCTAATCGTAGACGTTCTGTAAGAGCTAGTAACACATTTTCATTTCCTAATAAATCCTGGTACGGCCCCCGGACGGTTTAGTACGGGTAATCTTATAAAAGAAAATGTAAATTTCTTCTTGCAGCAGTTAACCTTTTCACCTAATGAATATTTTAATTATGGCAAATTTCTTATAACTACTGTTTATAAATCTGGAAATAGAGCTGATGTTTCTAATTATCATCTGTATCCTATCTACTATTTCGAAATTTTTTTAAAAATTTGTCAAAGAATAATGTTGACTTATCTCCAAAGGATAAGTTTCTTTATCGTAAATCAATACGGCTTCTTACCGGGTAAATGGTACAAACCTCCTTTCAACACACTTCTCATATCATCGGTAATCTAAGGGTCGCTCCGTTTTGTCGATTTATCTAGGCAAAGCTTTCGATACGGTAAATCATGCGATTCTTTTAGAGGAAATTAGTCGTTGCACTTATAATGTTTTCAACCGATTCCAGGCTTTCCTGAAGAATAGATCCCACCCGACATAAATAAATAATATTAAAAAGTGAATACGTCATTCAGAGCTTTGAACTGATCCCGCAAGGAAGTGTTTTTTCCCGTTCTTCATTTACATTAATGATCTTTGCAATCTGACGCTTAATATTAAAATTCACTCACGATCGCAATACTTAGCCCGAGAAGAGTTTAATCGTGTAAATTGGTTACGCGCAAACGTTCCACAAAAATTACCTTCCACCGATGTGATAATCTCTTACAAAGAGCGGGCGAAATAAAGTATGTCGGAGTTATCGTTGACGATCGTTTGGAACAAACGTATCTTTTACCTAGCCAAAAAGACCGGGAAAATTAAACTACATATTTTACTATTTAAGACAGTGTACCCCGGCTTATAGAATTACGCACTAGCTTCAGATTTTCTTATAAAGTCATTAATACGTTCACAAAACATTCAATATTTCTACTAATTTCGATACTATATCTAAAAGTAATTGCTTACCGGTATTCAGTCCCTCTATGCTGGAACTGTTCTCTTTAATTTACTAGCCGAAAACTTTTCGAGACTTAAAATACAAGCACAATAGATATTGCACGTTTCCCCGTACACGCACGATTTTAGTCATTTACGTACACATATTTCATATCGACACATACTTGAATAATTATTAAAACTCAAAAAGGGGAAAAAAATTATACTTAATATCGGACTCGAGGACCGCGAGGTAAGAAAAAAAAGATAACAAAATTTCTGGATGCGACGGAACGAATCGTCGGTCTAAAATAGAGTTGGGCAAGATATATCGCAAGACGAGACGATAATCGGTGGATCAAACGTACGACGCAGTGGCAGCGCCCGTTGACAGACGTCAGGTGACTAGATAGGGAGGGATGATATTGCCAAACTGGAATTAATTCAGATAGAGCACGTTCGAAATGTGCGGGCTACTCAAGACAGTGATATCGACGTATCGCGATATATGTATACACACACATATATATATATATATATATATATATATATATATAAAAATGCGTTAATTAAAATACCTTTTTAACGGTACCATTTTTATACGTTTTATATGTACAGGTGAACGAATTTAATCGTTGGGAAGAATGGGCAGACGGCCATTGTAGATTAGTTTATCCAGCGACCAGCGAGGAAGCTAAAAGACACGCGTCCGGTTGGGCTATGAGAAATACAAATAATCATAACGTTCATATATTAAAAAAGTCGTGTTTGGGAGTATTGGTCTGTTCGCGAAGATGTCTATTGCCGAACGGGGATTCGGTACATTTAAGACCGGCTATCTGCGACAAAGCACGTAGAAAACAACAAGGTTAGTCACGCACTAATGACGCATATATATATAATTATTTCCGAAAGAAAGTTTTCATTTTTAGGATACCTACGCACATAGAAACAATTCCACTAATTGTTCATTGTCTAACATTTTTATAAAAGAAAGAAGAGTATATTTCAATTTACGAGAAATAACAAAAACGAAAATTTTAAATCATAATTACTTAACACCTATGACGGCTCACCCTATAATATCATAGTAAAGAAAAATGAAAAATTTATACTTAACAATAATATTCATATATATATATATATATATATATATATATATATATATATATATATATATATATATATATATATATATATATATGAAAAAACCTGTCCAACGAAAAATAAAACTTATAATAATAATTTTAATAAAACGTTAAACATTAATTAAATATAGAAGAAATAATAAATCGTAAAATAAGTCTCATTAAATCATTACAAATTATGTTTGATATGTTTATATTTACTATAGACATAAATTGAAGTAGCCTAGAATCGTAATTACCGATGGTAGAAATTAAATGATTTAAGCAGTCGCGTTTGAGAACAAAATGAATCATCGGGAATTTGCACAATAATAATAATAATTATTATTATAAGGATGATATCGACATATAATAATCATTAATGTCGATAAAAAACTCTTGATACCAAAAATAAAAAAATATAAATAACAATATAATATTAAAAAAAAAAAAAAAGAATAATATAAACATTATATAAATGTAATTATAATTAGTTGTGTAAAAAAATCGTCATAACTGTTAAAATTCTGACAATTTGTAAAGTATATTATTTCGTCTCACTCAATTTGATTTTTTTATTTTATATTAATCTGTCATAACATCGATATTGAAATGTGTATGTATATATAAAATATGTTATATATATACATATATATATATATATATATATATATATATATATATATATATATATATGTATATATATATATAATGTATATAAAACGAAATATGCACACACACACCATATATAAATATATAATATATATATCGTTATGGAGATTATGTATAGATGTATGGATTATGAGAAATTATTGAATTGATAATATGAATTAGTTGGTTTTTATTCAAACAATTAGCCATCTTTGTAATTTACGACATTACGAATCTCCCGTAGAATTTCGAAGGTTAATAAGCCGAACAAAGGGCACCCCAAAATAAGAAAACAAAACTGGGCTATCAGTTTATATTTGTAATAACGTAATTGTTAGCAAATTAAAAATATAACCTTAGTAAGATTGAAAATAATAAAGTAAGATATTATTGCCCTTTTACCGGCATTAAAGTCGAATGAGTGCGCGTTCCTGTAACAAGTTAAATTTAATATATACGCATCGTGTTTTACACATCCATACATTAAATCAGTAAATACATATAAATAAATTAATAAATATATATATACATGTATATACATACGCATTATATATTTATATAAACATTATTTAAAGATACGGATATCGTAGTGGCATAAAATTTAAAGACGCGTTAGTTAATTTTCAAAAATTATTTACCGGACAATTACAAAGTTTACGATGTTGCCCGTTCATGATTGTTTATGTATTGGTAGTGAGTAACGGCCGCGATGGGAACTACGTTATTACTACCAGTCCCACCAGCTGTGAGTTAACTTGTTTAAAAAGCGATTATTTTATTACGATAAGCGAAGAATTCGGTAAAGTCCCCACACACATATATATATATATATATATATATATATATATATATATATATATATATACTGTATGTATATATTTATATGTACATATATGAATGAAATATGTTAAACATAGGTACTGCGGACGAGTGAAATATTAAAGTATGATTTTTCATACTTTCCAATCAGATAAGAGCGAGTTCGTTCAAAATATTTACAAACAAGCATACTAATGTTGTTAATAAGCAACGGAATACGTTAAACTATTCGTTTTCAGTTATTACTAATATATCAAACGATGACGTAGTTATGACAATTTAGTGAAATAAGACACGGTTTTAATTTTTATCTTAATTTTCGTTTTAATTTTAATTTTAAGTTTTTTCTTAATTTTAATAGGCAAACCGTGTCCGAATAAACAGTGTTCCGGTCGTCTAGAAATACAACCTTGCAGGGGACACTGCGGCTATCCGGTAACTCATTTCTGGAGACACACCGAATTCGCTATTTTCTTTCAGGTCAGTACTAGTAGTTAGTATTACAAGTATCCTGCTCGAAACATGTTCCAAGTGAATTTCCCGAGTATAAAAAGAGAACTAATGCTGAAAAGTAATTAAGCAAATGTATACATATAAAAATGATAAATTTAAACAAATTAAAATTAAAACAAACAAAAAAAAAAAGGTTAAATTCGAAGAAAAAAAGGTTAAGAAGAGTAAACAGATAATAAAATTTGAAATGACTACAGATAAAACTGTAGACCAATGAAAGTTTTCAGAGTTTTATCTAAAAAGTTTAACAACCAGATTTAAAAAAAAAAACAAAAAACGAAATATTAGTAAAACATCCGATAACGTGTTGTTAATCAACCAAAAAATTTATTATTTAAAATAAGAAAGTATCATTAATATATAAGACCGCAATTTATTCTGCAAATCGTTGTTTTTTACACAAAACCGAGAAAATTTTAAATTCCGTTTTATACTATATAGTCTCCACGTCATCATTACCAGATTGTGTTCTGAATGTCAGTAAAGCTTTACTGTTCTTTACCGGATTTTTAAATCTTTGACTATTATGTAATTTAACTGATATCTTATAATATCCGCCAGGAATTATCCAAGTATATCTAATTCTTCTATGGTGCTTAAAGCAGTCAATAACAGCTGATGCTTTTCGCAAAACTCTAATGATTTTTCCCTCTGTTATTTCGATCTCCTAACCCGTAATTTACAATTACTTTAGTGTTATGTGTGTTAAATGTTTCCTCTCCTACAATCGCGTTCCAAACTCCTAGCAAAATTAGATTTTCTTATGATTTCTTCCAATTATTCATATACTTTTTCAATCTCTACTTCATCTTCCGTTGACCTAGGCGTATATACTTGCACAATAACATAATAACCGTGTCCCTAAGTTTCGTGTTAATCCTAATAAATATTATCGTTGCACATCCGTATTGTTTTGACTAATTTACCTATATGTTTCTTCATTACTAAAAACCCACTGCCGCTATTACATTGTTTACATCAGTGTGAATTATTCTATATTCATCAGACCAGTTTACGACGGCCTAGACTGGCCGAGGATGAGACAGTTAATATGTTTATGCAGTGTTTTAATTAGACAGTTCACCAATCGTGTTATCTTGTCACTACTGGAATCACCTGTAAAAGGCTTTCCACCAGTAGCCGCTCTTGGTTCGCGACTGCTTATTGGTTATTCGCAGCTAACCAGTATGTCTACCGGCCATTCCACTATCCACCACCTGTGGACGCGCCCGGTTCCGGTTAGAGCTCCGGATCCCAGAAGGTACAAAGTACCCCTGGGCGGGATATATATATAAAATATTTCTTTATTTCAAATCTAGAAATGATAATTAAGTGCGAAGAGGATGAGAAGCTTGAAAATCAGAGATAAGCCTAGACTCACGAAGCAGCAAATTTAGAAAGATATAGATCCTTTTTTCCCGCTATTATCTGTTTTTTTTTTTTTTTATTATGATCTTTTTTTTTTAGCTCGAATAAATGTTCGACTATCGTTTGATCCATTTATGTATTCGACGTTGACTGTATATAGGTATCGTTGCAGACGTACAAGGAACGTATCATCATTCGTAATACTTTGTTTTAATATGTCTCTGGATTCTCTTTATGTTGCTGTTCGAAGCATATCCTTCATAACTCAATTGCATAAAGTCGTACTGGCTTCAAGAGCTACAAATTATTTTTTTGCGTACTGAGGTCCGAGTAACCGATGAAGGTTTCTCGTTTTTATATTCAGTTCCATTTTCTTAACTTTAATAATGTGGTGTAGTCATATGAACGACCAATCGATATGTAAACCGAGTTTAATTAGCAACTGGGGTTTATTTTTACTATATATATATATATATATATATATATATATCTTCTTCTTTTTACGCCATCTCCGACCGAAGTTTAGCGGTCAACATAGATGTTCTGGCTTTGTCCTTGGACACCTTTGTTAACTCTGTAGATGTCTTGTTGTACCACCGACGCATATCAGCTCTCCATGACATTTTTCTTCTTCCCTGGTTTTCGATGTCCATCGATGACATCATTCAGTACAAGTTGGTATAACTGGATGTCTATTTATATGACGTAATATTTTAATTTTCCGAAGCGTAAAGTGTATAGGAGTTCCATTGGCTTTGACATTTTTCGCAGCACATCTGTATCGGTAACATGGTCTCTGTATGGAATCTTCAAAATACGACGATGTATATATACATCTCCAGCGCTTCGATCTTCTATTCAAGTGTGGATGTGAGAATCCAGTTTTTCATACCGTAGAGTAGTACTGGGGCTATACGTAACATCGCACCAATCGTAGTCTGAACTGCAGGTTAATATCATTCCGGGGGAGGGGGGTCATCAGATTTTTCATATTTAAAAAGGTCTTCTTGCTTTTTCTATGCGTGATCGTATCTAGATCGATTGATCGGTTTCCTCACGAAACCAGGTTCCGAGATATTGAAATTTATGAACTGTATGACTTGACCATTTATCGTTAATTTAATTTTTGCTATGGCTCCGGTATCGCTCTTTCTATGTATTGCTAACCATTTTGCTTACATTTATTTCGAGACCGTATTCTTTGCTTATTGAGGTGACTCGATCAACATATATATATATTTCGCTATCTATTTCGCGGTTGGTTAAAAACGACGTGATTGTTTCAATCTATAACTATTTTCCATTTATCTGCCCACGGTATAATAACGGTAGACATTTCGTAAGATTTAATTCCGGCAAATATATCAACGTCCGCGTCTCAATGCTAAAGAACGTACCGTGGTGTATATATTTTCCAGCAACGGTTATTTATCGGCTATAGATACGTACAATTGTCGGTTCGCCATGGTAAAACTTATTCCGGCGGATATCCGTATTACACTCTAAAACCAAATCTAGGATACTCTAAAATCCGATTTATCAATTTTCCGAGGATTAACGAGTAATTATTTAGGAGGAAAAAAGAAAAGAAGTCTAATCAATAAGACAATTGAATAATAATAATAATAATAATGTTAATGATAATGATAATACTAGGTTCGAATTCTACATCGTATATTCAGTTGTCAAATATAAACAAACAATAGATAAATCTTTCATCAATATGAAATTATTTACAGAGATTCAAGCAGTAAGATAGCACCGTAGCATTAATAATAAATAAGTAGTCGTATACCCCGTTGTCTGAGCGATGACGTATAATTAATATTGCATCTAATTGAATATATCGCCTATCAAACTATATTATTAAAGAGAGAAAATGTATAAAACAAGTGTAAGAAAAATCAAATATCATTATATATATATATATATATAATATATGTATGTATGTATCCTTATAAAAAAATATCGATCTAAAGAAACGATAATTATTTAATCGAATTGACGATATTCTTCCGTAGGCAAAAGGAATACACGATCATTTAAGACCAGAGGCAAAAAATACAGCCGAAGCTAGAAGAAGTTTAGGTTCCGGAAGACGTATTCGAGGTTTAGCTGTATTATTGTCTAATAATAAAGAATCTTCACTGGCCACTAAGGTAAATACATATTACTTGCCTACGCATGTATATATGTTATATATATATGTGTGTGTGTGTGTGTATATTAATCGGTATAATTTGTTTTTCCTTTTTTTCCTATTTCGATACTTTAATACCCGGTTTCGAGATATAATATTTCTTCTAAGCGAAATACGAATAAAAATACTTTTATCTTCCGGAGTAGTCGATATCGTTAGTATAAAAAACCCGAAACGCGTGCGGTAGGTATTAATAATAATAATAATAATAGTAGTAGTAATAATAATTTTTATCCGAATGGATAACGATTAAAAGTCGCCGCGTTGTATTCTGGAATAAATTAATTAATTAATCGTTAGAAAATTTATTAATTTTCTTTTCGATACAAATGTAAAAGTCGAGTATAAACGAAACAATCGAGGGATAATTCGTAATTTTACAACTAGCCGAACTAATTATAAATCGAATAAATTCGTTAAATCTAATGTTATAAACCTTTCATTAAGAACCGCGTTAAATGTAGTCGAATCGAGTGATGGGTTTTTCAATCAATCAATCAATATATTTCAGGAAAATAAAGCTACAACATTAAATGTTAGATATATATGTAATGCTCGCAAATGCGCATCGTTTACACGAGTAGCTAAATTAGATATAAATTCAAATTATTATTAATAATAATAATAATAATGATGGAATTCGAATCAGTTTTAGTTGAACGTAATATAAGGAAAATTATGAACAGTCTCCTATACCGCTTGCGACGTCATATTAGGAATTATGCCTTATAGTTGGAAATGATAAACGAGATAAAAAGAAAGAAGAAAAAACGAAAAAAGAGAAACATCAAAAGTATAATAAAATAACGAGTATGCAGAAAATAAAATGCCGGTAGAAAACTGGGCAAACGTTTATGAGCAAGTACTAACAGGAAGACATATTAGAATATTAAGAATCGAGGATAGAGCGAACTAATCGGTATTGATAGTTTCAATCGGGACATGGATTTGAAAAATATAAATAACGATAAATGCAAAGTCGAAATTGATTCACCAGATCGTACGTTTCTACATTGTACTAAATATAACAGCTGAATCGGACAAAACTACGACTGGTTCCAAGAATAAAACCGATACGATTAATACGTTACGATATATAAAATACGATATCTTCGGATTAAGTAGAGCAGATTAAACCGTCGATGATCAAAAACCGTCTTCGTCTTGAAGAATGTTGTGTAAACTGTATGTCTCGTCGTTATTTATTTATTAAGGTAATTCTAATTTTATTTATATAAATATCTACACGTAAATAAAGAGAATATCTGTATATTTAAAAAAATGCAATATTACAAATTTCCCCAAGGTATTTACCGCGAATATTTCCACATATACGCAAGTTTGAAGTACATATATACAATATATAGATATAAATACGTCCCCATCGATGAACGATATTTATTATTTTCTATAGATATACAAAGACGTAAACACATTTACATATTCACAACACGCAATTGCGCCCGCATATACATTCACGCGCCAATATATATGCTCACGAACGTTAAGGCGTGCGCACATAGTAGTATCGTAGTATCGTGCACGGCGCTATACACTGGACTATTCCGAAAATATGAAAATACATTAAAATCCTAAATTTCTTCTGTTCACATACTACGCGTGAATAGCGCTAGTTGAGAACTTTAAAAATTAAACAGTTGCTCTGTCGCGCTAAATGAAAATAATATCTACATCGTCTTTATGAAAAAGTCGTACGTATATACACATTCCAGCTTATGTCCATGTACACACACACACATACATCCAAACTGCCGTTAAAAAAGAATTTGTACGTAAAGGAACCCTATTTATATGCAGCTATAGACTTAACTGAAATACGGAGTTTCCACTCACTCTCTCTCTCTCTCTCTATATATATATGTATATATATATACAATTATACCATTTCATTAAATCAACAACTTTCTTGGGTACAGGTTAAATAATTTAAAAATAAATAATTTCAGGAGAATAATGCATTTACCTCGGGTCCAAATTCTTTTCCGATCTATCGTCAGTTTATTATACAATGTAGATCCATTATGTTAAAACCTGCGTTCTCTTATGCGCTAATAACAATAATGATGATAATAATAATAATAACGATAATCATATGTTTTAATTTGCCGATCTATCGGGTAGTTTATTATACAATGTAACTCTTTTATGTTAAAGCTTGCGTTCTCTTATGAGCTAGTAACAATAATGATAATAATATATTTTAAAAATAATAATAATAATAATAATGATAATAATATATTTTAATAATAGTAATAATAATAATGACAATAATGATAATAATATATTTTAATTTGCCGATCTATCGGTAGTTTATTATACCATGTAGCTCGTTTATGTTAAAGCTTGCGCTCTCTTATGAACTAACAATAATAATAATAATAATAATAATATATTTTAATAATTCCTAATTTTATTTATTTATTCAATTTAGTTTTCATATTTCGTTAAAATTTTTAAATATATATCAAATGATATATAGATTGTCTATGAGCATAAACTGAGCGAACGACAGTAAACAGGTTAAAATTACGAAACTTTTACAAACATGGAAATTTATTAAACACAGTTGTAAAATTCTCCTTAAAAAATTATTTCATCGTATTCGGTATAAATTAAATTTAAAATCCATACAATGAGCGAATTAACAAATTTAATCCAGAAATACAAAACCAAGTTTAACTAATTGTAGATAAACACGCATAAGAAAATGAATAACCCTTAAGTACAAAATATCCACGTTATTATGTATATATATGCCGTCTCCTTTTGATACATATATATATATATATATATATATATATATATATCATCATCATCATCGTAGTCGCTTCCCCTTTACAGGAGATTGCTTACATCCTTTCTCATATGCTGCGATTCCTGGCGTCTTTAATGATCTCCGTCAGGGTTCTGCTTGGTGAGTCATCCGGTGGATTTGCCGTCATCAACTCCATCCGCTTTCTTCCTCTTGCTGGTTTTCCCTGTATTTTTCCTTGTACTGCCAGCAGAAAGACTCCACCTTCACGGATTTTATGTGCTATGTATTTCCTTTTTCTGTTCTTAACATCATCTACCATGTTTTTCCGTTTTTCTCCTATTTTTGATAAAACTGCCACATTGGTTATGTAATCTTTCCATGAAATCCAGAGCAGTCTTCGGTAACACCACATATATACACAATATATAAACACCGCGATATACGAATACACGTAAACAATATATATATATGTGTGTGTATATACGCGCACTCTTGAACATGAATATACACATAATTCATTCATAGACACATACACACTAACGTTTTTATATACCTGCGAATCGCGTTATGCACCTTTTAGCTTAAAAATCTATACGTTCAGGTACACGCATCCGTAATATGATGATGATAAAATTTTATAGTTAATTTTGCATTTAAGTAACTACTATCGGGATCAACAAAATAATAGCTTATAAATAAATTTAATAAAAATTAAATTTTATTATCGTTTCGTCGCTTATCGTAATTGTTTTTATTTTTTAAATAAAAAATTTTATTACTTATTTTTTTTAGGGCGGACAATTAAGAGAAAAACGTAAATTATTTAATTTCGATAACTGCGCGCAATCGAAATCAATATCTGCGATGACAATCAACTCGCATAATATCAACGGTAAAAGCGATATTATTATTATTATTATTATTATTACTTATCATCTTTATAACATTAACTAAGGACCGTTTCCTTCCTCCCAGGTGATTTAAATAACTTTAATCGTGTTCTTCTTTCGCAAGTGAAATGATTCTTAACCTCTTTCATTCACAATGTCTTCTATACGGGACATAAATTTTAAATAGAAAACGGAATTTAGTCGAACGTAGAATTTTTCGTACTTATACAAATAATTCTATAATAACATTTTTCTAGGAAAAAAAAAACCGCCATATTACACGAAAAAGTTTGCTTTATAATTCTATCGCTCGAACGCCCATTTTATTCAATTATTTAGCGAACTAAATTGCATAATTTTATGTGAAAAAATTTGGTACAGTACGATCGAAAGGGTTAATCGCTGACAATTCGAGCTATTTAGAGTTGGATGAATTAATCGGAGTTGGTCCGCCAGAAATTTATCGCGGACATCTGAATGTTTGCATAAATAAACTACCGAAATTCATATGTGTTCCATTTTTAGGATCAATCTGTACTTAGCTATTTCTCCATATCCGGAACAAGCGTCGAATTTCCTTATACATATAAATCACGTGGGAATCCCCATAAATATATATATATATATATATATATATATATATATCTATATATATATATCGATAAGGCTATCGGATATATTCGGAATTCGTAGTGTGTTTTTAGAAGCAACTCGTATAAATTAAATGACTTGAAATATGCCTTATACCGAGTTATTTAATTCACATAAATTTCGAACGATATATTATTTAAAAATTTTTTATTTAAAGCGTCGTTATATTAATGTAATACATTTACATAAAGAAATATGATCATTTAAATGAACGAATTATAATAAAAATTATTAACCAGACGATAGAATAGAACATAAATTATAATCTTGTTACCTGTTAATTATTGGCGTTGTCTTTTCAACATCTATTAATACTTTACTACGAATTTTACAATGCTAATTCATTTTCAGTCTTTTTCACCGTATCTAATCATCGGCTTTCTTTTTCTTCAATCACCAGCAACAGGACCAGCACTAGGACTAAATCTATTTTCACCACCCTAGCATGTTCTTCTTAGAGATACGGGCGTAATCTTGCGCTCGCTCGTATTCTCTATATTGTTCAAGTGCTCCATATATATATATATATATATATATATATATATAGCACTACTATAACAAAGTTTTACGCGCTGTTTACTTCGATTTTCGACATATTCACAATATATCCTTATATAATACATACAGTTCAAATACCTTCTCAAAATTGCAATAAAATTAATGTTTTAATTAATAGTTATCGTATAAA
Source organism: Coronaproctus castanopsis (assembly GCA_032883995.1). Taxonomy (NCBI): domain Eukaryota; kingdom Metazoa; phylum Arthropoda; class Insecta; order Hemiptera; family Monophlebidae; genus Coronaproctus; species Coronaproctus castanopsis. The sequence continues at coordinate 139,074,798 of CM065053.1, forward strand.
AATTCGTAATTAATATATTTTTTAATAAATTAATTTATGTAGGTGGAATACATACGACGATCATTGTTATATATATATATATATATAATTTATTTTGTATCGAATATTCGTACAAATAAAATATAAATAAGAAAAATAGAATGTTCTAACTTGCATAATTCTATCGTTCTAGGTTACACTTGTTCCTGTTCATCGTATAAATGCAACTGTTACGATGGTTCTACTACTATTAATAATAATAATAATAATAATAATAATAATACTAGTCACTACGTCGACATAATTAATCATCCGTCGCCGGAATACAATAATTTACATCATCATCAACGAGACGGCCAAAAGCAAATTATTGCGGAACAGCAATTATCGACCGGTAATTATTACAGCTCTATACACGCAGCTATCGAAAATTACGACTTTTCCAACAATATATATCACCAGCAACAGCAACAACAATCCTTAATTCAACCGACTACTATTAATAATAGCGTTCATTCATCGCCGGATTTCAGCGGTTATAATTCTCCCCCGGACGACGAATCATCGACGACGACGACCGTTTTAGATTTAGGAAGTGGAGCGATCGAACGGATATCTTTAAGCGGACACGAACAAGCCTCCGTTTCTACGTCATCATCCGCAGCCGGTTTTTGGGACGTCATCAGCGGACGAATTAAACGAGAGCAATCTGCCGCTAATAATATTATCAACGTCGACCCGACCGCTGTAACCGACGATTTATTCGGATCGTCTCATCATCAGCAGCAGCAGCAGCAACAACAACAAACCGATTACAATCATCAACAACACCACCATCATAATCATTTGAACGACGATTGCGATCATTTAATGACGACATCGTCCGTCGATAATGACGTCACGTTTCAAAATTTTTATTCTAAACAAATGACGGTATCTTCGTCTTGTTGTTTTCAATACGAAGAAGAGACCGTTAAAAAAGAACCGATTGCGTTCGTAAATAACGACGAACGTTGTTACGACGACTTTAACAACGGCTTGTACTGCGGCGGAAATAACAATCTCCATCACGATCCGACTATGTACAATAATAATAATAATCAATGCGATCCGTTTTCCGAATTGGATATCAGCCAATTAGATTATCCGGAAAAATCCGCCTACAATATCGAAACGTCCGTTGTATTATGCGGAGCGGATGAAATTTTCCCGGAATTTCCCTTAAGCTCGGCAATCGACGGACAAATACTAAATTCTACTACTACTAGTAATACTAGTACTACTACAACGATATCGTGTTGCTCGAATCAATCTAGTTTTCAAAATTGCATGTATCTCTCCTCTCAGTAATAAGAACGAAATAAATACTCGGTCATCTGTCGTCATACTTATTTCGTTCCTGTTTATAATAATAGTCAAAAATAAATTCAATATTATTTCACACGCCTACAAACACTATATATATATATGTTTATTTACTATAACAGGTGAAATGCCGAGGTATCTATCGCCGAAATCGTGTAATGCTAACTTTAATTTTCAACTCCACTGAAGGTATTATTAACCCAAGTAGCCGTGATTCGCTGCGAGGCATAGTCTGTCGCCGGTAGTGTACAAGGTATATAGCTGTTTTCACTTTAGTTGCAAAAACAAAACGGATTAACAACTTAGATTTCGATATGCTGCGATCGAACAAATTCGTCCGATTCAAAGTTACGCTAGATTTTACAGTATGACTGGTGTCCCCGAGGAATCTGTTCTGGAGCCTCTAATTTATATACTTTCAACGCCCAATCGATCTACAGATTTAAATAGCAGCCTACACTGATGATACGAATTTTCTCGCCACACACATATTCCGGCAAACAAAACTATTGCAATGTGGTCTAAATCAATTTGTCGGTTGAGCTTTTAAAATGGAGGGTCTCTGCTCGTCGTTGTTAAGCCATTATGTAGGCTTACGATTTATTGCTACGAAGTATCGTCCACCCATCATTAAGATAATCCATTGGTTCCAGTCGAAAGTATTGCGATCCTGATACATAGGAAATTATTAACATACTAACAATATTTTATACAACATATAAACATGCATACCGGACACCTATAAATAATGAGACATCGTTAATTATATAATTGACACGTTTCCTTCCATTCCGTTTTATCTGAGCTTAATCGCAACCAAGTAGAACCTATCCACTGTCTAATGTCATCTTCCCAACTTAACGGCTGTCCACCTACACTTCTTTTATCGTAATCTGGAATTTACTTGATTATGCGGTGTCAAACCATCCCGACGAATCATGTGACCAGCCCAGTTCTATTTTAGTTTTATGTCTTATGGTTTCCGAACGAATTCAGGTAAATTCTTCTAATTTCCATAAATACATCTCTCCATTGTTCTCTGCGCACGATTAATTTTGTCAATATGTGCTGCTTTCATACATTGACATCCATACAGCAAAACTGGTACACTAACTTTTGCTTTTTGGTTAATTTTCCAATTTTTAGAGTTCCTTGTAAACTCCGAAATTTGTTCCATGCTGCGGTAATTCCTCCTTGTCATCTCTTTTTCCATCCAATCGTCAATTGATAAGCACTGGTCGAAATAAATTGCTTTCCCCACGCATTAGAATTCTTCTCCATTAAGTCGAATGTTTCTGCTGTATTGTTGGTAAGAAGCTTTGTTTTGTGAGAGCTTATATCTGAAGCTACATTTCTACAATTACGGTGTAATCCTTCTAACATTATTGAAAGTTCGTTTAGAATTACGTCGTCTGAAAATCTAACATTAGATATTGTCCATTGATATTTATTCCTTTAGTTTCCCAGTTTAGTTTTCTTAAAGCGAATTCAAATCCTGTATTAAACAGTGCAGGAGAAATTGGATCACCTTGTTTTGTTCGTATGGATTGTTTAAATATTCTACTATTCTAATTAAACATAGGTCCTACTTAGTTTGTATATTTCCTTAATTGCATTTATATATTTTCTTTCTACGCCTGCATGTTGTAAAGCATCGAACAACGTACTATGCTTTATCGTATCGAAAGCTTTACCGAAATCTATTAGAACAATATATAACTTCAAATTATATTCACGGCTTTTTTCTAGAACTCGATTAACTATATATCAATAGTCGAGAACGCGTTTGTAAATCCAGCCTGTATTTTTTTTTTGCAGTAATATAATGCTGGATATAGCCATTTGTTTAGGAAATTTTTCTAACCCGAATATTTTATCGAAAAATTTTGCACCAATTTTTACGAAGCATTATGATCCGCCGCATAAATTCGGTCAAATCCACAAAAATTTTTCCTTTTTTTCTATTGTTCAATTATCGTGGTTATTTCGTTGTTAAGAACTGGTGTAACCATATAAGTTTCTGTATAATCGTAAATAGTAATATCCAATTCACCATCTTTATATAATTCGTAATATTTTGATAACCGACGTTGTTAAAAATAACAGTAAAAAAAAGAACCCAAATGATAGGCAACACGAAGGGCTAATTAGAAGGGATACATCCGGGAAAGAATGTAATTGGAAGGCCGCGAACAGACTACATTTCACAGATACTCGAAGATGTGACGGCGTCATCGTATGAAGAATTGAAACGGATGGCACAGAAACGACAGAGATGGAAATCAATGACAAACCAATCTTGATGATGAATATTTTGATGCTAGTTCTATAATTTTCTGCCTTTTGACTATCGTCTCGTTTCCGTTTTTCCGTCTAATAATTTTCTCTGTATTTTTTCATCACATGCAAGATGTAAATGTTCTTCTAAAGTCTTTTTAAAATATGATATCTTCTCTAATTCGTTTTCTGGCTGGTTTACCTCATAGTACTCGATTATTTTCGTATTATACATTTTTAACAGCGATTCTCCCCATCGCTGTAATATTTTTATTGTAGAGTCAGTTAGTCAAAGATCTCAAAATATTTGACGTTTATGCAGAAACTAACCGAAATAGCGACCGTTATTTACAAAGGCTAGAAAGCCACCCAAATCCGTTTGCGGTTAACATATCATGAAGTTAGAAGAGACTAATCCGTTTCACCACCATGGATCTTCCGTATCAGTTTGGTAGAGTACTAAAAGAAATCCTGAGGATCATCACTGCATGACGTCTTTACTCATGTAGTTTACGAGTTTAAAGTTTCTTACGAGTCTTTTCGAATGGATTGCAATTAAACCCGATAATTAAAAAACAAAAAAAAAAAAAACGTAAAAGAAAACATGATAAAATAACTATAAAGCACGTTTAGACATACGACTTGATGTTACGGGTTTTGCGCAAAAAACACGCAGATTGATGTAATGTAGCAATTACAAAACAACGTCACTAAACTTATTGTTTCACCAACTTGCTAACCACACTTTACACCGAGACTTTATCCCATAATTAAAAGTCGAAATTCAACGAGTTGTTGAATGGTATATACTTCGTCTGGGTCTTGTACAAATACATTTGCATTCAATCTACTCGACAACAGTTTTTATGTTCGTAGGCTAATTAGTAGTGGTTTCGCATGTCAATTTTTGGGCAGTTGCAATTTTAAAAATACTTGTTAATATAAAAGGAAATAAATGAAAAATAAGACAGAATCTATAGCAAGTCTGAAAACATATTCAGTTAATTGATCTTGAGTAAGTAAACAGCGCAGAGGCCAAATAAAAGTATTTTAATAGATGTTCATGTATATGTATATACCAAATAAATGCAATATTTTCTGTGACCAATAAGCGATTAAGATGAAAGTATTTTCATGAGTTGATTGCACTCCAAACTACCCTTAGTTATTCGCTAAACTCAAGATCAAGGGGTATGTGTATATAAATTTTTAAATTTGGAGTAAAACAAAAAAAAGGGCGGAAAAGGTTCATCAGAGAAATTAAGAGGCCCTGGAAATGGCAGCGCAAGCTGAGCAAAAAAATCGCATTATTTATTTATCTATTTAGAAATTTTGACAATTCTCGAAATTTATATCACTGCTGAACGCCCCTGTATTTATATATATTTATATCGGAACTTCTGCAGGCGATTTGTAACAATTTAATTGATATTCCCCATTAAAATTTTACACATGCACTTAAATCGTTTTACAATCAACCCCGTGTATATGCGTGCTTATATAGTATTCTGCAGGCCTCGGAATCGATTCCCCGGCTTAAAAGTGAATGAAAACGCACCGCTATTAATCCTGATGAACAATGATTTAATTTTTGAATTCGACATCTTCGACTTTATTAGAATCAAATAATGAAAATAAAAGCGAAAATTTAATTCTCAAAAATATCCCCCGCTTTATCATTCATTTCATGTAAGCCGTGACGTATTCGTATTGCGATTACGTATACAAATTTTCGTTAATTTTAAAATGTTGATTTTATGAATTTTTAAATAGTTCTATATTGCGAAATTATCAAAAAAACTCAAATTTCGAACACGATGCATAAAATTACAAATTTAAGATACGCAGATGACGCAGTTTTACTGGATGGTACAGAGGCAGAAATGGCGGATCTGCTGCAGTCTGGCTTGAAATTAAATAGAAAAAAATGCTCTATCATGGTAGTAGATAGAGCCAAACAGTTACCTTCAAGCTTAAATTTAATACCAGATATGAAATGCAAAGACTATGTTGTATACCTCGGAGCAACCGCACCAGAGATTGAAGTTCTTTGGACATATTATTCGAGCTAATAGCATCGAGAAGGTGGTCATTCAAGGAAAAGTGCAAACGGCATATAATGTCGACCACCAATATATCGACCAAATCAAAAAGATAACTGGTATACAGACGGTCCAAGAAATTACGCATGAGGCCGAGAACAGAGACCATATGGAGAAAACTTCCTTTAAAGTCATAAATTGGGTCACGACGCTCGAAATCGAATGCACGATTGGATGATGATATTAAATTAGGAAATAACTGTTAAAGCATCATATCGTATTTTAAACTTATTGCGAATCCGTAAATTTTTATTATTATTATTTTTTTTTTTGAGATCTTTATCGATATTACCATTATTTACTTCTTTAACATCAAAAATTAAAGATACTTTCTTAATATGATGATCAATAGGTAAGATCCACGCTATCTAACTATATACGCTGTGGTGGTACAGTTTCCAGAGAGTGCGCGACTGTCAACCAAACAGTGGAGAGTTTGATCCTAGCCGGCGACGTAAACGTTATAAAGTTTTTCATGATCACGGGACTGTTAATAAGTCAGTGACTGATATGGCGAATCTTATTTAATGAGGAGGTCGGACTAACAGTTTTATTGTCATGAAAAAATTCAAGATAATTTATATAAATATGTTAAAAATTGTGAGATATTCCCTCGTAAATCGGAAAATAAAAAATGATGTTAGCGTTAAAATTTTTCACGTACCGACATCGTGACTGAAAGGGTTAAGTAAGAATTACAATCTTCATGACGATACCACCCTCAAAGAAGAATTTCATTTCTTTCGAAAATATTTATACGTCGCAAATTATACTATTCCGGACGAAATCTGCAAAACAGTAAATCATTCATACCGTTAAATTTGGCACTATATCATCATTATCTCGTTGCCGAACATATATATATATATATATATTTTATTTTTTGTGTGTACAAAATGGGTTAGCATTAAAAAAAAAAACAACTAATATATGACATACGCGGCGATGTTCCATTGCATTCTTCGTGATAATTAAGAGTTAAATGATGAAATATATAATCGTGGACTGTTTCACGCATATACTCTATACTACATTATTCCTGTCGGATAACAGTGTATCCGGAACAGCCGTAACACTTCGTCAGTGTGTCCATCCAACATTATCGTAGCTCGCGTATACCTCTTATACGACATCCGAAGCGTATAACGAATCAACTCCGATACAAACGTTAAAACTCGTATTTACGTAACAGCACGTATAATTGTATAAAAATTCAAAATCTACAGAAAACAAACAAAAACTATCCTATAAATAGAAATAAATAAATAATCGATAAAAATAAAAGGTGAAATATTATTTGTACTATACATTTCGATTTTTCTAAATTATAAATAATATCCGGCGGCGAGACCGTACGATAATATTTACGATGTCCGAAATAATTCAATTTGACTTACTTTAATATTAAGCATCAATTAGGATTTAAAAAAAAAAAAAAAAAAGAAAAAAAAACAAGGTGAAAATATACCCATACCACGCGTGTATATAATTATGTATTATATATATAGTAAATAACAAACAGTATGTACTTAAAAATATATTAATTTTATAATTTCCAAAGAAATGAATACACACACACACACATATATATATATGTGTTTGTGTATTATCAACACTCTTACTAAACGTGTAAAATTGTTAAATTAATATAACGCGTAATATAATAATAATAATAATAATAATAATAATATTAATTCCCCGCTTTGCTGGAAATCAAAATTCATCAAAAAGGATAAAGTTAATCAGTAGCAAATAATATCGCTGAAAGAATCTATATAGAATAATGAGATTGTTCAACTTTAAATAATAATTAATCGTTCCTTCACACATGCCACGCAGAGTGTGAAGTAAAATTCGAACAACTTAAATGTTAAAATAAACAACAAAAAATAAGTTAAAAATCACTAAAAGTTTTTTCTTTATATGAAAAATCACAAAACTTTTTGACTTTTAGGCCATTATCAGGTGAATATTTGAAAAATAAAAAAAATTATAAATTTAAAATAAAATCAAACAGTCTGAAGAACAGCATTATTAAAACTTGTTTTATTTACTGTTCTTCAGTTTTGCTGATTTTTATTGTAATCTTATATTTATATTTTTCATTTTATATATATATATTTTTTTCAAATATTCACTTGATAATGGCCTAAAAGTCGAAAAGTTTTGTGATCTTTCATGAAGAAAATACATTTAGTAAGTTATTCTTCTTTTTTGTTTATTTTAATAAAAAATTTCGCATTCTACAGATTATGAAAGTTATATGTTGCATAAAATATACGTATTCGTATTGAGAATGGCGTATTTTTAATTTCAGATACAACTCGTAAAAATACCGAGCAGAACACGCGTACACACACGTGTACACACTCGCATAATTTATTTAATATTTGACACGGCAAGTACCGAGAAAGTGAAACTGATTCATCGAAAAATTTAAACGGTCGATAACTGATCTTATTCGGAGGATAAAATTAAAAATATAATTAAATTTAGTAACGAATAATTACAGATCGATTACCCCACAAAAAATTAAATCATACAATAAAATTTTTCGCACAAAATTACACACATCGGTGCACGAAAAAATTTTAAAATTAAAATGACCGGATGAGTTGAAAATATAATCGATATATAATTTTTAATACGTTATATTAATATTTTTCGAATTGAAACATTTTACTTTAACAAAATGTCTCTTATTATGAAATTAGGCGATTTTAAGATTTATACACTATATAGAGCACATTACGGCTAAAAGTATTAAAATAAAATAAAACAAACAAAATTAAGATGAATTCGATCGGATGAAATATAAGAATTTTTCTCGAAAAAATTGACCAGTTAAAATCGGAGGACAGGCTTAGTGTAAATAATAAATTTCATAATAAAATATTTAGTTGTAAACGCAATCGTAAAGACATATAATATATATATATATATATATATATATATATATATATATATATATATATTAACACACATAAAACACATATCTTCAATAAAATTCATAAAGACAGTGTATTAACGGAAGATTTTAAAACGAACAATATCTGTTCAATTCCCTAGAAGGGTTCCTCACAAACATGTTCGAAACATCGAACGATAGCTTTAATGAGCCACACTGAAGATATTACTAAGCATGAGAAATGAAACAGAAAGGAGAATAGATGCACAGCTAAACGTAACACAATACGAGTTTATAGCATATAGAGGAACAGGGGATGACATAGCGCTGCTTATGGTAATCCGCGCTATAAATGCGAACAAAGAAATAATACCTTGCTTTTTAGATTATAGAGTAAGGCAAAACTAATAAATATTATAGAAAAGTATGATTTAAATCAAAATGGATAATTAAAAACCTTCACTCGTAACAATCAGCAAATATTAAAACCAAGAATACCGCACTTCGAAAGAAGTAGTAAAATGCAGGTAAAGGGAGACTTCTGTTCAATCCTTATGTTGAAGAAATAATGAAAAATGATGCGTTACAGAAAACTGTCTGAAAATAAATGGAAAAGTAGTTGACAACATAAATTATGCAGATGACAAGGACAATATGCTGGATACAATCAACGATGAAGAAGAAAAAAATTGGTACGAAAATAAATACGGGAAAACACAAAATAATGAAATTTACAAAGACAAGTAGTATCGATGCAAAAATTAAAATTGACAACGCACGGGTTGAAAATGTAAACGAATTTAAATATGTGGGTGTAATAATTACAAATGATGGAAGAGATATGAAAGAAATAAGAACAAGAATTGCAGTAGCAAGCTTTCATAAATCTGAAAAGCGCACTGAAGAACAAGGAATTATGGTGCTAAGGAAAAGAATTGTTCAATGTGCTACGTGGGTTATTAACGCCAAATGCAAAAGGATGTTGGGCGCATTCGAAACGCGGAATTATCGACGATCGTTAAGGATATCATGAACAGATCTCATCTTTAAGAAGAAGGTGTTAAAGCGATGTAACATAAACAGGCTGATTACGGTAGAAGATATTCTTGAAGAAGACGGAACTCGACGATGATGAAAACATATTTATATTCCGCTATATATGCAATCTTAAAAATTACATACATACGTATGTGCATATATACTTGCATACATACATACACGCATACACGTGCCGATTCTTATGCATGTAACCTTCGTACGTGTAACAAGTCAAATACTATATAATACAGACTGACAAGTTAATTAAATTATGTCGACGCGACAAAATTCGTAATGACTAGACAGGTAAAGTAGGATTTTTAAAATTTTAAAATTCGCCTACATTCAAATTTGTTCGCAATCCGAATTCAGAGGGAAACAATATTAACCCTATCGACATCTGGGTCGTATTCAAATACATCGGTAGAACGGGTAGAGGGGTATTGTTATTTCAGTAAATATATATGCAGGGAGTCCGGTTAATTTTCGTATTGTATCTCTGTTGTTACCACATACACACACACTCTCTCGCTCTCGATACGTTATATATAGTTAATTTTTAAGCATCCAAGTACCGTTGCTTAAATTCGACAATTAGACGGAAAGCCGCCGTACTCAATGCGCTATGCCCGTCGGCATATATATAAAATTATGTGTGTATATATATATATATATAATTTTTTTTAAACATTAAACAGGACAGATATATCGCCCCTTTTTTTTTGGAATGGGCGGGTTGGAAAAATAAATTACTAAATTTAATCGAATCTCAATAACGTAATAATCCAACACCTGCGAAGGTGACCGATGAACGATTAAAATAAGAAAAAGGTATTTTTTACGTATAATAGAAAAATTTAATTCGACACACGCAAATTCTTTTTCATTTTCGAAACACGCGAATTATTAATATAAATTTTCTAATAACCGCAACGAGCAATTTATAAATTTTTGCCCGGTTATCGTCAATGTGAAATTTCGTGTTTATTTAAATTTCTAGCTTCAATTTCGCAAAAAGTCTCATCATAAAACCAGAAATGACTTTCATTTTTGATTTCCAGCCTATATATATATATATATATATATATATATATATATATATATATATATATATATATATATCGTTGCGAATAGTATAATGATGGTCCGAAAAAAAATCGCTATTAAATTATCAAGTTAAATAATAAATGACGATAATGTCTACGAAGTAAGAAATATTTTACAATACGTAGAAAAAAAAAGAGGAAAATAACGAATCCGCTTATAAATAAAAATTATATACCACACACACACACATATATATATCTCAGCAAATTTATAGCTGAAATAATCAATTTATTCACTAGCAACGGTAGTAATTAATGACTATCCGAAATATATTAGGACGACGTATTAACCAGTGAAAGCAATGGACGTACTTTGACACGGTAAAATCGTTCGCCTTCTTTCATGTTATATCGATTAGAAGTCTGAAATCAAAGTTTTAATTTTTTTTAAATAGCTCTTCAGGAGACGCTGTATAAATATTTACAAATATTACAATTAACGATCTTAAATAGGTTTTAAGTATAATTAACGAATAACAGTACCGCATGTCACGAAGTCGGACCACAGGCTAAATTTTACGCTATTTATACATGCATGCACCTGTACGAGTCAATATTTTAAAACATCACTACATTATTAGGTTTAAGAAGGTTTAGACGTTAAATAAAATTACTTGTATATATATACATATATGTATATATATAAGAAAGTGCTAGATAATCGGGAAGATGGCATAAAAATAGGGAGAAAAACTATTAAAACTTACGTTTTTCCGACGACGTAATAGTAACAGCCTCATCAAAACAGCAGTAACTAAATAAGATAAAATACGGACTAAAAATACGGTCAAAAGTAATTACAGCTCACACGACATACAACAATTAGATAATATACAAGTGATTGATAAGTTCGTTTATGTAACATGGATGTACACAGTTGAAATCAAAAGGGGATTATCAATGGTAAAAGTGGCACTTGGTCAGTTACACAGAAGATATATGGGAAACTCGTGACATATTCTTAATAACGTTAAAACACAGACTTTTGTATCCTTCCATACGATGCAGAATGCTGGACTTTAAAAACAAAAGCGAATTCCGACGAATCGATACATTTGAAATATTCCGTTGGATACGATTGTTAAGGGTTTCCCGGATTAAACTTTTACATCAGTTGTACGCTTACAGGTTAAAGTACTAGTTATATAGTATGGCGAAATGGTACGAAAAAGTAATTACTTAAAAGACGGTAGAAGATACAAAAGGACGATATACGGATGGAATAAAACAATTAAAGAAAATCCGCGGCTCTTTATCCGGTCGTAATAATGACGGAAGATAGGAGCGCATCGCGAATAATGTTGTATGGAAGCGGGATTCAGAGTTTTATGTTTGGATCGAGTGAAAGAATATGACGTTGACACACACAATATATATATATACATACACATTGAAACGTACACCTTGCGAAGGATGTGACGATAACGGTGGACAGAAACCCGTCCCCTCCGAATATTCACTTTGCGAAGGATATGGCAAATACCGTGAACAGAAGAACGAACTAACAAAAAAATACTAGCGAAAAGTACACTCAAAACAACAATGATCGTACAGGATAACTTAAACAGAAAACGGTAGTACATAGCGAATTAGATAGAGAAAAAACAGTCATACAAGGAAGAAGGTAAAGCACTTAGAGGAAAGAAACGCATCGAAATGGTAACCGCCGGAACCACCGGCCTCGGAAAGACGGACAATATAATTAGGGGTGTTAGGACTAAAAATTCATGTGTACTAAGAGAAGAGAAAAGAGCATAACATATATATATATATATATATATATATATATATATATATATATATATATATATGTGTGTGTGTAAGTGGAATATGTAACATCAAACACTGAATTCAGAAGAACCAGTAGCGAATAGCTGCCGCCAGTTCTATCCTGGTCTGAAGACTATCGATCATTAATTAAAGAAAAAAACAAAACCCTATCAAAATACAGACGTCAACCAACAATTGAAAACTTAATAAAATTTAAAGAAGCCAGATCACTAGCCCGGCTAAAAATACGCGAAGCTAAAAACAATTACTGACAAGTCTTTGTTAAAATGATAAACGCGTCTACACCTTCTAAGAAAATATGGAAACAAATCCGACAAATCGCGAATAAACGCACAATCGAACCAATAAGAGCAATTATTACACATGATAAAGTAGAAATAACAAACGTTCTAGCTGACCACTTCTACCAAGTATCATCGAATCAAAACTATCCTGACGAATTTAGAAAGCGCAAAGAAATAGAAGAAAGTACTAACGTCCCCGATTTCACAGTAACAACTAACCTCAACTATAACGTTACCATAACTAAAGACAAATTTAATACCGCCCTAAAGACAATGCTGCTCTCAGCCGTCGGCCCAGACAGAATCCACATATCCATCATAAAATAACTTAATTCATTCTCTAAAGAAGCCGTTTTGCACTTTTTTAATATAATACGGCAAACTCGGTCGTTTACAGAGATGTAGAGAGAGGCTCATCATATTCTGATACTAAAACAAAACAAAAATGCATTAAATCCAGCTAGCTATAGGCCAATTTCTCTGACGAACATCTTATGCAAGTTACTCGAAAGAATTGTTAATAATAGATTGCTCTGACAGTTAGAAAGCTCAGAACTCTTGGATCCCTTACAGTTCAGTTTCAGGAAAGAAAGGAGCGCTCAGGATCTATTAGTTAAACTTACAACAGATATACAAAATAATTTAATAGAAAATAAAATTACAACTGCTGTTAGCTTTGACGTAGAAAAGGATTTTGATAAACTCTGGAATCAAATAATTTTACTCACTTTATATCAGCGGGGATTTAGAGGAAATTAACCGATTTTTTACACCGCCGGAAATTTCAAGTGAAGGTAAATTCTATTATATCAGATACAAAAATGTACTCCTCGAGGATCCGTAATTAGACCTACGCTATTCATTATAGCCATGACTAATATTAAACAATATATACCATCTCCAGTGAGCTACTGCATCTATGCTGATGATCTATCAATATTCTACTCAAACCGAGACTCAAAATTTGTAGAACTTTTATTACAAAATACAATAAATGACTTAAAAATTGGGCCAAAACTCAAGAATTTACTTTCTCTACATCAAAACTTAGCGCATAACATTCAACAAAAAACGAAATACAATTATACCAAACTTGTACATCGATACAATACAAATAGAAAATGCAGATTCGGTTCAGATTCTAGGACTATTGTTAATCATTCTAGAATTGTTTTTATTTCTTTTTTAATTCACCGAACTATGAAAATTTATAGAAGACATAAATTTAATTTCATACAATTATTCATAAGTATTTTTTATGTACATATCGTGGAATTATTTGTAGAAGATATAACCTTTCATTCAATTACTAAGTTATCTATAATTATCTAAATTGTATTGTATCGTAAACGCAAATGACCTAGAAGTCGAGCGTCTTTAAAAAAATATATAATTTGAATTTGAATACTGGAGCCGAAACTTAACTGGAAAGAACATATAAACAAACTAAAAATATGTTTCCAAAAATAAATATGCTCAGGATGTTAAATAATTCATCGTGGATATCTGATCGAAAAAAAAATAATACAGTAAGCAGATTAGACTACGCCAGTATAATATATGATAGTGCAGCCTGTTCTACACTAAAAAAAAAACAACTCTATTCAAAATTTAGCTCTTAGAATTATCTTGAGAGCCGTTCACACTACCTCAAATACAGCTCTATACGTGGAGCAAACATATTATCACTCCAATACAGAAGACAAATACTAGCGCTAAAATATTAAAACATCGACAGAATAGTTAAAACGTCTCTTACAAATATAAAAACAATAAAATCAACGCACATTACCGATTTACATACACAGTCGTTTCACAAACAATTAAAACGTCATATCAAAAATTCTGGGAGACCCAATGTGCACACACACATCAAATTAAGCTGAGATTAGGAAATTGGAAAACGGCAGATCAAAAAAAGAGAAAAGCAGAAAAAACGCTAGCTAGACTACAGGACATACGTTACTTACTTCATAACACCTACTCAACGTGGACACCCCTCTCATCTGTCATGAATGCAATTCGCAATTAAATATAAACCACATACTATTAGAATGCACAAAATACAGAAGCCAACGTATAAAATACAATCTAAAACTATGACATTTTTTTCACTGGTACTGTTAACGGAAATATCGAGATGATAAACTCGGTTTTGCTTCCCTTACTTCGTCGTCTCGGCTGTACATGATTACAACCAGATGGTGTGAAGTGTCACTGTTCGGCAAAAACGCTCGCAGAACTAAAAAAAACGTTTGGTAACCGTATATTGTCGCGTCGCACGGATTCCGCGGGAATACATTAAGAACCGCGTTTACGAAACATGTCCACGATATCTGGAAAATCTGAAAACTCAGATTTGTGAAGAAATTTTAAGATTTAGCGACCTATGCTCGAAAAAGTATTGGAAAATAGTGTAAAAAGAATGAACGAATGCATTGTTGCAAATGGTCAACTGAACGATATTGTGTTCCATAAATAATTGTAAGCTAATCTCTCGTTTTCTTATTGTTAAATAAAATTTCATTCAAACATTTTGGTCGAGTAGTTTTCGAGTTACTCAAAAAACAAAACAGTTCATTTCTCTGGGTCACGCTATAGATAATGCGACGATTGATAGCAGAATAGAATTTAGAAATAAATAAAAAAATCGACGTATTTAAAGAAACCAAAAGTAATATAGAACCTAATAGACGGACGAAAGACAAAGAAAAAACATAGATGAAGAAATACAGGGGAGAAAGGAAAAAGAAAAGTTCGTTGTTTTCACATAGATGGCGCCAAATTCTAGATTATAAAATTTTCTTACTTTTCTAGGCGCGCAATATTCTTTTTCGACAACTTCCGCCGGACAATACAATCTTCTCGGTGAACCGTCTATAACATATATTAATTAGAATTCAGTTTATTATAATCAGTTCCATTAAATCACACACACACATTATATATATATATATAATGTGTATATATATGTATATGTATATGTGTATATATATATATATATATATATATATAAAATCAATTGAAAATTAGTTAAATCACTAATATTTATTTTCTTATAGAAAACACAAAGCTTTTCGGCATTTACGCCATTATCAAGTGAAACATTTTTAAAAAATATAAATTAAATATAATTACTTAAAAATAAGATTATCAGATTTTTTAATATTTATTTTCATTCTACTTGTAAAATTGTGTTTTTTAAAAAATTTTGTGTTTGTATATTTTTATATTTTATATTTTACTTTTGGACATCATACATCGCAACAGTAAATGAAAAATTTAAAATTCCACCAGTATACAACTTTTACAGAATCCGGAAAATAATATTGAAGAAAAAATTAATATAAAAAAAAACAAAATTAATAAACAAATATATTGATGTTAAATTACAACAATTCAAAAAATAGACAGAACAGAAGCAGAACAGCATTTTTGAAGTATATTTTCACAATCACCAAATATTTTTAAGTAATTATATTTAATTTATATTTTTAAAATTATGATTTTTTAAAAATGTTTCACTTGATAATGGCGTAAATGCCGAAAAGCTTTGTGTTTTCTATAAGAAAATAAATATTAGTGATTTAACTAATTTTCAATTGATTTTTTATAAAAAATCATTACATTCCACATTATATATATATATATATATAATTTTTATAATCAATTTTATCCGCTATCTATATTTGTAGGTCGTGATTTTTTTTTTTGTACCGTAAAATGCACTTCTGCAATAAGTTTATCACAATGTCTGAAAAAAATACGAGTTTTTTTGTTCAAAATTTACCCGGCATAAATGATTTAGTGTGGTTAGGTTACGTACAGTGAATAAGTTGCTTTTTCATCTACAAGAATCATGAACGCAGTTGTAAAATATGTAAATAAATTTGGTGCCAAAACACATTCTTGTCTAAGACTCGTGTTTATATCGAAACTTGATGTGAACTGCTTTACGAATAAAATATTACATATATCATTGGACTATAAGGACGAGATCAAATTAAGTAATTTCGTTGGACATCTAAATTGTTATTTAATTAAATGCACAAAACTCATCCATTGTGTAATTATGTAATTACTTGTTAATCAAATGGAAAAATATTTTTACGAGTGCATAATATTAATACTATAATAATATTCACCGGAAGCTGGCTTTAAACCTAAAGCATCGATAGAGCTCGGATGGAGAAAATGAGGTGTAGATGATTCTTGAAGTATGGTATAATTTCGTTGAATTTCGTCCCACACAACCAGTACACTATCACCGATGTTACATCTAATTTGAAAATATAAAAAATGATATCGATTTTAATTAATAAGAGACCGAATCCAGGAAATAATACGCGCGCGCACAAACACATGAACATAAAATTTTTATTTAAAAAAAAAATATTTCACGGAAAAATATAGTTCTTATCCAAATTAACAAAATTATTGTTAAAACGAAGGTTCGACTCTCTATAAAATAATTTATTCTCATTTTATTATTATTATTATTATATCACCGCATTATTTACCCGTAATGTTGCTTAATTATATATAAATAAGTAGCAGCAATTTATTACACTTAATTCAAATTAATAAACAATAAAAAAAAAAAAATGTAGTTAGAATCACTAAATTTTATATTAAAAGACATAAAAATTTTGCCACTAAGTCTTTCAAGTGTAAATAAATAATAGTGAATAAAACGTTAAATCTTTAAATCTAGATGTTTACAAAGAAAAGCAAATTAAAATAACAGATTTGATCATAAACTAACCTGATGATGAATGTGATAAACAACACAATCAACAATATACATAATTTATGCATAAGCGCATAAACTAGTTAGCGAGAAAAATCCAAACTTTATGTCTAATATTAAAATAAAAAATGATTAAATTTATAATGTACGTCTTAAAACGAATTATTTGTCAAAACTTATTGTTGAATTTAATAAATTATTTTTATATTTTTCTTTTATTATGTACAATTTTCTCTAATAGTTTTGTTTCTTTTTATATAATGTTCCTCCATTAGATTACTAACGTGTACCATCAAATACATTATCGAGAGTAATTTAATACATTTTGTCACTAATGTTTCCAACGTGAAAATCGGAATTACAATCGGTGTACATTATAATTATTTTAAGAACAGAGAACTATATATTGAATTTATGGACATACATAAAAAAAATTATAATTTATAAATATTACATAATTTTAAAACGTAAAACAAAAATACTCACGATGATATACTGATTCGTCCAGGAGTAGAAAGCAATGATGAAGCTCGACTCTATAAAAAGGACCAGAAAAAAATTATATATATAATATATATATATATATATTACAGTTACATGTACATTATACAACACGACTGTCAGATACTTCGGTAATAAAAAACAAATACATTGATATTAAATATCAATACGACGGTAATTAAGGTCATCTGATGTATTCGTTCTCAGTTTGCACTGATGCATGTTCCATCAATTCTTAATTTTGTACGGGACATCGCCTAAGCGATTCCCGTTTATTCGAAAATTACATACTGGCCGGTCAATATTATTTATTATTGCCCTGCTCAGCTTCTTTACCTTCAAGCAAGCTCGTACTCACTTGTCAACACCAAATGGATGAATCGCTCAATAGTTAAAAAATATACACATATATCCGTATATTTACTTTAAAACAACACAAGTCGTGTTTTCAAGTCACTCATTAATATCTCTGCACGAGAACACACACATCCATCTCAACACTGTCGATTCATGTTCATACGCACATACCTATATAAAAATCACTACATTTTATATTAAAAGATACCAAAATTTTGCCATTACGCATTTCAAGTGTAAATAGTGTCCATTATCCGGTACATAAACGTTTAATGTTACGAAAATTGACCACTTTTATAATAAAAGGCAATTGATTGATATAGAATGTTTCAAATCGAGAAATATTTATTAACACATTAAAAATTAGTTGGTAATCTAAAAAGCGGTATTAAGAATAACATATTACTTTAAATTTTCACATTTCGAATCATTTTCTTTATTTTATCAAAATATGTATAATTATATGCAAAAAAATTAACATAATTTGGTATATATATATATATATTATGGCGTGTTAAGAGCTAGGAGTACCGTAGGAATTGATTATAAATATAAAAGAAAAGAAAAAAAAATAAATAAAGTAAGCTTTAAAAATAGTAAAAGTTAGCGAGGATAATAGGCTCGTGCGCAACGTATTAATATAGATATACATATCAGTGTCATCACGTTATTCGTTTACAAGTAGAACATAATAATAATGATAAATATTTAAAGGAAAAAATATTAGAATTTATGTCGGAATTAATACCCAGGTTAACGGGGGGAATTTTGGAAACAAATGGCGTGTGGAGACAACAACGGATAATCGCGTGACTAATCCATATAGGTATACACGTACTCGTTTATTAAAGATAAACTATTCGATATAGTAGAATCGGTATCGTAATGTAAGTCGAATTTTCGCTCTGGAGAGGGAGTTAGTCGACCGAACTGCTCGTACGTAACGAGACCAAGTAGAAATCATATCGGAAGATAATTGCTTATTTTAATTGAATAATAATATAAATGCATTCATCCGCGTTCTATCAGTATAAGAATAAGAAATTTTGGAAATAATTAATGGATTACGAACAGTAAAATACTATATAATTACGGAGATACGACGACTGGATAATAATTGGATCCATCATCACGATTCGGAATCTGGCATCGATCACAACGCTGGTACCACCAGGTCGTACTATTTCTATTTTCTTTTCTTTGTGTATGAATAATTTATGTGTACATATTTTGTGAATTTGTGAGAATTATAGTCTGCGTTATTTTGTGATATATTTGGATATAGATAATTGTTTATGAATTGCTTTTGTGTCGTATAATGTAAAATTATAATAATAATTAATTAAAATAAAATCGTAGTAAAATTGTAACTAGTAATTCGATAACGATATCGCTAGTTGTTGGTTCCACGCCGAGAAATTTAGTTCCCGTCAAATCTTAATCACATTAAGTCAAACTTCAATAAGATACATTATAAAATAAGTTAGTAAATAAATTTGCACAGTATTCTGTGCTGGGAACCGCGAGATTTTCTATTTAGTTCTATCTAAGGGTTTGCTAGAACACCATATATATTTAAAATTTACACATTTCATCATGTCGACCACATACATCTTATTAAAATTATGTATATGTTTAGATAAAACTGTTAAAATTATGTATATAGTTGTATGTGTATATATATATGTGTGTGTATATGTGTCGTACATGTACATTGGTGTATAAATATTAATTAATTTGATTGATAACTGTCGACAAGCGAAAGCGTGACGGGATGAGGTAAATGTAATTTTTAATCTGAAT
The DNA here is from genome assembly GCA_032883995.1 of Coronaproctus castanopsis. Taxonomy (NCBI): domain Eukaryota; kingdom Metazoa; phylum Arthropoda; class Insecta; order Hemiptera; family Monophlebidae; genus Coronaproctus; species Coronaproctus castanopsis. The sequence goes on from CM065053.1 coordinate 139,095,059, forward strand.
ATATGTATATGATTTTATGGTGTGTGTCAGTTTATATATGTTGTGTGTGTGTGGAAATAGTGTTGCATACTTGTTATTTATTTGCATGTATGTGCATTAATATGACTGTGTAATTGTAAAAAAAAAAATTATTCAGATATACGATTTTACAAAAAAAAAAGAAAAAAAAATTATGATAATAGATAATTTTGTCAGCACTGAACGTTTATCTATCATATAGGAAATACCGCGAATGAAAGAATCAAACACCGCTATATCTAAGTCTTCGATTTGATTTAATTCGTTTATATAAATATTTTTACAAAATAAAGTCTTTTTCGTCGTAAAAATATACAATTTTGTTAGCGTTAAAAAATGTACGTATCCTATGTAAGTGAAATGGTTAATGATAGTGCTAAAATCTGAGCGTCAACTAAGAGAAGCTCTTCTCATAAATCGATTAAAAGAGGAAAAGAATATATTATGGAATGCTACCTTCTTACAAACGACGTTATCTTTGTAACGTGTTCTGCTTATCGCTAATTCGGGACTACTACTGTTTCCACCCAAACTTGTAGAACTACCACCGCTGGACTCGCTGTAACATTAAAATATCGTTCGATTATAAAAAATAAATTTTCAAATTATTCGCGAAACTGTCGTAAAAAGATTAATCGTATAATAAGCAATAGAAATAATAATAATAATAATAAACGAATGAGCGACATACCCGATCGAGTAGGTAAAATTCGAACTGCAAGTGGACGGCGAAGGTGTTTGACTGAACGAATATTTCGTAGCGCGTTCTTTGATTAATTCGGCCTCTAAACGATTTTTTTCAACTTCCAATTCGTTTATACGACTTAACAACGAATAACTATTTCCGCTAAAAATATGAAAAAAAATTTCATATATACATATATATATATATATATATATATATATATATATATATATATATATATATATATATGTATGTATATTCATCACATCCATAAGTTTAAATCGTATTAATACGTATACATATGTACATATTTATCATATTCGAATATAATTCATATTGTCATTTGTTTTGTTTATTATTATTATAAAGATCTGCAGTCACCGCGATTCTGCGAGAAAGGAGTGCTTCAGGTTTCAACAAAGATCTACGTTCTATAAAAATTTTGTTATACAGAGGAATAACTGTAAATTATTAAGATGGGGTAGCGTACATTATAATGCGTGTTGAGCGCAATAATTATAATTATTATTAGCCATAAGCATAAATACTATAATCTATATTTATTAACATAAAATTATCTTTAACATTTGTTTTAGTCTTGAAAACGGGCAAAGGCATCCCTCAACCGAGCCCATTCTAACCTGTCGCAGGCCATCCTTTGATACTGTTTATGCCTCAACATACTAGCAAAATCATCATCCCATTTGATTTCCGGTCTTCCACTTTTCCTTTTCTCGTATGTAAGTCCAATCTGTTACTTTTTTAGTCCATTTTGCCGAATCCATATCCTCGCAACATGTCCTGCCCAATCCCATTTCTTCCTTATTACCCAGTTGAAGTTATAATTAACTTTTAATTTAGCTTTAATTATTTTCATATTAATTTTATCCATTAATCTAACTCCCATCATTGATCTTTCTATTGCATTCTGCAAGTCGAAATTTTGTTTCTGGTAATGTTCGAATTTGACCATGTTTGACATCCATAAGTTAGGGTAGGTACAACGGATAGGTTTAAAATTTCTCCTTTCAGTCTATTACTGTAAGGTCCCTTCAAAATATATTTAAGCGACCAGTATTTTTTCCACGTAAGTGCAATTCTACGGTCTACTTCTCTCCTTGTTTTATCCTTTAGGGTTATCATAAGTACACTATACTCTCTACATTTTTAATTTCCTTATTATCTATTAAGACTCTTGTTATTCTTTTATCTGCAGACATTATTTTTGTTTTATCATATTTAAATCAGCTTTTTCCCCATCTCATTTAATTTAACATGACTTGTAACTCGTTAATATCTTCCGATATAATCACTACATCATCAGCAAATCTACGATTGTTTAACCTTGCTCCGTTGATGTTAATACCTTTATCATTCCAATCCAATTCTCAAAATATTTCTTCTAAAGCTGCGTTAAATAATAATGGAGATAATGGATCTCCTTGCTTTACGCCTTTTTCTATAGCAAAGTATTCCCCTTTTATCTCGGTTACTATTCTTGCCCTCATATTAGTATACATATCTCTTATGAGTTCTCTATAATTATCCGACACTCCCTGGTTCCTCAATGCGCGGTCTAGAAATTTTGATCTAAAGAGTCAAACGCTTTTTTATAATCTATAAATGCGAAATTTATTTCTAACTGAAATTCTTTACATTTCTCTGTAATCAGATTTAACACATGTAGGTGATCAATTGTAGAAAATCAATTCCGAAAACCAGCTTGTTCCTGAGCTTGTTCAAAATTTAATGATTGCTTTAGTCTGTTAGTCGATACTTTTGAAAATAATTTAGATACATCCTAGGCTTATTAGGCGATAATTTTCTATTTTATCTTTACTTCCTTCTTATAAATTAACACTATGTCCGCTTTTTTCCATGAATTAGGGATTCTCCTATACTTTAGAATCAAATTAAATAAAGCTTTGAGCAAACCTACCATTCTTTCACCTGCGAATTTAATATGTTCACTTGTTATTCTATCCGGTCCAGGTGTGCTTTCTTGACTTTTAATCCCTTAATAACTTCCTCTATTTCTACACTTAAAAATGCAGGTTCCTCTAGTACACCTTTTTTTTTGTAATCCGTATCATTATGTACCTCTCTATTTTTATGTACCTGTGAGAAATATTCCGCCGCAATATTTATAATGTCCATCCTATTGTGTTTTTTTATTCCGTTTCTATCAGTGAGGCAAGTATGCCAACTTTGTAAACATAGATTCTTTCTTAGTACTTTCATTTCGTTGACTCGATTATCTCATTAATCACCTTTTCTTCCTTTCGTTTGTTATGTTCTCTTAATTCGTATTTTATTATTTGGCATAATATATTTAGTTCTATTTTTTCCAAACCAAATTTATATTTTTTATTCAATAGCTTCTGTCTTACCTTAATTTGATCTCTTAACTGAGTCGGGATCAATCCTATCTTCATCGTCATTTATTATATTTACGAGTAGAGCGGACTTATTAATTAATTTAGTCATTTTTGCATCCAAATCATCGACGTCTTTTACATTATGCTATTTTCCTTTTTTACTAAATCGCTAAAAGCATTAAACTAGTCAATCCTATTCATTTTTGAAATATTCGGTTTTAATATTTATTATTCGCCTAGTTGGTTTTAATACATCTTACTAGTTTATGATCCGAGTAATACAAGAAGTTATCCATTACGTAACAGTTTCTTATATTTTTACAATAGCTATAATATAGTCCAGTTGGTTATTATATTTCCCATTTGGAGCGGTCCACGTCCATAACCTACATTTACGTTTTTTAAAGGAAACTATTCATAATCTTGAAATTCGTTTCTAAACAAAATTTAACCAATTTTTCGCCTCTTAAGTTCCTATTTCCGTAATTATATGGGGACCCATTACTTTGTTTTTATCCGCTCTCCTTTCCCCTATTTGGCTATTAAAATCTCCCATTATTATAATTTGATGATTAATATTATGTTCCCTTAAAATATCGGTTAATATACCTATATAAATTTCATCGCACTCCGATTCCTCAAAAACCGCCGTTGGGAAATAGACCTGTATTATCGTTTTATTAATTCTAATCTTAACAGCTGCTAGTCTATCCGTGTAACCTACAAATTCCAGTAAATTAATCCTTCATTTGTTACTTATTAAAAAACCAACGCCTCTCTTTCCTTTTTCACTTCCTTTCCAGCATAGCAACTTCTCTGATTTTAACTGAAGAATTTTCTCACCCAGTCTTCTAATCTTCGCTATATCCAACAAGTCTAATCCGCTTTTATCAAATGCCTCTTCAAGTTCTAATAAATTATCATTATTTATTAAAGTCCTTACATTTAGGCTGCCTATATCTAGATATTTCCTAGCCGTATTATTATTAATATTATTAAAATTATTACACTTACTTAAATTTAAATTTACTTTATCATGCTGGTATGAAGGGTTGGGTCTTACACGCCCTTGCTGACCAGGCATTGCTGGGCGATCGGTTGAGGCCTTACATTTCACTTATTTCTAGTCGAACGTGTTTTTACGGACGAAATATTATTCGTTTTTTAGTGTAACTATCAATCGACAATTGTCTTATCTGTTTCCGTTGTGATTGTGATTGTTGCTGCTGCTGTTCGGGTTGTACTCGCTAACGTTACGATTATCTCGTACCCCGCTTCTGTCCTCCCCGGCAAACTAATTGGTCGAGCTGTTCCTTATTAGTTACGATAATCGCTTTATCGTTCTCCGATACTTAAACGAATATCTTTAATGTTACTATTCTTATTTTCTGAACTGACTTCGATCCATGTATGATTAAAGAAAATAAGTACGTGTATAAATATAGCATCATCTTTGTCCCATTGGCTAAAATGGTGATTAACTAGCTGTACGTATTTTTGCGTGCAAAACTAGCTGATAATCGAGGAACTAATTATACGCAACATCTCTTTATATATGTATATATATATATGTGTGTGTATGCACGCGCGAGCCATATAATATAATTTATTTACTTTACTTCGTTTCTTACTTTGAATCACTTAAATCGAAACTTACCCTTCTGAACTCGTCAACATGTGTATCGTTTCTTTATGTTTCTGTATTTCGCACAGTAACGCTTCTTCTTTATTTTTAAATATCTCTATCTGACGATCGCATTCTCGTAATATTTGAGTTTTTATTCGCTCAGCGTACATCTGTAACGATTAAATTTTTTTATATAGAAAAAAAAAACAGTTCTATCTTATGTCATGAAGTAGACGAAAATTCGTGTATATATATATAATATATATATATTCATTCTACCAACTGTTTGGACCAAGAGGATGAAAAAGAATCGTAGAAAATAATGTAATTTCAGAAATTTCACATTCAAAATGAGCGTTATAAATAAATTTTACGTAATTACATCGTAATAAACTGATATAATTAGTTTTCTATCATACGAAAACGCTAAGCGGTTTTGTTTTTCCTAGAAATGTTCGTGAAAATTTTATCATCTTCGTCATAGACTTTGTAAAATATTTCTTCATTTATTTCGTTATTCCGTTTTTAAAAAATGAACTTTTTCTGAAAAACATTTATCCAGACTGTTTTTATCGTATTCCACGCACACATCCGTATATACACATAATATATACATGTGTGTGTGTGTGTTTGTGGAAAGAATGTAATACGAAAATTATATAGAGGAAAGGAAAATAAAATTTTTTATTTTCGCGTTTGGTATCGCTAAATAGCCGAAAACATACAAAATTCTCAATTTATAAAGCGAATATTAATGCAAAAAAAAGCACTATATATCTAGAAAATTTTATGATAAGTAAATATAGGTAGATAGACAGATAAAATCAAATAATCAATTTATTATAATTTTAATTACTACGTACGTCAACTATATCGATTTATAAAATTGTTTAAATATTAAAAACATTTCGCGTTATTATTAAATAATTTAAAGGAAATTTCGTTATTATCTTCCAACGGATCGCATTAATACGAATTTCTAAGGTTCATTTTTTTTTTTTTTACATCGAAAAACTCTATTCTTTACTACCACTCCGTTCTCGTACCTTTATCGGTACAACGACCGACCTAGATATTTTTGTTGGATTTCTGGACACTCTGCAATAGCGGACCAAAGAAACGGCTGATGCTCCGGTGAATCCATCTGTCACCATTCGCCGATGTCGACAATTACCTGTTTGGTTTAGATATCTCTTTCACACTCGTTTATACTTTATGTGAACGATTATTCTGGCTGGTTACTCCTTCGACGATTATTATTATTATTCAGCTCGTTGATATTTAAAATTACCGTACATGAAAGTTTTTTCGTAAATTGATTTCCACTAATTTACATTCAATTCCCTTACATTCGAAATTAATTTTCGTTTAGTCATTTTGTTCCCCGTTCACATAATTCTTAGACCGTTTCTAATAAAAACCGTCTAATAACTTTTACTTCATTTCTTACAATTTAAATTATCAATTTTTGTTCTCTCCCTCCTTTTTTCCTAATATTTCATTAATTTTTTCCAACGATACTCCGGTTAATCTTTAAATTTTCGATGTGCCGTCACATCGCATTAATAAAATTAATCTATACGATAGCGTTAATTGATTCTCGCAATAACTAAATGAACAAAAAAACAAGTTCGTATTATGCCACGAATTACGAGATATTTAATTTAATAATTTAAATTTTTCCATACGATTAAAAAACTATACAAAATTGTAAGCGGACGATTAATTAATAGATTAGAAAGCTAGTACCGGCAGTTTACCGAAACGAGAAAAAAAGAGAAATACGAGCTTAACAGCCGAGAATCTTTGTTACCTTAAATTCGAGTTAGTTGTATTTCAATTACTATTTTATTCGCTTAAAAATATTATTTAATTATTTTATTCGCTTAAAAATATTATTTAGTACCGACGTTTAGCGGAACATTAACTTTCTCCAACTGAACAACGTCGTTCAAACTAATGGTAAGGGTAAAAAACCCAAATAAAAGTGTTTTTTTTTTAAAAAAAAAATAATATATTTTCTTAATTTTCGCCGAATATAGATTTTAGTAGTAAACAAGACGCGAATAAACAACGCGCAACTGTTTTCAATTTATACAACTGTAATTATGATAAGAACACGTGAAAGTGACAATGTTCGGTTTGTAACGTCGCAAAACTAGGCTAATTCAAATCGCGTTCGAATTAGAAAATAAAACGAGAGAACAGAAATATCAAATTATACGTAGGATTCGGTTTTAATGTATATAGAGAGGAGTAAATTATTATATATACATTATATATATTAGAGAGAGAGAGAGGATAAATAGAAGTATAGAGATTTTTAAGCAAAATATAGAGGAATTTAACATATGTAAAAAATAAAACTGCGTTAATAACAACGTATCAAAAAAAGAAAAATAGATATTTATTTAGGGATGTTTAAGAAAAAAAAAAAAAATGAAAATAATTTTCTGCGAAAGATCGATTAACCGACATGTATTGCAGAAATGGGTAAAAAAAGCGGAAGTACCGCCTCCAGTCGGAAGTTGATTAAATTAGTGTTATTCGATTTTTTTTTAAACGTTAAAAAGTGAAGAAACACAACTTCTACAAATAAAGCATATCCGATAACGATAATGGGTCGAGACAAACGCCGACAAGATGGGACAGGTATTATTCAGGAAATAGCAGGATTGTCGTTGTATACGTCAAGCAGAAGACGGAGACGAATGTAGTAAAATCACTAAATTAAGGGCGTATTAAATGTTAATCACGATATCCTATTTAGGCAGACGACTATTGATGATGATGATGATGATATACATATATACGAAGGCTTCTGACTATTACGTCATTATCAAGTATAAAACTAATGTCTTAAAAGTACAAGTATTACGGAGAAAGTAAATTTATTAAAATACGAACAATTAACACTAAAGTCAGTTTTGGGGAATAAGGTTCTCATAGTAATATTTATAAATGGATATTTCTTAATCTCATTGCTCGGTGTGTTTGTGTTAATATTGTTTACTACACCTTCTGACACGGCATAAATAAGTTAATATTTAGTTTCCACGTAATATTCGCACTTTTAAGGCATTAGTTTTATGCTTGAAAATGACGTAATTGACGAAAGCTTCACACGTTTAAGAGGAATATACTTTCAATAAAAGTTGATTTTGTGTTTTTATTAAAACACTCCACGTAATATTGGTAACATTTTTATTTCAATGTAAACGGGAAATCGTAATTATAATAAAAGTTACCGGCGAATTTTTCAAATTTTATATGATCGAAATCCAATAAAAAATTATATTTCACGCATTTTCGAATAATATAGCCGTAAATATAATTTCCAAGTTCAAATACGAATAATAACCCTTTCGATAGCATACTGTATTAATTTTTTTGCCGACGCGCGTGAAAATATTATAAATTATGGTGTACGAAGTAATTAAGTAAAATATAGTTAACCTAATTTTTATAGGCAATTCCGTTTTTTCAAATTTTCTTTTATTATATCATCGTAGCTTTTATATGATGCACTTTGTTCTTAATACATTAGCTACCGGGTAATTTTGTGCACACAGTATACATCGTGTTGTATTTTATGTTCAATAAATGAAATTTGTAAAAATTTAGATATGTACAAAAAAAAATAATCCTTTGAAAACATAATATTTCTTATACAATGCCGCTTTTTAAAAGACGCGAGTTAATTTTTCATATTATATATATATATATAAATCACGAAATGGAGTTGGTTTCATTATTAATAAAGTAATTAAAAACAGTGTAGTTGGTTACACAACTATCAATGATCGAATTGTAATGATTGCAAACAACTCCTGTCAACATGAATATAATTCAAGTATACTCACCGACAGCAACATCCACAGATGAAGAAATAAATAAATTTTATGAAGAACTTAACGACGCGATTAGATTAATCCCAAATAGGGAGATACTGATAGTTATAGGAGATTTCAACGCAATAGTGGGTGAAACAAAAAATGATAACCATATAAAACATATAGTTGGTAGATAATAGGTAAAAGAAACAATCGAGGAAATATGCTCCTAGATTTCTGCGCGGAAAATAAACTGGTAATTAGTAACACAATATTTAAGCATAAAATTATACACATGGCAGGTCACCCAATGGTCAAACTAGGAACCAAATTGATTACATGCTCATAAGAGAAAGATGGAGATCATTCGTTAAAGACGTAAAAAGTTATCCTGGACTAGACTGTGGGTCTGATCACAACGCACTAGTTGCGGAAGTGTGCCTAAAATTGAAACGGCCATCAATACCGAAAAGGAAACCAAATAGATGGTGCCTAGGTCAGAATAAGGAATTTATAACGGAAGTTGCTACTGGAATTAACAATATAACGGAAGATGAAATGAACAAATATAATGCAGACGAATTATGGAACAAATATAAAACTATACTAGAAAAGCAGGCCGAAGTAACGCAATCCAGAGATAAACCAAAAAAAAAACATGGATAACTCAAGAGACATGGGCAATGATTAAACAAAGACAACAATTAAAGATACGCAGTCTAAAGGAGAATGATAAACAAATAATATATAATGAACTTACGAAAAAGCTGAATTACAGGCTTCGTAAAGACAAAAATGAATTCATAAATAAAGTATGCAAAGAAATTGACAGTCATTCTCAAACGAATGATACAAAAGACCTATTCAAGAAACTGAAATATATAACTAGAACTTTTCAACAAAGACATATATCAGTGAAAGAGATAGTAACGGAAGAGTAAACACAGATAAGCAAAAGATCATTAATAGATGGCGAGAATACTGTAAAGAACTAATGTCTGGGTGCAACACGAATATATAAAAGATGTATAAATACAATAGAACAAGAACCACACATACTCCAAGACGAAATCGAACATGCGATAAATAAAAGAGAATAGATCAGCAGACTACGATGATGTGGTAGCCGAAATGATCAAATCAACCAGAGAAAGAGCGATAAGTTTAATACACCGACTGTGCAATAAAATATGGATAAGTGGGGAATTGCCAAGCGACTGGACTAAATCAATATTTATATCAATTTATATAAGAAAGGCGATAGACAAAGCTGCAAAAATTATAGGCTTATCGCGGTTATTAGTCATACTAGCAAAATACTATTATATGTAATTCAAGAGCGATTAAAATATTATATACTGCCGCAAATTGCGATGGAACAAACAGGCTTTATGTCTGGAAAACTTATAATAATAAGACAAATAATTGAAAAATGCTACGAGTTCAATACACCTGTAATATTATGTTTTTTAGATTATACAAAGGCATTTTGGCGGACTGGAATACAATATGGTATGTCTTAAGAGAGTTCAAAATACCTGAGCATCTGATAGCTTTAATAAGGAAATTATATGAAAGAAATAATGTTTATATAAAAATAGAAGGACAACTGTCCGAAAGTTTTCAAACAACAAAGGGAGTACGACAAGGGTGTATACTATCGCCTATACTATATACACTGATTTTAGCGGCAAATAAACTAGAACTGGCAACATTACTGAAGCGTATAGAATATTTCAGCAAGAAAGCTAATTTAATACTAAATAGGGCTGCACCATAATTACTATCGACAAGGCGAGGGAATTTACGTTGGTACCTGACATAGAGAAAAAAATGGAAACGACATATCTGGGAGCGTATATCACCAATAACGGAAATGACGAAAGTGAAATTAAACGGCGAATCGGAATGGCCAAAAGCAAAACTAACAAGAATATGGAAAGATCATTCTATAAAAATAACAACGAAAAAACGATTAATGGAATCATCGGTATTCTCGATAGCGTGTTATGGTTCAGAGTCGTGGACATTAAACAAAACATTGTGCCAAAAGCTAGAAGCCTTTGAAATGTGCTGCTATATGCTCAGGATTTCATGGATGGAACATCGGACTAATGCAGCTATACTGAAACAAGTCGGAATAGAGCAAAAAGAGAGATTGGTTCCAGTAATAAAAAGAAGATGTCTAAAGTTCTTTGGGGATTAGAAAAAATAATAATACAAGGAATAATAGCAAAAAAAAGAAGCAGAGGCAGACCGCCGACCCGTTTTGTAGACTACATCCAAGGCATGACAGGACTGTCAATGAGCTAATGGAAGCTGCACAGGATAGAGATAAATGGCGGAATTTAACTGGAAAAATTTCACGATTGGTCACGACGTCTGAAAGCAGACACGAAGAAGAAGAATATATATATACATAAATGTATGTATATATTTTTAGAATTTGAGATTCTAACAAATACCACCATTAAGTACTATTTTCTGAAATTTTTTTAATCGGTTCGTATTCTATGAAAAATATCGATATTTTTCTCGATTTTTTAAAATATATGTTTAAATTTTTTTAGGGATAAACAAGGAAACAAATTTACACATTGATATTACGATTAATTCGAAAATTCTATGAGAATGTTATCCAAAATTGTTTTTCCCTTATATATAAAGAAAAATTTCGATCACGATCGATAATGTTATTTAACAAGCATTTCTGTAGTTAGTAAGTTCACGGACGATACTTATTTAAACTCGTCGTATCGCAATATATTTAATAAACACGTTCTAAGCTACTTTCGTCGACTTTTATTTTTTTTTTATTAATTTTATCATTTATCCATAGTCTTCTGATGATGCTGTAGTAGCCGCTGAAAGATCGTGTTTATCGAATATATTGTCACCCGACATATAGTGCTTTTTTATTTTATTTCGTTCAATTTCAATATAAGTTATTATCGTTTTTTTTTCCTTTTCTGACAAAGATAAATAACATTAGGCAGAAGTTAAAAGCTAAAAAAAAATCGATAAACTGAACAGCAAGAACGAATCTCACTTGTTTTTCATCTTCAAATTTGGCCGAATATTTACGTAATTGATCGGCTAGTTTTACTTCGCACGCCAATCGTTCGTCGGCTAGCGCTTTTTCGGTTTGCGTTTTAGCGTCGTCTTTTACTTGAGCAAGTATCGCTTCGTGATTTGCCAGTTCTAGCCATTCTCCTCCTCTCTGAGAATAAATCACAAAATAACATGACGAACGTTCGTTGCAACCAATCCGGTAACAATAACGATCGAATAAACGATAAACGGCGCTTGTAATATTATACACGTATTATGGCACAACATTTGGCTTTTTTCTAATAACTATTAATATTTAATTAAATAATATTCAAGTTCAAAATTATTTCAAATTTCTGTTTGATTCGTAGTAACTTTATTAAGACAAAATAAATAATAACTCACGAATGACAGAACATTACATAAATACACACGTCGAAATTCTTATACAATTACGAAAAACATTTCATCTTCGTATAAACGAAACAATTATTTACGCGTGTAATAAATACGTAAATGCGACAAATATTAATGAATTTAATATCGATAATAATAATCCAATTCGTACATAATATATTTCTTCTTTAATTACATAACACATAAATAGAAATAAATATTGTTAAATTTGGGCATGTTCTTCTTCCTCGTTATCTGGTTACAGATGTCGAGTCCAATCATGTGTTTTGCAGTATTTCAGCCCTGTGTGACTTCTTCCGCATTGACAATTGTGATCTGACGTGGATATTACGAAGCTCTGCTTCTTTCTTAATTCTTGCATTATCATCCTTTTCGATCCATCACATTGCATGATACGTCCGAAGAACTTGAGACATCTTTTCTATTGCTGGAACGTTTTTGTTTTATTCATAACTGTTTCAGTAGAGCGGTGTTGACACAGTCCATTCTTTCCATGAAATCCTAAGTATACACTTATAGGAGCACGTTTCAAACGCTTCTACTTTCGACAGTACGAATATAAAAATATATATATAATTCCAAATATTTATCACGTTGCACAAGAAGACGCCAAGTTAAATCTCAACTGGTTAAATATGATATTTCAGAATTCTAACGCAACGTGCTATATTCCACATAGTAAAATTAGTTAACAAAAGGCAACGTAAACACGTTGTAAATGTTGTAATGGAAAGTACAGTGTGACGCAATACGTAAGGTATTTCAAATTTTTTAGTTTTTCCATAAATACAATGAAATTACTAACTATATATTAATATCACTCCATATTCTGATATCCTGATTTTTATAACAATAATAATAACAATAATAATAATAATAATATTTGTAGTAATAATAGTAATAGTAAACGTAATAAAAAATGTAAGACGCATCAAATACGTGTAGATTATAGAAATACACACATACACATTAATATAATTTTTTTCACAAATGTTTAATTATTTATCGGATACTTATTCTTTAATCGTATAAAACCTTCCGACCTAATAAACACCGATTAGTTTATTTTTCTAACAATTGTATCTCTTTATAATTTTTAGACAATTATAACATTTTTGTCATTATTTCGTCGATATTAACCCTGTAATGGTATGGTATGGGTCGTATCCGACCCAGACACAAGTTAAGTGTGCATAACTCCGCCGCTACTCCTATCGATTCAGTACCCTATCACCAGATGTGGTTTATTATGCTCACCAGTCGCTATCTCTCCAGTGTACGTTGTACTGCCATTGTGTTTGCACGAAGTGAGCGTTTCATTTTGATTGGGTCGTATCCGACCCGCTGTACTGTTTATGCATCTGTTTTTTTGTTCGTTACTTTTTTATTTTTTCTATTTTTATGTTTGTTACTTTTCTATTTTGTAAACAATACGTCGTCAATTGTTCAGCCATGGCATTCAATAAACGTATATATATATATATACATCTGAGGATATACTAGCCGAACTGAACCGTCAAGAACAGGACTCAGACCAAGAACTTGATTACGAACTAGATGAAGACATTTAACTGGTTTTCTTCATATGAATTGACGCGACAACTCTTAAAACATATTACAACAGTTGATACACTTCGGAAAAACAAGGCGCAGATTCCATGTTATTGGCAGCACCAGTAGGCAGTACCCGTTTCATGTACCAGTATGATAAAAAGCTAGTTTCATTCGCCCCGAAGAACCAAAAGGTGCTTCTCATTTCTTCTATGCATCTTACAGGCGAAGTAGATGAAAAATCAAAAAATTCCGAAGTTATTCAGTTCTACAATATGACAAAGGGCGGTGTAGATGTTGTTGATAAACTTTTTCATGACACAACAAAACGGAAAAGTATGCGATGGCCCAATGAGATACGTTTATGGCGTTTTGGATATTGCTGAATAGTTTTATCTTATATAAGATAAATAAAGTAGAAGAATATTATCCAAAGGAGCTCCTCTTTTATGAAGAACCTCGCACTAGCTTTGCCAATGATGGAGAAGCGGCTAATCAATCTCCGCCTTCCAATAGAGCTTCGCAATACAATTCGGAACTTATTAGGAAAGGACGAAAAAGAGAATTTCAGCCGAGGTATTACCGAAGAAAGGAAGGAGACGATGTGGCTTTTGCCAGCCATCTCTTGTGACTTTTGCCAGCCATCTCTAGATCGAAAAAGGAATGAGTTTTTTAAATGTGTGACCGTTGTATTTGTGGAACGCATAAAGTGGTATTATGCCCTGATTGCACACCTGATTCCGATATAAATATTAAAATGCACCTGTAGTATAATAATATTATATATGTATAATATATAAATTAAACAATAATTTGTTCATGCCTTGTTGTTTATATGAATTAGACTTGGTTTCTTCAACTAAAATGAGGAAAAATTAACGCTGGGTCGGATACGACCCGACCGTACCATTGTCATCATAACATTTCACCGTACCATTAGAAGGTTAAATTAAATATTTCTATATATAAAATTCTCGTTTCGTATCAAATTATTCGTTATGACATTTTTCTCCTTATTCTAGATTGATCGTGCGCTAACATTGACTTTAAAAATATCAATCTTATCCCGACGAGTTAACTAATAAATTTCGACCGGTTCATAGCCGTTTTCATTATTATTTCCGAACAACAGGTCGATCGATTATAAGATTTTTCGAATTTCTCCTAAATTATAAACTTTGGCAGCGCGTATATTTTCGTCAACGCTAGCGAACTGTATTGAATTAAGTACCATCATTTATAATCGAAATTAAATTTAATTAAATCGGCTTAACAATTTCAAATTTATTACGAAACTATATTCGGTATTTATTAATTAAACAGAACGAAAAAAAGAAATACGGACCTTTTTGAATTTTCTATAAAAATCAACCGAAAATAGCAAACGCCGTAATGTTAATATGTATGTACGAATCAAATTTCTTGCTCATCAGGCGATATTAGATTTCTTTTACTATTTCTGTTCATCCAACTTACTCGAAAAAAATGAAATGATTCCGACACACTGTATTCTATCAGAATCATCAGGCAACTTCCTCTAGGTCATTCGTTTGATTCTTTATATCGAGTTTGGTTTTTTTTTCGCTATTTAATCAAAATATCCTGTTACGTCTCTATTTATATATTACTTCCAATAATCTCGTATTAAACTAAGTCATTAGCTCTCTATGTGCGTCCCGCAGTATCGAAAACATTTTTCTGTATATTCCAATCTCTATACTACGACTTTCATTCTTTTATTAGTAGTCCGTATTTTGCGCTATAATTAGTGCCTTTCCCCATCATTTGTCATTGCATTCCTTACCATCTCCAGACGCCTGCGGCTCCTCTATTGCCAGATATTAAATGAATTTAATAGTTACAAATAATATCCTAATTAATTGAACGAAACCTAAATAATAATCCCTTTCAAATATTCCGAATCACGAATATATCTAATTAAGTTCCGACTTTAAGAAAAATGTACACTTTCTAAATATGCTTGAAATACGCGTATAATACGTAGTAATAGTATACGATGACTCAGAGAAGACGGACGGTTCTTTTGTGTTTTGAACGACTCAAAAACTACTACACTAAAATTTTTGAATAAAATTTTATTTTAAAATAAGGAAAACGTGAAAGATTAGCTTACAAAACACACTATCGTTCAGATGACCGCCATTTGCAATACATTCATTCAGTTTTTACAAAGTTTTCGAAGACTTTTTCGAGCGTAGGTCGCCGAATTTTCGAAATTTTTTCGGAAATCCGAATTTTTAAGTCTCCAGATCTCGTGAACGTGTTTGCGTAACTTTGAATTCTTTTCGAAACTCTCCTCGCACTGTCGTGATCGATTCGAGCCGTAAATAACGTTCAATTCTCGTTATAGGATGTTATCGTAAATGAAAGTGGGTAAAAACGATTCAATCGTGAGTATGTGAAGCAAGCGGTTTGCGTTGTAGTACCAACTGTGCTATTATAAAAATAAAACCGTCCGTCTTCTTCGGGGTACCCTATATTATAGAATCAAGTAAAAAATTTGCTTTTATGATGTTACATTATTAATTACGCAGAGTGTGTATTTGAACTTAGTACTCGCCGAAATTGACATTAAAAACACGTACGAATATATTATCCGAAGACACCGACTAACCTTTAAAAAAAAAGCAATACATCAATAATAATATTACAAAAGAAAGTCGAAAATTTGCTTTTATCATATATTATTTACGAGGGCTGATTCGTTACAATAATCTGTTTTAAACTCAATATACTTGTTGGAATTTACATTAAAAATACGTACGAATATTTTACCCGAAGATACCGACTAACCTTAAAGAAGAAACTATGGACATGTGAAAGTGTCGCAGACAAAAAAATAAAAAAAAAAATAAAAGGCACTTTACGAATCGAAGGCTAGGAAAAAAGGCACATGTAAAAGAATGATGGTGGTTAGAAAAATACGAAGAAAAATGGCGCATTACCGGTCAATAACCATAATCCTTCATTACACTAAATTTGAAATAATAATAACGATATTTATATAATCGCCATCGACATTTTCAATTTTTTAAAGTAATTGTTCTAAAGTTTATTTTACGCGATCTAAGAATTCCAACGTATACAAATTTTACTACCGATATTTTTCTTCCGTTTAAAATTTGTTCGTTCTTGCCCACTGAAGGAAATAATAATAATAATAGTAATAATAATAATAAATAGTATAATACTTACGTCCACTTTTTCCAGACTTGAATCGCTGGAAGTTCTTTCCATACCGGCCGCACACGTCACTAATCTGAAACGAGATCTTAAACTTTCGACTTTTTCTTTATGAACGCGTTCTAAACGTTCGGTAACTTCTTTCGTTATACGCTCGCGTTCCTTCTGTAATTCTTCTTCAAGTCGAGCCGCGATGTCTTCGCTTTTGTCGGCACATTTTTCGTACTGTTCGTTTAATTCGCTTTCCAAACAAGATATTTTCACGAATAAAGAGTTTATCTTATCATCTTTTTCGTCTATAGCCTGCAACAAATAAAAAAATGTACTCGTTTAAATGCGTTCCACTACATCGCGAAAATTTCATTTATGCAATTATAAAATTTATTTATAATAACACAAATTGTTTTACATTAGAAAATACTCGATGCACACATTACGATACTTTATTCGATCATCTATCGAACAATTCCGTGCATCTGTTCCAAATTTAATCCATCGATTTTCATTATTATATCTATCTCTGTTATTGATTAGCCGTCTCTCCCCTAGACGCAATTTATTTCGTCATGTTATTATCTAATCACATTATGTCCAAACAAATTCGGCGTCCGTTTATACACTACAGCTAATAATCGGTCTCAATTTTTGCGGTACGGATTCTTTTTCCCGTCCAAAGTAATCGCAGCATTACCTTCAGGACCACGTTTCTATAAGCTTGTATCTTTGATATTTATCGTTCGAGTTTCTGTATAAAAATATCGTAAATATACCGAAGCCCATGCTAATTTCTAGTAGTTTTAGTAATATGTGCACTTTTCCACATCTTCGATTGTAGAACGACCTAATACTATATATATATATATATATATAAGTAAGTAAATAAATAATTTGTACTTGAACTAAACAACGTATTCGATATTGAAAAGCTTGATTCTGCGAATACAGTTTCTGTATAGCTGTAACCGCATTGGACTGATGAGACAGAGCCCAGTCGCGAAGACAAGAAAGATCGTTACGTAATGAGATCACCGTGTTATGAGCGACAGTACCTAACATGGCCATACCATCTCTAAGTCTTCGTAACTGTTTCTGTTTCGAACAAAACATAAACAAGATCGTTCATTTTATATTAGAACATAACGCATGTCATCAATAATTCCCGGAATATAGTTTAAACATCGTTTTATCTGCTAGAAAAATATTTGTTATTATGCGATTATAAAAATAGTGAAATAGAAATTGAATAAAATGGATGTATAACGTAAAAATGCGTTTATTTGCGAATTTGTGTCGCAAACAAAAACTCCTCGTAAAAACGTCATAGAATATTTAAATATATGCTCGCAGTTATAATCGAGAAACTAATAAAAATGCCAATTCAGTTTTTAAAAAACGACAAGTTAAAAAAGTTGCGCTATAAATTTTTCATAGTTTAAACGTTATTACCTTATTCATCAATCTCCTCCTATAAATTAATAATCTATTCGTATTTGTTCGATCGTAATTAACAAGTTTTGCTATTTAAATTTATTCTAATTAACAGTCTTAGTCATCGCTTTAAAAATCGTCGAGACAATTTTTAATTGACACCTTCACGGATGGTTACATTCGCAAGTTTCTAATGAATAAAATAATTCGCTTCCGACTGCACCATGCATGTTAAATGAAAATTTATATGTACGTAAAATATACGAAATATATAATAAAAGTTCGAATATTTATTACAAAGCACAATGCACATTATAATTTTGACGATGGAGCAAAGTGATAACAGATAATTTAAATACGATTTAGAAATAAAACATATCGATTTTCAAAATTATTATTTTTTTATGCATTCAAACGTGTGTAACATACATACATACATATATATATATATATATATATATATATATAAAATCACAAAACACACGTATATCCTGAAAGTGTTAACGGGATAAATTTTTCAATAAATTTTAGAATTATCATACCTCGTGTTCCACCATACCTATTTTACTGTCTTGTTCTTTACAAACGTTGACGGTATCATATTTTTTGAGATCATCGGAATTATCGTTCGATTCCACGTCGGTAATACTACATTAAAAAACATTCCATTAAATTGTTAGCGTATTTTATGTAATCTATATAATGTAAAACAAACAAATAATACGAATAGCCATAGAAAATTAACGCGGTGTAAATATTTACACTCTTTCAAATAATGTGGTAACATACTTAAACCGTATAACACGTTTCTAATAATAATTTCTTGAATCCGAGTAAACTGTAAAATATTAAATAACGAAATTAATAATAACGCTGTAAAATATTTTAATTCAAATTTACTCGTATCAACTAAACATCGGGATCTATTTTTAACATATGCGTTATAATGTATTATCACTTTACGTTCTATGTATTAGTATTTTAACGCATTTCTCAAATAATATTTTCTGATTTTATTTTTTATTTTATATTTATTTCATATATTTCTTATATCCGAAATATTTCCTTTCACAATTATTATCTTTTCGTGTCATTCAATTTGTTCTGCAATCGACGGATATTTACTAAATAAAGTTTGTTTGCCACACCAGCTTTTACGCATTGTATCTAAATCTAAAATCTACTGACATATAATTAATCAATTTTATTAACTTCGTAGTAACATAGTTTTTAACTTACGCATAACATATGTGTAAAATACTTTTCTTTCTTTAGGTATTGTATTAAGTACTTCTCGTTTTATATATATATATATATATATATATATATATATATATATATATCCCGATTAAACTGATAAAAAATATTAAAAAAAAAAACGCTTATTAAAGATAAAAAACAAATAAAATAAGCGGAGAATTACTTGTTATTATAACGATCGGTAGATATATTTTGTACATAGTCGTCACGGCAAGCGTTACATCTATCGTCGTCTTTTTGAGAAGATGTAACCATAGACGTTGTCGACCTATCTGTATCCGGCGCGTTAACATCGGTATCAGACGGCATCGTAACCTCTAACTTATCTTCAACGGCCGAATTGACTAGATTTCCATTATCATCATCAACATCATCATCTTCTTCTTCGTCGTCGATACTTAAGGTAAGCGATTTAGATAGGAAAAAACGTCTAATCGATTCTACGTCCGGTATTTCTATATCTAAATCATATCCGCTGACGCATTGGCACAATTGTTGCAGATCATCTTTACACAGCTATGCAATAAAATTTACTTTATATACATACATATATATATATATATATATATATATATATATATATATATAAATGTTAAATATATTGGAGAGTAGTGATTTTATTAATTAATAATAAACCGAACAAAATAAAACACAATCACTAAAAGATTTTAATCGCGAAGCTTTTTTTTTAAAAAAAAAAAAAAATGTAATAATTTTGTTGCGTGCTTGAAAAAAGCTTCGCGATTAAAAACTTTTAGTGATTGTGTTATATTTTGTTCGGTTTATTATATATACATATATATATTATATACACTGGTATAAACAGATTATTCAATCGAAAATAATTTACGCGTAATAAATCTAAATTTGAATACCAGCGTTATATTAACTAAACGAAGATTTATATTAATAACAATAACTTTTTAAAAATCATCTTTGGCTAATGTATTTATAAATTATTAATATGTCCAGAAAAGGGGAAGAAATGTGAAAAATTTCTTCAGTGGAATTAAAACTAATAATTAATTCGCGCCTACGTCTAACGAATCGATTTAACACTAAATTTAGAAAATCAATTTTTATTCCAATCACTATCGAAAAAAAAGCATAAGAAATTAGAAGCGTACTATCGGAATAGTGGGACATTTCACATAAACCGCAGTTCTTTCTCTGTGAATCTAGAAAAAAATTTGCGAAAAAATTGGAGCTAAAATTAAGAATTAATGCGTATTTAAATGGGATAAATTAATTTAATTAAATCCCCCCCAAAAAAAACCGAAACGATACAGAAAATTCGTTTAAAAAATCAGCTAGAAGTGTAACAACTGAAACGTGAAGTATTCCTAATAACTCGCACCAAACGGCATTTTGTAAAAATAATTACAAATTCCACTATACACTTTACAACATTATTATTACTATTAAGAAGAAGAACGTATATTTTACTTAATTTACATACATTATATAAAACAATAAGAAAAATCTGTACCGGAAAATATATAATCTCCTTATAATCTTAATATATATGTATTTAAATATAATTTATGCAAAATAATATGTACTTACATTTTTTTTTTAACAGGAAAAATTTAAAAAACCTGTATCAGGAAAAAAATTGAAGTTTTAAATAAACTTAACAGCTCTATATATATAAAAAACAATTTTTGATTGTGCCAGTTCGGCGAGAAACAAAATGTTGACTATAAAGAAATTATGAAGGGATGTTTAAAGTAGTGAGTGTTTCTATGTTTGTAATTTTTATATCTGTGCTTTAAGGATTGATAATCGTAGTTGCCGATATTATTTATTATACGTATGTCGGACATATTACAGCAATTAAAGAAATTGACTGCCCGCTTTTTAACAATGTCTTTGATATATAACGAAAATGGAGGTAATCGTGCATTGTTTTAATACGTGTATATCGCGGCTTATTTAATATAATTCTAAAGCAATGATTCTGAATTCTCTGGAGTTTCTGTAAGTTGCTCTGGTTAGTCGAGCACCAAAACAGGTGCAGCATATAATAATTTCGGTAGTATTACGGTCTTATATATCATGAACTTATTCGAAATTGTTAATGAAAACTTTCTATTAAATATAGGAAATAAGTTGCATATTTTGCGTTGAGTTTTATAAATACTTTGATTTATATGTTTAGTAAACGTTAATTTTTTGTCCAGGTTAAGTCCTAAATGAGTCATCTCATCTTTCCAAGGAATTATATTATTTCTGATAGTAACTAGTCGGTTAATAAGTGGTCTACGTTTTGTGATTGCCTCTGATTTGCTTTCGTTTATGTTGATTCTCCATTTATTAAAGTATTTGATTAACTTATTTATCGCATTGGTGAGTCGTCGGCAAATGGTATCGATACGATAGGATGTTGCGACGATTGCAGTGTCGTCAACATATGGATTTAGACTGACATGCTTAGTCAGTGGGAGGTCATTTATGTATAAGATAAAAAGGTACGGACCTAAGATACTTCCTCGCGGAACTCCTGCATTACTATATTTTTTAATTGCACATAAAATTGTCTGTTGTATAGATATGTTTTGATTAGTAAGATTAAATAATATGGGAAACTAAACTTAATTAGTTTAAAAATAATTCCATCGTGCTATGTAGTATCGAACGCTTTTTCAACGTCTATTAGTAGCATTCCTGTATGTTTATTTTGATTAAAATTATCAGTGATAGTATCGCATAATGCCGCTAGCTGCATTGTCGTACCAAGTTTAGGTCGAAAACCAAACTGAAACTCTTTAAATATCGTATATCTCTCACTATGTTCATGTAGTCTAATCAAGATTATTTTTTCAAAAATTTTGCTTATATATTGCTTAGTAAGCTGATTGGCCTGATATTCTGCACCAGAGAAGCATCCTTTCCAGACTTCGCGATTGGTACTGTTACTGATGTTCTCCATGCGAGGGGAAAATAGTTTAGGCGAAAGCAGGAATTAAAAAGACTGACTAAAGCATGTATTTCTTTGGCAGTTTCTTATTAAATATTTTCCTCTCCATATGTGTTACTTCAAAATACTTTTTATTATTCCGTTCTTGCTGCATGTAACGACGTACACTTTTTTGATTAAAAAAAAAAACAAGGATACGAACAAATGTAACAAGCCTAAAAATTTTTCTTGATGAAAAATCATAAAAGCTTTTCGGCTATTAAGCCATTGTCAAGTGAAAATATGAAAATTATAAATTATAAAAATATATAATGTAAAAAACATTACTTAATAAACAATTTACAAAAATTATCAAAGTGATAAAACAGTATCATTAAATAATTTAATAGTGAATTTCGTAAACAATACAATCAACAATCATCATTATAAAATTTACGGATAAACAATAACACAATAGCAAATAAAATAAAAATCAATAAAAACATTCAACAATATAAAAATACTGTTTTATCACTTTGATAATTTTTGTATATTGTGAATCTATGTGTAATGTTTTTCACATTTTATATTTTTATAAATTTCTATATATTTTTATAATTTATATTGATTATATTCACTCGATAATGGCTTGATAGCCGGGAAGCTGTGATTTTTCATAAATAATTTTTAGTGATTTTAACTTTTTTTCTGTTTATTTTTTCAAAAAATTCACTACATACCAAACTTTTCAAATTAAAAAAAAATGTCTTGTCTAATTAAGACATTATCACACATTCGTAATTGCCGATAAAAAGTGGATTAAAATCATAGGAACTTATCCATTGTATCAGGAGAAAACACGCGTGATCGTTTTATCATGTTATGATAAACGAAAATAATTCTAAACATTTGTAACTTCGGTAGAGCAGTACAACGAAACGTACGTTGGACATCGTCATCGACAACAAAAGATGAATCAAACTTTAGGATCAATTGGAAATTAAAAATTACGTAAATTATTTTACTATTTATATGTAATTTTAATTTAACGAATACATAGACGGATGAAACGGTTTTTCTTATTCCGAGATTTATTATAAAGTGCCGTTCACGTGTACAATTTTATACAGTCGATCGATTTACAGATGATCAAGTTGTAATTACCCCACCGGTACCAAATAAATTTCGTAATCGTCCGTGTGCGTACGACTCTTAAAATCGGTAAATTAACGAAAAAGAAGACAAAAAATCAAAGAACACAAAATGATGAATTGAAAAAATAACAACAATAAAAAACCTAATCTAAGAAGCCGGCAACAGGGAAATTTAAGTATTATGATGACATATATTTTATTCGAATAATAATAATTATCCGGTTTTTTCTCTTCGTGTAGGAATATTTTCTTCCTGTTCTTGCTTTTAAATCTAAATTTTAATTTAATTATTTACATCTTAATTAATTACCTACGAGACTTTATCTAATTACAATAAAAGGGACTGTTACGTTTTTCATCCCTTTCATTATTCGTACTTTCATTATAGTTTTCTAGCTCTAATTTTTATAATCCTTGTTATTAACGATTATATCGCTTCTTGTATAACTAATTTTAGTCATTTTACAATTCCTGATTCTTTGTTCGTTTTACACATTTGCCCTCCAGAGGTTATCCTTTTACGACACACAAAAAATTCTAGAAACCTAAATTAAAAAATAGTTTTCAACGATTGTGAAATACGTGCGATTAATATTATTCATTTTTTTCAATGATATATATATATATAGGAAAGTAACAGAATGAAAATTATTTAAATATAAAGTAACTTTAAAAGTTACAAAAAAAATGTGTTGGTGTAACCCTTAAACTAAAGTCGGCGAATTGTAAAACATTCGTTTGCATTTGAACGATGCTTCGCCTTCTTTTCAAAATATTATGAATAAATAAAAATAAATTTAGAAAAAACGTTTTGTCCGTCTACGTTGACTAAACTTGAATTTCATATAATCACGATACAGAAATGACTTACGTAACTTTTCTTTTCAATTAATTTTTTCACTTTTTTTTTTTTGCTAATTCAAAGTATAATGTTGTTAAATACAAGCAAGTTTTATTCATTGTTAAAATATGACAATTTATAAAATAAATAAATGAAAGACAACAGGGAATCGAGAAAATAGAAATTAAAGTGTTGAAAAAGAAAGCCGTCCAGTCGAATAAAAAATTGTGAATTACGAAACACAAGCTGACGAGGAGGGAATAAGTAAACTCTCACTATTTTCGAATACACGGAAACATTATGAAGAGTAGTCAGCTAATGCTTGAACCCTCTGCTCTCACGATTTATCTCAACAAAGACGAGAATTTTCAACGATAAAAAGGCTAGCAAACTCAGCTATCGATCCAAGAAAAATCAGCGCTGGTTTGTGGAAGAATTTGACCGAGTACGAGTTCACTTTGAAAGCAAATAATTTAATAAGCAACTATTTACCGGTAACATTATGCTTTACACATAGCGCCAAAACCCTACTCTGTTCTATCAATAGTCTTACAACATGCGCGTTCTCCATCAACAATTTTTGCTATCCCATTCGGCTGTTTATAAACCTTAGTAATGCAAAAAAATAAACTAATTTCACCGCTGTATCAGCTCCCAAGAATAGAAAATAAAAAATGCTCTTGCAATCATATACAACCCCAACTATACCAACTATCACAGGATACAAATCCAGTATCCCTCTTATGGGTTTCAGGTCATAAAGAAATCGTAGGGAACGAAGCGTTGAACATGCCCGCCTATTTCATTTCCCCGACAACCTATAAAACCCTGCCATCACAAGCTAAATACAAACCTAAAATATTTTATTAAAAACAACAGAAATAGGATACACACCACTATATCTTCCTTAACCCAATATTGACTTCTAAAAACCACCTGTTAAATTTATCCCATTCCAACTATATCTAAGCGGGCTCCGCCTTGGTCACATATCACTCTCTCATGGCTATCTACTCCAACATACTCATTCCTGCTTATTGCCCCTTCTGACTACTACCAAATCCCTATCTTATTCGCCATATTTTACTACACTGCCCGAACTGCATCTCTATCACATATCCGCCCGCATACTCTATCTGGTTTCCTCTCCAACAGTTCTTCAACTATTCCCTACATCATTTACTGCAACTGTTATGTTGTCAGTGCCGTAATAGCCTCGGTAGTTACACACGGCACTATAAAAATAAAAATAAAGAAAGAAAAAAGAATAGGAGGAAGTCAACGATAATAACAGTTTGGCAGGATACGTCATTTGGCTAGTACTCTGGTTGATGAAGAACATCAAGTGACGTTCTTTACTAACTTTTGAGGAGGAGATGGGACTTGACTACGCAAGCGAATAATCGTTTCGGAAATTTCGAAAAATTGATAACGGGAAAAACCAAAGAATAATTATTTAAATATATATTCCAAATAGGCATAGTTTCATCGGGATCGATAGTAAAAATCGTTGCTTTGGGGCCGGCCACATTTATTTAATATGTATACGTACCGTCGGTAGATTGTTGTCGAATAAAGGAGGCGAATGTGTAGCGTATGGTGGTGGAACATCGTCCATTCCGGGAAATAAACAATTGAGGAAATGGTCCTTAAATTGATCTTGAAACTTTTTCCGTCTATCCGTCTCCTCGGTATATATATTGAATATCTTACAAGCGAGATCACTGGCCCACTATAATAAACGACATAATAACCGGACACCGTTGTAACAAAACTGAAAACTTTAAATAACTTTGACGCGTTCTATTTTATTTTAATTTTAATTTACTTGTACATTTTTTCGTAAATTCTTACTTTTAAACTTTATTCGTTAATTACCATTAGAAAAGCTTGAGAGTAAGATCTGCGTCTCACAACCTCCGATATGGCTGTGAAATAATTTTGAGGCGTTTCTTGTAACGTCTGAATAATTTCCAAATAATGTTTCAACCGTTTCAAATTGCCACTGTGTAATATTAACATGGTACGAATTTCGGCGACCTTTTCTTGAATTTCCATTACAGTTCTGTAAAGAACAATTCTATAATTTACATTTAATCTATATCGATAAATATTCGTTATTTACGCAGTAATTTTTTTTACCCTGCTAATCGATATAAATATACGTGAGGGAAAAATGCGTTTTCGGTAAAAATGTCGACAATTAAGTTTTTTCCCGTAAATCGGAGCTAAAAAGAAAAATTCACTAGATAGTCAAAATGTAGCGTTACCTTATGTAATAGTCACCACAGACAGAATAGACAGAATTTTATGGAAAACCCTAGTTAGACCAGTGTTTATCACGCGTAGAAAAAAATAAAACCAATATTTACAAAGCGTCCAGAATCAACTTCCCAAAAGGGCATGTTACGAGTATGTATAAAATTCGTTGCTCGTGCGAATTCAGCTACACTGGACAGACTGATAGAATCAGAGATTAAAAGAACACAAGGAAGAAAAGAAGTATATTTTGATTAATTAAATTTTACACGAGAAAAAAATAACTTATAATATACCGTCGTTCTATCGTTCCGAAATATAATAAATTCCTGAACCGATAAACTTAATAATAGTTTTTTAAAAATATACATAAGTGATAGAGCTATATACATTTTTTAATCATTTTAGCAGACTGTAATCATCAGAGAAAAGAGTCACCCGCAGTCTTCGCATCAGTGTCCTAGGAATCGTGAAATAAAATTTGATGATTTTGAAATCTTGTCAAAAATGTATAAATATAGTTCCG
This sequence comes from Coronaproctus castanopsis, assembly GCA_032883995.1. Taxonomy (NCBI): domain Eukaryota; kingdom Metazoa; phylum Arthropoda; class Insecta; order Hemiptera; family Monophlebidae; genus Coronaproctus; species Coronaproctus castanopsis. Next base: position 139,122,190 of record CM065053.1, read on the forward strand.
AAGTCAAAATTGCGTTCTTCTAAGTGTAAGTGCATAAACATAACCGCTTTCAGTTTGCAAATGAAAAATGTGTTTTCGAAACGTCGCGTAATAAAAAAATCTGATATGGTTCATTACCGAAAAAAATCGTAGACATACGAATACCAACCATGAAAGTTTAAAAGTATAAATAATAATAATGTAAGTTATCATATTAACCATTTCACTCGTACGTTATCAACATAAAAAAATGTGCACGAAGCAAAAAACTCCCAAGTAAAATAGAGTTCACTCTATTTAAAATATTTTTATGTACGGTGTTCCATATGTGCTAGATAAAAAAAATAATATATAATTTGCTTTTTAGATTATTCTAGATAATTTTTAACGCGTTATACAACTATTTCTAGAATTGGAACATTTAATGTCGCAACGTCGTCTATACGGTACATGAAACTTTTTAAATGTATATTTTCGTAATGAAGGACATTTGATTAACGTTAAAAGTTTAAATTCTAGAAATATTTATATAATACATTGAAAATTATGTAGTCATCTAAGAAGTAATATTATACACGAAATATTACTTTAATAATCGTAACATTATCGCGTGGAAGGCAATGGCAAATCACCAAACGTAACACCCTATCGCGCTAATAACAAAAAAAACGAGGGGTGGCTGCATTGTGACGTGACAACAAAACGATTACAATCACTTCTCCCGCGTGTGTATATGTATATCTACGCTAGCGGGATATTACGATTGCCTTGTACGCTACTTACACTGTACAACAAAATATGTATAGGTAAGTAGTCTCCTACCTCCGATACGGAGACGGTACTTAATGATGATGATTTTCACCTCTTGAGTCATTTTCTTTAAGTATTTCATAAATTTATATAAAAAATTGATAACGCGCGACTGTAAGGCTTAAAAGGTTTCAACCGTTTTTATGAAAATTTTTATTAACATTCATATTTTCATTCTGTATCTGTATTCCCTAAGGAGTAAAGAAACTTAAAATATGTATAGGTAAGTAGTCTCCTACCTCCGATACGGAGACGGCACTTAATGATGATGATTTTCACCCTCTTGAGTCATTTTCTTTAAGTATTTCATAAATTTATATAAAAAATTGATAACGCGCGACTGTAAGGGTTAAAATGTTTCAACCGTTTTTATGAAAATTTTTGTTAACATTCATATTTTCATTCTGTATCTGTATTCCCTAAGGAGTAAAGAAACTTTCAATACGAACAAAATTCACTCTTTTAATAATACGGAGGGGGCATCAGTTTGAAGTAAAATGTCTCAATTTTAAATCTATTAACCGAACACGTTAAAATTATTTAAAGTCATAAACAATAATATACACATCCTGTCGTATACGGGACATCCCGCATTAATGAGAAATCAAGTAGCAAATCCTGTTCTGCCGGCGTACCTCAAGGTAGCGTGCTGGGGCCATTCTTATTTACATTTTTCATGCATGATTTCCGGCATATAAATAACACTGAGGTTGTCTTATACGTAGATGACACAACGTTGTTTTGCAGTTCCTACAGGTCAAGTACTATCAGCAATAGGTTATACAATCCGGTGTTGATCGAGTATTTTTCTAAATGAGGCATATTTTAACATATTCTTGTCCAGTCTGGCAATTAGTCCAAAATCGATGTCTTAGATGTATTCTCAATGTCCCTATACACTAAAATTTCATACATGCATAGTGCTTTGCAGGTACCATATGTAAAATATCCTCAAACTATCCCCAAAAAATTTTTCTCAGTCGTAGTGTGCACCGTAATAATTTACTTCCAGCAATAGGAAATTACGATTCCAGGGAACTGAGTATTAGATATACTAAGTTATAAGCATCGACGCATTAAACATAATGTATTATTCTCATAACGTTATAATTTGTTTGCTTTCGTTTCCATTACTTATAAATATTACATATTCGTTATGTAATTAAACTTATATTTATTATTTTTTAAATTGCCGCTTTTCATTTGTGATGGTTTTTTGTCTGATTTTTCCATCAATACTATTTTTATCTTGTATATTTATTATTTACCAGTTTATATTATTAGTTACTTTCATAAATGGAGAGGGCACTTGTTCCGGTAGATTTATTAAATATTATTATAACTTTTTAATATAATGTCAAATATACGCATTTTTACATTTACATCCCGCATCTAAAATATGCAAGCACTCATCGATAGGATGAACTGTATCAAAAATCAATAATACGAGACTCGAAGGGTTAAAAGCCATAACTGAAAGGATTACTACAAATAATTAATAACTACGGCCGAGTCTATTATTAACTTTAATAAGAGTAGAATTGTTTTTTATTCAGCGTGGTTGCTTCATCCCGCACAGTATAATTGAATAGATACAGCACATCTCAACATCTGTCTTACTGCCAAGCGAATAGTTACTATGTTCTCAGCTTGGCAATACTCAATCTTACTGTGTGGAGGATTGAAGTTAAAAAAAAAAAAAAACAATTCGAACATTACGCTGCTTGTGAAATGCGATTTTATCGAAGAATGTTAAAAATCCCTTGGAAAGCACAAATGAAGATGTCTTGAAAAATGCGCAAGCAAAAAGAGCTGTAGGTAACATAATCAAAGAACGAAAAATCCTACACGTTGCTCATATCATCCGCGGAGAAAAATATGTCATCCCGCAATTAATACTCCAAGAGAAAATGGCCGCAGGGGTCTTCGTAGAAGAAAAACTGACTGACAAAAAAAAACACGAAAAATATTAAAAATTGAACAACAGCCGTGGAGCCGAAGAGCCAGAGATCGAGCGATATGACGTCTACAATCAGTACTGAGTACGACAATAAGAAGAATATTTCGAACTCGATTAAAGATCTATGCAAACGCCAAAAGAGAGAGAACGACAATTACCGGTGGCAACGCGTTTTATTAGAAATTCTCCATTTGTAAAAAACGCGTCCGTAATTTACCGACGAAATTATTTTATTTAACGATAACAAAACGATTACCTTAATTTTCGGTTAATTATTTCGCAGAATTCCGCTTTCGATTGAATGCACAGCTGACGACAGGATCTTAAATTAATATGATTGGCTTTCATAAATTGAATAGAACTTTTATGACCGGCGAACAAATCGGGTAACACACTGTCGTCATTTTCGTCGATCGCTCGATCGTGATTTCGACGAATACCCTGTAGCAGAAAAATCGATCTAGTATAAAAATGTATTCGCACGTTTTCTGATTAGTCATGTTTAAATGAATCAATCGGTTAAACTAATTAGATCGTACTTAAGTAATAGATCTTTCTACTTACTCTTTTATGTTAAAATCTAACACGCTGGCATTCCTGTTCCGAATCGTTCCTATTATTAATATTGTTAAACGATTTTTCCCGCGTACTTCTTGTTCAAAGAGCTTTACACGCCGATGACACAACACTTTCTGTGAGTTTTACAGACCAAAAACTAAACCTAATCGTTTACAGAAGGCTGTCGATATCTTTTAAAAATATTAAGGAATCCGCGATTCAACACACGTACGACTGAAGTTATACTTATTTACAAGGGGATTTCCAAAATCACCATCTAATGCTGTTCTTAATGGCGTAAGAATTAAAATACTTAGGCGTTACTTTGAACTCTCGACTAACCTCAGCCATATAAACCGGACTGTACACAAAAACTATCCGGATGATTTTTATTGTATTTCATCCGAGCGATCGTATCTGAATACTACCAACAAAAAGTTTCGACCGAGATTAATATATGCGCGTGTGCAATTTTCAATCTCTGACAGCACTTACAAAAAGCTACAAGTGGTACGAAACTTGTGTTGCAGAATTATACTGAACTTTTCTAGGTACAAAAAATTCAACAGATGTATTAAACCTTCCGGATATCACTCATTCGTTAATAAAGTTTTAGCAAAATTTTATTATAAATGTAAATTTTATGATAATAATCGACATAATTAACGATTACGATATAGCTAGCCTCCGTATTATATAGATAATCGTTTATATTTTAATCAGAAAGAAAAAATTCATAAAAAAAAAGTTAATAGTACCCACACACTATATGTGTCTTAATATTTCGACGCGTAGTGTGATAAAACACAATAAATTATCAAACACGGGTCTTCTCACTCGTTTAAAATATAGCATTATATGGCAAATTCAGATTGTGTAATTGATGAAAATGTTGCATAAACCAACCCCGGTAAGACATCGACGGGGTAAAATTTACGTAGCAATGTTTTTTGATAACATAAAACGGACTTTTGTCGACTTATGCAGCAATTTGATATTTCAAATATATTCCGATTTAAGTCGGTTAATGCGAAACCGTTTAATGTAAAATAAGATTTTTAAATAATTAATGTAAATCATTTCGATATATATATATATATATATATATATATATATATTAATAAAACGTGTTCCGCCGCTTCGTGAAAAATTAATTACAGTAATTGAAATAATTTCTTAATAAAATTAAAACTAGAGGTTTTACTCCAGACGATTTATGTAGACCCGGCTACATTTTCGCAAGTGATGAACACTTCTTAATCACTGAAAACAGCCGCAATTTTTTTTTTTTTGAATACGTGAGACCGAATAATTGGAAGGTTGCAGACTTTAAAGTTTTTACACGATATAAAATGTTCTATCACACCCGGAGAGTTAAGTTATACAGAAGATGAACTACACCTCGTGTAAAACGCGAAAGATCGCCAAAATCGAAGTAATCTTTTCCGGTGTAGTAGTTGAAATGTCAAATTTAGAAACAAACATTCTATTTTCAGTCCATTCGATTAAGACGTAGGTTGATGGATGTAGATTTTTTTATTTCCATTTTCCTTCCAAAATGATCGATTGTTACTACTACGTTTATTCTATTACACATCCGCTAAACGATTGATTCGCTATAACTTTACGTAACTCAACTTAACTCTAACCCGACCAAAGTATCTGTATGACGACTTTTGAACGCGAAAAAAAAAAATCAAGGACCTCGAATTTTACGGATATCGAGACAAACATCCCATCGCAAAATATTATATCATTTCAACCATCTTTTCTACTTCGGTCAATATTACCTTCGCGCGGATACGTGGACACAGAGGCATGAAACAAACTAGTAGATGTAGCAGCAAAACAGAAGGTCAGATACCTCCCGATTCCAAACACAGCAAAAATTAATGACATCCCTGCTAACGAAGGAATGGTCGAGAATATAGAATGAAGTTCCTACTACTACCAATAAATTGCGTTCAATACCGTCAAACACTGGAGTTTGGACTACTTCATCAAGATCTAGCCGGTAAGATGAAGTTATACCATTTACGTATTGGCCATGCAAAAATTTCTCATTCCTATTTATTGAATAATTCATACCCTCCCTATTTGTAATGTGTGTCTGTTCCCTTATCCATTAACCATCTTCTGGTAGAATGCTAACTTATTCTGGTACCAAATACACCTTTCCAGCTCTCTTTCCGAAATCCCCTTGAGGCTAACGAACAAAAGATCCAACTCCTATTTCGATTCCTATAACTATCTAAACTCCATTTATTTGTACCTATCGTCATGTTGCAGTACATTACACGTTAATGGATACGATACAATACAATACAAAAAAATCGTTAACATCGGGAAATATTCGAAATATTAGATAATATCCGAAATGGATCGTTTTTTTTACTAATATTTACTTAATTGCTCAACACTCGGAGTAAACATAAAAATGTCCTTTCGTAGATTTACGACGATTGTTATTTTAATGGAGGAAATATTTTCGACGAGAAGATTATATTCGACATGTCGTAGAAAAGTATATTTAACGCGATTTCGATTTAAAAAAAAAGTAAAATTAAGTGTTTTTTTTTTTAAATATCCGGAATAATACAACTCAATTCGAATTGCACTTTTACTTTAGAAAATTAAAAGATAAAAAACTACATACGCTGGCGGCGTTCATCTGTTCGTCGTGTGTACGTTTGATAGTATGTATTAAATTTCCAAGCATCATCAGTTTATCGCTAATTTCCATATTATCGTGTAGATCTTTGATTTTTTCATCGCAAAACATTACTCTTATATCGGTCCTCAACGCTTCCAATGCTTCTTCGCTGTACTAAAAAAAAAATAATGAAAAATCAAATTTAATAACGATAGTGTATAATTTAATAAACGATAAATCAGAGATAATGATGAAGAAATAAGAACAATACCTCCCGAAAAATAAAAAACGTTATGATTTGCCACTCCAGCTAATACTAAAAGTTATAGACTACTGGTTTCTGAAAAGGCTATTAAAAATTTAATGGATCGAAAAAGTTTCAAAAAATAATGTTTGAAAAAAAATAAGTAGCGTACAAAGGAAACTCGTTTGGAAAAAAGAAAAACGTCATAGGTCGTATTCTAAGAGGAGAAAAGTATGACATTTTGCTTTTAATACTGCGAAGATGAATTCATAATGAGTGACAGAAGAAATTCATGAATAAAAAAACACCTCAAATTATTGGGAATAACCTACTGCAAAGTGTACACAGCGTGCAGAAAGAGTATGACTATAATTTTAGATAGAATCGCACGCGAGTATTTATGTGTGTGAATTCAACGTTATCGATAACATAGTTTAGTAGTTTTCCTACAGATATCGCGGCTTAAAATAATAGCGAAGCCTTACCTGTTCGAGGGCGGTTTGACAATTATGTACAACATTCTCTAAACTTTGTTCCGGATCTTTAGCCGAAATCCAATCTAATAAAGAAATACCCGAACCGGACGATTTATCGCAGATAAATTCCACTCTAGCTCGTTCTTCTTCGTTAACATCGAGCAGTGCCGGCAAAATTGGTATTTTCGATAATAAATCTAAATCGTTCGAAAATCTGGTAAAACAAAAAAAAAAAAAAAAATACCGATAATTCGGAAAGGAAAATCTACTTACAAGAAGTGAATTTAAGGGGTGAATCTAATTCGTACAATAATTTACAAAGCTCAAGATGTACGCATGAAAGTAAAATACATTTGAAATTTCTTATCGAATAATTTATTTTAATATATATATATATAGTAAAGAAAAATATACAAACATAAAAAATACATAGCTGCTAATTACGTATTTATTTATTTAAAAGCCAATTATAGTAGTGTAGACTTATAATATTAAATAGTACACAATGAATAATTTAAAAATTAGAAAAAAAAACATACAAAACTGCATGTATTCACAAGTCTTACACACATTATTTAACCTCATTTACATAATCCTATTCGAAATATACGCACACATATCCCTCGACAGATTAATAAATACAATATAAAATTTTACTTACATACTCGGTGTACATCGACAAAAAGGATCACACGCCAAACACCCACCACATAATACAAATCTTGGAACGATAAAAAATGTAATGCAATCGATAATATTTCGAAATGCGCGATACTTAGAATCGCGATTATTTTAAGTTACTATCCAGCTAAATATCACACGATTTTCATTAATGTTCTCGAGCATACTTATAAAATAAATAACGACAAAATGTTTAATAATCAGTAAATTTTTATATATTAAAAAAAAACTATCCAGCTATTGAACCATTATTAAGTGGGAGTGAAAAATAAAATTTATATAAAAATACATATATAAAAATGTAAATAATTTATAAAAAATATATAAGAAAATAACTTTTTTCCTTATATATTTTTTTAATTTCATCGTTTACGTCCACTTGATAACGGTTTAATAGAAAAAAAGCTTTGTGGTATTTTTTTATATAAAAATTTAGTGATTGTAATTCATTTTTCGTTGTTGATTTTTTATTTATTATCCCGACTTTTATAGACTGGAATGTATATTTTTATTAATTTTAAACGTTAACAATGATTTAGCTGAAAGCGGCTTAGCTTGTTATTGGAAGTCATTATTGAACTCAGGTATCCGAGTTTTTTTTTGTGTTTTTTTTTTTAATTTTTAGTCTTTTGTTATCTGAATTTATTTTGATTTCTTGATAAATATATATATATATATATAACCTATGTCGGGTCCACTGCTGGACGTAGGTCTCCCCAGAGGAGAAAATAACCTAATCTCCCGTGCGAGCCAGGAAAATTTGGAGATACCAACAACACACACACTTAGCCGGCGCTCACCCATCCAAGTACCGTTGCTTAACTTCGGCAATTAAACGGAAAGCCGCTGTACTTAACGCGCTATGCCTGTGTATATATATATATAAACATTATATGTGACCTAATTAGACGGAAATTTTATATTACACTAGACGACCTTGAAAGAAAATCGCGTAAATAGGAGTATTAGGATTTAATCGGGAAGAACAGAATTATAGCTCGTATATATGATCGATGAACATATTTGCAATTAAAAATGTTACAGATATCTGAGAACGATCTTTACTCTCTCACGTGTTAGATTAAATCGTCAGCGTGTCACTTATCACGTGTTTTGTTACAGAATAACGCGTTCTATTTTCTTCAATAGTGTGGAATATAGTGATTTAAAAAAAAAAAAAAAAAAAACGAATGTTTAAACTGAAATAAATCCAGAAGCACCGATTTTAACACCACTAGTATGTATCAATACACTCGCTTATAAAATTTCGAGAAATATAGCAAATTTTTTAAAAGAATATTACGAATTTGACGATAAACTTAATATTAAGAATAATGTATAATTAAAAGAAATTGAGCTTAATAATAATGACAACTAATATCATTAAATGTAGTATATATATATATATATATATATATATATATATATATATATATATATATATATATATATATATATATAATATATATATATATATATATATAACAACATTCCCGCTGACGAAGTAATAGAATATGTTAAGAATAATAATTTAAATAATAATATGCATAGAGATCATTAAAGAAAAATATTAGAGGCAGTATTAAATCGAAATTATCAACAAAACAGTGACGTTAAATTATGGTATCTCCATTATCACCCATTCTAGTTGATTTTTATGTGAACAAAATAGAGAGAATAATACTATAAATACTGACATATTTTAAAATAATATTAAATTATGGAAAAAGATACGTTAACAATATTTTAATAGTATAAAATAATAATTAACAAAACGAAATAAAAACAATGTTAATCACTATAAAATTTTATTTTATTTGCAAAGCTTTTCAAACTATAACGTCATTTTCAATAATAATGATAATATTTTTTCGTATCTAATTTAAATAACTATAATACAAACTTTCGATTTACATTAGAAATAGGAGGAAAAACGATCAGTTTTCTAAATTTAAAAATCAACATTATTAACAAATTGATAAACCTATATAACGGACACATTAATACCTAAAAAATTCATTCCACCGAATAAAGCATAAATTAAAAAACAATTTTAACAGATAGTGTAAATAAAGAAAAAAACATAATGAAACAAATAGCGATAATAAATAAGTATAACCCTACTATAGAAAACATTTATAAAAATATCAATATATTTTTTTTTTTATCAAAAAAATGTCCGGATCTTAAGCCATTATCAAGTGAACATAGAAAATAAAATATAAAAATGCATAATTTAGATGTACAATATTATAAAGAAGAGTAGATTAAATAAATTATGTAAGAAGTCATACCTATAAATGAATAAAAATATTTAACAAGTATAACACGTGTTTAGTAATTAAAATTAATTAAACAAAATAAAAGATAGAAATATATAAATAAAATTGTAATAAACGTGAAAAAGAATACATAGGAGACACAGGTAGACGATTCTCAATAATATTTAAAGAAAATTTAAATTTATATATGGACAATGATGAAAAATCATTATTTTGAAAACAATGTAAACACAAAATCAATAATATTTATAAAATTTTACATTCAGAAAAACAAAATTAAAAAAAAAAAATACTAGAAAAATGTAAATAATGAAAGGAAGAGAAAAATAATTTATCAAATTCGACGATAAATTTTGATGAAGAATTAGTTTTTAGAAGTATATTATAAATTTAATCAATTTTTTAATATTATAAACAGTACGTTTTTTAATTTTCTGTCTATGTACTGTAATTATTTAGCTGATATGTAGATTGCGCTGTTTACCACATTCACTATTATTTTATAAATAACTGTTTTTTCACATTGCTGTTCTTTGTAATATTGTACATCTAAATTAAGCATTTTTTATATTTCATTTTTTCCTTTTATATTTTATGTCCTATGTCCACTTGACAATTTTTGATAAAAGAAATATATCGATACTTTTTATATTTTTCACCTCGCTATTTTTTAAAATAAATTACGTATTTTTTTACACATTTTAGAATAAAAAATAAAACTTTAAAATTAATGAGATATTAAGTAATTGCCATTCAATTTTGGAGAATTGTCAACATTTTCTATCGAAATAACGGGAGATCATTGCAAAATTGATCGGGTGTAAAAATGTTATAACATTTACACAAACAAACAGCTATAACTTTTTTTACCATACCTGTTAACTAAATCTATACTTTCTTGTCTAGTTTCTAAATATTTGGTGTACATTGCATCGAATGCTTCGCACTGAGATCTAAAACTGTTTAATAAATCGTCCAAATTCGCAACAGCGGCCGACCAACCTAAAAAATAAAATTTCTAACGTAATGTTAAACTAAATAACATTTTTTATATTAAATCTAAATGATGACATAAATAAAAATAAATAATCATATTTATAACATAAAAAATATTACAACGATGACAGATTTTCCATTATTAGACGTTGTAATACCGCTATTAATTTCACAATAAAGGAGGGAGTTTCAAAAAATTGTAAATAATGCGTCATATATCTTTATTTTACACATTTTAAATTAAGTGCTTGTTCCTCATTAAAATATTACGTAATTTGAGGAATTAAACACAGTACATTTACTCAAATTGATTTCATTCAAAAATTAACAAAATAACTGTAAATGGTACAACAGTATAATCGACAAATCGCGCGTTTTAAATAAATGTATATATCTTTCCGACATTTTAAAAATTACTTAGAAATCAAATTTTTTTCTTTTTATCATTATAATTAACAAAGAACACCTCAGACGTGTAATATTTCTAAATTGTTATAAATCTTGATAAAAGAGTTCTCTGATTTTTGTTTTTGACTATTAATAGTTTAAATCTCTACAATTTATTTAGAATAGAAATTAATATCTAAATGAAATACTACAGACAATAACGACTATCTATTATAATTAAATTGTGTTCCTCTATTACTTATTACCCTTAATTATTTATAATATAATGTATTTAAAATGTACATTGTGCTCCATTATTATTATTGTTATTATTATTATTTAAATTACTCATATGTACCGCATATGAATATATGTGATGTTGATGCACGATGATTTGTCAGTGCAGTCATTGGGTCCTGTGGGTAGCCGGTGTGTGTCCAAAGTTCTTGATATTTACTCATATTCAAGCGATCGTACACACTTTATTATATATGTTCTTGAACCTATTAGCATTTTGCCTGCAACATTACCCCTATTATATTTTTTATCAAATTATTCTGTCTTATTACACGTGCTTACAGTTTTCCCCTTTTATATATAATTTATTCAAATTCTTTTTCACGTATTCCTTCTAGGATTTCTTTATTTGTTTCTATTTCTTTCCAAGACGTTTTCGTTATTTTGCGCCAGATCCATATCTCCATTAAATCCGGTTTATTTATTTCTTGCGCCGTTGAGAGCACAAATTGTCACAACCATAATTAAACACACTCCAGACGTGTGTTTTTCATTTTTTTTTTTTCGAACGTCTATACTAATGTTCTTAATTGGTAATATTAATTATTAGATTCATATTTAGCTTGATCTATTCATCTTTTAATATTTGTTATACTTCTATTATCACACTTCCTAGAGGTAACATGTTTCTGTGATGTATTCCAATGAGTATTTGTTTTTATGTTTATCTTTTTTATTCAGTGTGTTTTATATATCTTTGTTATCTTTATTTTCTTTTTATTAATATTTATTTTCCTTTTATTTAATTTTTCCGATAAAACTAAACATTTGATTCATATTCTTCTCTAATTCTGCTAATAGAACAAGATCATTCACTAAACTTATGCAATGGATTGGCGCACCATTTACTCTTAGTCCATTTGATTTATTTTTCATCCTTCTGATTGGTTTTTCTGTACATACGTTAAACAGATAGGAGGAAAGAACACATCTTCTTGCGTTACTCCTTTCTTGTTTGTATCCATTAACATCTATTATTGCTGCTTGTGATCTATAAAGGTCTAGTATTCACTTTCTATATTTTCAGTTTGTATTTTTTTTTTTTTTTTTTTTTTTTATTTAAATTTACGTGCCGTGTACCGCAATTATAGCTAGAGGCACGGAACTAAAATAGTTACAACAAAGGTATTAAATAATTAAGGTATTAGATAATTATAACGAAGATATTAACTGTTTACAACAAAGGTATTAAGATAATTATAACAAATGCGTTAATTTGATACATTTTAAAAATTCGAAAACTCTATTAATGGTATCCATGTTATCCCTCAGCAAATTTTGCAAGTCGAGCGATGCGATCCCGTACTGTTTTCGGTATTTGTCGTAAATTGGACAGTCTACCAATAGATGCTCGACGGTCAACTGACAAAAACATTGTTGGTACGTTGGCGGCGTACTTCTTTCTAATAGATGAATGTGTGTTAATTTTGTGTGTCCTATCCGTAATCGACATAATACTACCTCTTCCATTCTGCTACTACGATGTGCTGAGTGCCACTGTTTTGAAGATAATTTTATCGATCGTAGTTTATTCACCGTAGATATTCTCTGCCAGTTACTATTCCATGTCGATTCGAAATGCTGCTTTAAGTATTCTTTGAAGTCAGCTATCGGTACATGGATATTTAGAAACGGATGCGAAACGGCTGTTCTTGCTGATACGTCGGCTATTGAATTACCATATATATTGCAGTGAGCTGGTATCCACAAAAGTATTATGTTCTTAGATGTAGTTTGTAACATGAGTTTTATTTCGTTGGCTATTGGATGCAAATTTTCATTATTTAATAGAGTTCTTAATGCTGAAAGCGAGTCGGTACATAAAATGAAATTTTTATTTCTGTTGGAATCTGCGTAATTCACTGCGGATCTAATGGCATATAGTTCTGCTGATAAGACTGAAAACGTAACTGGAAGAGCAATTTGAAGAACTACGTTATCATTAACAACTACCGAGCAACCTACCCCTGCTGAAGATTTCGATCCATCTGTGTATATAAATTCATATTCTGCATGGTTTTCTTTAATCTCCTTTAAAGTTTCTCTGATCTTGTTAACATTTTTTCTATTTATATTACAGAACGTTAGATTCACTTGTGTGAGGCGGAATAACATCGAGGTTTTCGCGAGATAATATTGGGAGTTCGACGTTATATGCTTCAATGAGTTTATGCAAACTGGGAAGATCGGTATCTCCTTGAGCAGCCATCGCCAGTATGGTCAAGTATTGTCTTCTTAATTGCAAGGGCAATTCAGAAGTTTCGCATAAAATACTTATTACTGGTGATGTTCGGAAGGCTCCAGTTGCCAATCTTAGAGCTGTATTTTGGATCGTGTTTAGAGACTTTAATAATGTCGAACTCGCTGTAGTATAAGCAGATCCAATTTCGGCCTTATTAGAGTGCGATATATCGTTAATAAGCTATTTCTGCTGGCACCATATGTTGTATGTGATAGTTTTCGCATTAGATTTAATTTCTTTCGACAGCTGGTCTTTAGTAATTTAATGTGTGTTTTCCATGTAAGTTTACTGTCAAATATCATTCCTAAATATCGCACTTCTTTTGCTGATGGTATTTGGTTGTTGTAAAGGTTCAAACGTATTTTATGTTCGAATTTATTTCGTCGGCAAAAATGTATTGCTGTTGTTTTTGATGTTGAGAAATATAGACCGTTATTTTGAGACCAGCGTTGTAGTTTGATAATTGTGTCTTGCAGAATTGACTCTCCCAGTTCAATGTCTGTGCATGGAAGCAAAATACAGAAGTCATCCGCGTATAGAAATGATTGTATTGGTTTCTGGACCGTATGTATAATATCATTTATTCCAATATTGAATAGTGTGGGGCTGAGTACTGATCCTTGAGGTACTCCATTTTCTAGTTTCTGAGGTTCAGACAAAGAAGGCCCTAACCTAACTTGAAAACTTCGATTCGACAAGAAGTTCGCGATAAATGTACAGAGACGTCCTTTTAACTTCCACGAGAGTAGTGTCGACAATATTTTATTTTTCCATATAGTATCGAAAGCTTTATTAAAATCGAAGAAAACAGCTAGCAAATGATGTTTATTAAAGAAAGCTTTTGATATGCATTGCTTTATACATAAGATCGGATTAATAGTACTACGCCCTGATCGAAAACCATATTGGTTTTTAGCAAGTAGTCCGAATGCTTAACGCATATATAAAATATTCTGTGTATATATTTGTGCGCGGTATACTTACGTACACATCAATATGTGTTTATGTATTTATATACTTGTTGATTTATATTGAATATATAAAGTGCAAATTTTGCATTTGTTATATTTTGTTAATTCACTTTGATTTACGTCTAAATATCGTTAATTTAACTTAATTAACGTATATGTATTTCAGTTTAAAATCCATACTTTATGTTTTTTTGCATTAATTAATTTATTATTTTATATTTATAAATATCCAAGCCCCCTTTTTGACCGTTATTCGCGAAAAATGTGCTTACCGTTATTTTAATTTAACAATACTGATGATTATATTATTATTATTAATATTAAATTGTTTCTGGGCGTTGTTTTTTTTTATTTATTTTTTAATTTAATTATGTCGTTATTGCTTTACCGTTAATTAATTCTTTGTTTATGGAAGATTTGTATTTTTATATATTCTGTTTTAATTTTTTCTATTAAATATTTTAACATTAATTTTTTGTATATAGAAGATGAAATTTTTACATTCGCTTTACGTTCTCTTTTTATTTCGAGTAAGCCTATATTTGATAAAAATGACAAATTTGTACTCGTGCTGCGCATAACCGGTTTCCTCTGTATTCTAATGCAAATTTTAATCAGTTTCGTTATATTTATTATTGAAATGAATACAAACAAAATTTGATTTGATTATATGGAAATCTTACAAAATCACACGTTTTAAAAAATAATCATGAATGCGAATTTAAATATAGAAAACAAACCAGATTTATACACGTTAATTTTGCTACAGTTTGTTCCTAAGAATGTTGACTGGTTTGATACATTAATGGATAATGGAAAGACTCGGTCAGAAGGTGCAACCGAGGCGATAGTCTCTCATTATAATAAGACTAGAATAAGACTGTAGGCAATGGAGCAGTGGAGTACAATGCATTGCCTAGAAAACTAAAAACTGACCTAATTAATTACAAAATGAGACGAAAGAAACTATTAATTAAATATCTGTTGCAAAGATTAAATTAATTGTAAAAGAAATAAAACTAAAAATGAAACTTTACATTGTAGTACAGATAAATTCATACTGTTCAATTCTCTCTGTAGGTGCTGTGTGATTAATTGCACGTCTACGAGGGTCATGTACGTGTTCGTCTATATAAAATCTATGGATTTCTAATAATTAAGTGTTGGCGAATATTTGGATTGTTACAAGTTAAAATTATAGTGTTACGCATAGGTTTTAAAATCCTTTGATTTTAATCTCATATATACATAATTAAAGAAGAAATGTATTCGATATTATTTCATTGTTATGTCATTATTATCATTATTATTATTATTATTATTGTAGTTGTTTTATTATCTCAACCATAGTTTATAATTTTGTTTGTTTTTTTTTTTTTTAATTACTTATTTCTGATTTGCAACAATTTTTATTTTATATTTCATCGATAGCTTTTTAAAATCACTTTGTATTGAAATTTTAAATATAAATTTAATTCGACTTGATTATTACTGCATTTCCGGAAATAATTTCAATTCGCAACTGCGGTACGTTTTAAAATTTATTATTTTCCCTTTTAGTCGAAAAAAATTTAATTCGATTAGGTTTCATTTTTTCGATACAACTAATTACGGAATGATCCTAACAGCGAAATCGCGTCTCGGCGTTCGTATAAATAAATGCGCTAATTTCAGTATACGCGACTATCAAATTATCACCGTCTCGCGCAACTAATCATTCTCGCGGGGAGCTTTTACTTCGGAAATTCTAGCAGTTACGTTAAAAAATAATTATTATCATTACTGTACCTTTACCTTGTTGCTGCAACAATTCTTCCACGTTAACATCGCCGTAAAGCATGAACATATCGGCCGCTTGTTCGTAATATTTTTGAGCTAACTGATGAACCTTGTGTATGGTAAATATAGTTATCGGTGGAGGAGCTGAACAGACGGCATCGTACATCTGATTTAGTTCGTTATCTGAAATATCAAAAGTTACTAAATACAAAGAAACAACATAGGACATTTAGTTTGATTGTTTTTTCTACAGGATGTACATGTTATTTTTAAGCAATTTTTCTTTGTCACAATACGTGATTTAGTGACATTAACAATAATACTCTTGCCTTCATCATCATACCGTTCGTTACTTGCATCAGCCCTATTACTATTACTATTGTTACCATTAAAAAATATTATTATAACAAAAAAAATAATTACTAATACTAACACACTGTATATATAAAATATATATACATATTTCTATGTGAGTATATACGTATTTATAAATAGTATATTCGTATATTATATTGCCCATGTATATTTTTACTACATAAGACAGTTCCTTGTAAAATAAATTATTTTTTTAAAATTTACGCTACGAAAGTACCATTTTCACTAAAAGGCACGTAGATATTACATATATATATATATATATATATATATATATATATATATATATATATATATATATATATATATATATGTGTGTGTGTGTGTGTTATATGGTCATAATTTCTAAAGTACTCGACTATGGTAGGTTCGATTTTAGCTCATAACATAAAGTTAGTCACCGTAATGACATCATCCTCAGTACATCATACCGGCGCGCATCAGCATTAAATATAATTAGAACTTTGAATGCAAGTCCATACTGTACGTAAAAATAATAATCAATGGCTAGTCACGATATTACAATACGACGATATATATACAAAAAAATACATAAAAATATAAATACATATATACATATACCCATATAAATACATACATACATACATACATATATATACATATATACATACATGCATATTATATATATATATATATAAGCACATAATCAATTTTTTTTAATGTTAACTTCATTTTTTTACGATTGCAATGATCTTTAAAAAACTCCACTAAATAAATGGAGAAATATTATATTTAATTAATCAAGGTTTAAAGATGGTCTTGGAGAATAATTTATTGTTTTCGCTTTTCGTAACAATAGCATTTTCTATTAAGTAACTCTTAAATAATAATCATTATTATTATTCATCGGTATTTATGATTATTGTTTACCTTTCTAAGGACTAAACTAGTATTTAGCGTTAAAGAATTTATTCAATAACGACCTTAAGGATAACAGGATAATATTCCAACTAACGATATCACTTGAACTACATTTATTTTACTAAATAAATATTTCCTGTTTTCTATCGTTATTAACTAGCATATGGGTGAATAATCAGAATTTTTTAGTAAATGTATATGAGGTACTTCTTTCTAATTTTGAAAATAAATAGGTTTTTTTTTCGTTTAACTAATAATCTTATATAGTTATTATTAGTAGTATTATTGTATTAATATTAAGTTAATTGTTTTTTCAACAGCATCCGAATATCACATTTAAAATGCGAATATAATTATTATTTTTAAATATAAAAATTTACTTATCGGAAATGCCGTATAAACTATTATTATGTTTCTTATTGTTTTATTTATTCGTGTAATTAACATTCGCTTCGGTAAAAATAATTAAAACGACGAGATTTATTATTATTATTATTATTATTGTTATTATATTTACGTCAATTAACGTTATTTCCAGGGTTCATCCTGTTCAGTTGTACTTGGCATAGCTCCTTTTTTTAAAGTTTATTTTCAGAGAACAATGCGTTTGTTTCTCATAAATTTGGTATCATTGTAATCTACATTATTTCGCGGTTGCAGTGGTGTGAGTTAATTTATATTATTTTTAATTTATTATATGATAATTATGATTTTAACTTTTGTATTTTTAATAATTTTGGGTGCGTTCATATGTTGAAACTAGCTTACATTAGTACCCGTGTGACAGCTATCTTCGGTGGTTTTTACAGTAGGCCAACATAGCGTTGGGTTAAGTATGGCGCCGTCTGCTGATAAATATAGGCTGTGCAACATGCCGTTTTTGTAACAAGAACGCAGAGCATGTTTATGCGAATCGGTTGCCTTCTCGTTCACGAGACAGTTTACAACTACAATATCTGTTCATCAATCAGTTTAAATTCAAAGGAAGCGATAAACGTAACAACACATATACACAAAGAAGAATCGTTGGAAACGTCCATTAATCTCCTAGAATAAATACTCTTAATAAAGGAACAACTGATGCAGGTAAAACGTTCAAAAAAGGCGAATGAACAGCTGCAAGAACAAATAAGAGAAATTGAAGCGGGAAAATAAATATCTAAAGTTCGAACTAAATAAGAAAGGAGAACATATAATTACTATCAAATACAACAACGCAGATATCATACCAATTTATGGCGCATATACCAGTCGCGAACGTAACAACGCAAATTCGACCTTGGAAATATTTACTTATAGCATCTACCAACAGCACTAATGAAACAAATGCCCAAACAACACTAAGAAATAAAGTAAATCCGACAAGGTTTGGTGTTGATGTGAAGACTTTTATTAAAAAGTTAGCCTCGGGAAATAAACGAAAGATGATGTCACCAAAATAGAAATTTCAAATAAGTGCGAAAATTTGGAAATAACAGAAAGGAATCAACGTAACCCAGAAGTAGTCATCACCGGGCATTCCAGAGAGATGTTCAAGTGAAAAAATTGAAGAATCTCTTGCTATTGCAACAGAAGAAAAAGCTTACATACCAAAATAACTATTTGCGGTTTTCACCGTCGTGCAATTTACGAAGTCAAACAAGAACTTTCGCTAGTTAGTACGATATAACGTGTATGAAACAATATCGATTAAGCAGTGTTTCAAATGTTGGAAGGTGAGGCATATAGCCGCTGATTGTCAATCTGTTAAATGCTTGGCAGCCAGTATTAAAGCCGAGTTGTGTACAAACTGTATAAAAAATAAAGTTAGTACTAAAATAAAAAATAATGATAACAATAGGGATACAAATATAATACACATAACCACACACACGAAGTCCTTAAACTGCGATACAGGAGAGACAACTCCAATGTTTAAAAAAAATGTTAATTATTACTTTTACTTTGTTTATAGTCGGTAATTTATTTACTTATTTTAATTATTACAATATTTATATATGGAATAAATTAAAGTTTGTCTAGATTATCGTTAACTACAAATCCATATTATATTTAATAAATTATAGAGCAGATTACAAGTTTACTCGTGATTATGTTATTTTATGTTTTTAACAATATTATTATTATTTTATCGTTATATATATATATATATATATATATATATATATATATATATATATATATATATATATAAATAGTGATTGCAGTAAAATATAAAGGATACACAATGATTTGGAGATTTTTATTATTCCTAAGTAATCGTGAAAATATTTGTTTTTATTATTAAAGATATGATCGTAACTAATTTATTAATTTTATGATAGTCGATGGTTATCGTAATTTATGTACACGAACGTGTATCAAAAAAATGTATTCGAACAACGGATGAAATTATTATCGACCAAAATAATCGACTTTTTTTTACATTAAAGAGAAAGATTATCTTTATTACAGATAAACCAAACCCCTTTGTAATTATATGTTGTTTTTTTTTAAAGTTTTATCAACGAGGAATAATGTAAACATGATTTTCTTTCGACATACACCACGGGCTTGCTTCCCGCCGTTTTTGAAGTTATCGGTAAAACGGCTTATTTATTTTAGTATATGTTGTAATTTAACGGGGGAATATATAAAACATAAAATGACTTTTTATCTATATTACGCAGAATAAATAACTCGATAAAGTATAATTAAAATAATTGAAATTAAAAAATATAAACAATTAAAACTTGTAATAAATTACGTTATATAATTATTAATTAATAATAATGATTAAATTGTAAAAAATAATCATAATTAAAGAACATAATCGATATAATAAACCGAACGTTAAAAAATATATATATATATATCGATACGAAACAAATTTATTATTGTGAAACCGGGGAAAATTAATTAATAATACAAAAACCATCGGAAAGCGGAGTAGCAGTTTAGAGGATAATTTTAAAACGCTGTCTTCATTTCGTATCCGTTTCGCTTGTGATTCATATTTTGTGGCACCGATATTCAGCCAGGATCTCGACTTTTTTATTTACTAGGGTAACACATGTATTGTACACATCGTCGGGTTTTTTTTACACCCCATCAAATCCTACCAGCCACGGTTCGCTCAATCAGAAACCAGCCACCACAATGATTTCATTAAATATCGCCACACGCGTAATGCCACATGAGCGTACATTGAATGCAAATGTGTACGTCGTACAATTACAAAGAAATATCAACGAATGATTTTTCTTAAAATCTAGCTGTAATTATGTACAATTTCGCATTAGTATAAAAAGTCCCGTAATTGTCTAAGAAGTGAAAAATGAACCACTTTTATATACTTCAAAGGTCACATCTATAAAATTTATATATAATAGTTAGAGAAACTACATTTATTGCAACCACTTCAAAGGCCGACTCTCTACGAAGTTTATCAGTCAGAAAGCTGTTTTTTTTTTCTAATAAAGATCGTCGTGAACATTTATAATTAAAAGGTTACAGCGGTAAATGAATATTCTTCTACCGCTTAACAATTTCAAAGGTCATACTGTCGTCGTCCAAATGATATAAAAGACTGAAAATGGTTAAAATGTTAAATTATTCCATTTAACAATAATATTGTAATAAATTAATTACAACACCGAGCTTTTCACTCAATATCATCCTGATATTGTAAACATTAGTCAATACCATAATTATATTCGTATTAAAGAAAAAAAAAACGTTGAAATTTGCGAAAAGTAGACTCACAGATGCAATTAAACATTAACCAGGGCGGAAAAAATAATTATATACCTGGAATTTAAAATAAAAACAACCAGGCAGCAGAATCACTTCCAGTAGGCTGTCACCTGCATTATTCATCTTGGAGAACCCTAAATAGAATAGGAAGTGGTACCGCGCGGACGAAACTGTATTTAAATGGAGTTTGGCAGAAGATGATCAATGTAAATGTGGTGAAATGTAAGACGGGAATCATTTATTCAATTGCAACTTAATTGGATCTTTTGATCTATCACGACTTTATCGTGATTTCTCGGATAAGACGCATTAATAAAATTTGACAAATATTGGTATATAAGTCGACCGAATAAGGACCAAAAAAAAAAAAGCATATTAACGATGAAATCATGGAGCGACCAACTAATCTCCATGAAAAGTATAAATTCCGTAGAAAAATCTATTAACAGCATGACAGAAATCGATATATCTAGTTTTCTTATTAGTTGGTAAAGGACAAACACCGGCTGTCGTAAGGATCTATATTATCTTCAATTTTATTTAATACACGTATATACGCCATATTGTCATTAAACAACACATCGACGGTGTTGAGCTAGAAATTCAAAAAAAAAGTGTGAAAACAAACTACTCTTGAGAAAAATTTTAAAGAAAAAAGAAAAGATTAAATAATTCCGAAAATAAAAATTGTTGATTTAACTCGAACAAAATATCAAATACGAAGATTACATCGAATTTGAAAAAGGAAACGTTTATAAATTTAAATTTATTCTAATTATCTATAGACTTAATCTAATATACAATCAACATTTAACTGGTATTAATCCAAAATTGAAAATTAGAGTTAACTTTATAAGCACCTAACTCAATTTGTAAATTACGTAGCATTATTTTTTCCGATGCAAAATGCGGTATTAGTTTTCGCATTAGAAACAAAGAATTGTTGTCTGAATAAACGGGTTAATGCGTACAATTACCGCAACCTTATCATTCCATCGCTGTGGTTACCAAATATCTACAACTAGTGCTTCTCAGACGTGGAAAGTAACGTGACAAAAACAACCAGCTAGCCAGTAAAAATGAAATTATAAGCATACCACCAGGATGACGGAAGACGCAAAAGAATAGAAACATTTTTAAAAAATAATTTACCGCCGAAGAACCCTAATCAGGACGTATGCGTCAAAAACAGATCTACTTTGGAAACAATGACACATTCTGAATGAAGTTAACACAAAGTGCGTTTATCTTATGCAAAAATGGAATAAGGCGGAATTAGTAGTATCCTTCTAATATGGAGAGCCCTATCACACAGTAACACAGATTATCTTATTAATTGTACAAGAAATTTACGTACAATGGTTGATGAAGATCATCCATTGACTAAGCAATTTAGAATTAAACATAGAAATATTGTTGGTTTCGACGCATACTATAAGGCTGAATTAAAAAAACAACAATTTTAATATTATTTATTAAAAGATATATGTATATATATCTCTCTCACTTCGGAAAAATATTAATTACGCACTAAAAGTCAACTAAAAGCATTTATTTTAATCAAAACGTGGACACTTTTCAACGTGGAAATAAATCGAATCAAGAAGTAATTAAGAACGAACTTTTAATGTTACCGTTTAAATATAATAAGGGCAACTGTCCAAATATTTCACGAACTATATATATATATTTAAAGGAAATAGATAGAAAAAAAAAACAGTGTGTCGTGCCATCATCTGATACGATTACATATCCACTGTTCATCTAGCGGACTGCATTTAATTATATTTTAATTAAAACACGATGGAAGCAGACAATTAGAAATATTAAAACGCATCTAAAATGGATTGTGGCTATGATCGCCAATTTCTTTCGGCAAAACTAAGTACATATTTCTGAGCTCCGTTCAAGCCAGGATAAACTTTCATTTTCATAGATATAAATCAACTATTTTCTAGTACATATACACGTAATTCTGTAA
Source organism: Coronaproctus castanopsis (assembly GCA_032883995.1). Lineage (NCBI taxonomy): Eukaryota > Metazoa > Arthropoda > Insecta > Hemiptera > Monophlebidae > Coronaproctus > Coronaproctus castanopsis. The sequence goes on from CM065053.1 coordinate 139,145,478, forward strand.
AATACATATATATATATGCTTATATTTTATAGCCAAAATATTATACGTTCTAATATTAATAGTATTTAAATCGTAATTTAATTATTGTTGTACGAAGAGTGAAAACAACTTTTATATATAATATATATAAAACATTGAAAAATGTGTATAATATATATGCAGGAAATGCTTTATTAATTTTCTTGTATTAGCAGGTATTAATGGTTAATATCCCTCCCCGCGCTTTCGGTCTAAGAAATCAGTATTAAACGCTAAAGCCTCAGTCAATTGACATTTAATTACAAACCTGAATATAAAAGCGCAGATTAATATTTGAATCGAATTGGAACTAACGACCATCGTTATAATTATTTAACGTACAAATGAAGCCTTTCATCCTTGTGGCCGAGATTCAAACGATGCAACATCTTGTTAACTCGAACGACAAGCGGTTTTAGCAAAGATCTAGAACCTGAAAAAGAACGGATGATCCTGTGGAACGAAGAACCCTCCCAAACCTATTGAAACTAACGGAATCAACTGAATACGAGTGGTCTGTTCTCGAACAACATCGGAAATGATGAAGTGGGGTTTAATTTAAATCCGAAATATCACTGCGGAGACATACCGGAGTGTAAAACGAACCCGAGGCAAATGGCAAGGCTAGAATTCTGGCGCGATAAGATATAATTAAACATAACAGGAGGAGCAAAAGTCTGATCGTACTACATTATCTTTAGGAAAGAACAATAATATCCTAGTTAAATTAAGTAGACATTTTCTTTTATTCTGTTTTGAACATTTTTGATATTTTAATTTTATTCTTTTAATTTCTTTTGTTTGTTTGTATACGTGCGTGTGTGTGTTTTAAGTGTAAGTGCGCAGTGGTTGGTTGATAGGATAAATAAAAATTTACTTTTCTTTAAATTTAATTATAAAAATTAGAATAATCAATTTAATCTTTTAATTAAAATAGAAATCCCGCTAGATATAAATATCCATCATTGTGGGAAAATATATTATTTTTACATCTATGGTTTCTAAAAATGATTTTCTTAACAACCAGACGACGAATCGAGGAACTAATACCTAACAATAACAATAATAATAATAATAATAATAATAATAATAATAATAGTTACGTTGATTTAAATGGAAGGAGACGATAAACGTGTTATATTTTTATTTAAAGTTATTTCGCTAGTTCGCTACAAATATCGAATAAATAAAAGTTGTTTATTTATTTCCTAGTCCTACTTAAATGATACCGTTAAACAGACAACTCTGTGTAGGTGTATACGCAAGGACATTCGAAAAATTAATGAGAAACACTTCAACGCTAATGTAAAATATTTATTACGTGTGTGTGTGCGCGCGCGCACTTTGTTGTTTATTATATACGTAACTAGGAATAATTCTATATTAAGTAATTATTTCGCACAATCGATTTAGGTAAAAAATTTAACAATTTTAAAATTAGTCTTTAAAAATAAAGAAGAAAAAAACACTACTTTGATTAAAATATAAAAATTAATTTTTGTCGAATTATACGTATTTTTATCCAATTTAAAAAAAAAAAAAACATATATAACACACTTAACGAACACATTTATTTTACTAGTAGAATATCCATAATAAATTACTCCGAGAAAATGGATTAAATTTTTCAACTTCTACTAAGAAATTAATCGAAACGGCTACACATCAACTTCACGGCAGCTTCCGGCCTGAAAGTCACCGCTCCAGTTTCGGCCGATTCAAAGTAGTAATGTAAGTTTAACGAACGAAATCTTAATTAACATACTGGCATTTCGTTTTCAATTATATATATATATATATATTAATTTATTTATTCGTGCGTGTAAAGATTACGAATAAAAATCAACAGAAAACTGCCGTAGAATATCTAAATATTTTCACGAATAAAGTATGAATAATTTATTAACAAATCTCAGTTTTACACAGTTCGTTTAAAAATATTGATCGGGTTAATTTTCGAAGGTTTACAAATGATAATACAGAGGGAACTATATTAACATTATTTGCCGTTCTAGAATCTATTGCATGTCTATAGAACTTAATTTTATTCCAAAGAGTGCTAACCAAACCAATGTGAAATTCATTCGGTCCTATTATAATGTATAGTTTACAGTTATAAAACTTTTGAAAAAAATCCTAGACAGATGATTAGTCCAATTTTTTGAAGCCACCATTCTATTATCACATTTTCAGCAAAAAAAATAAAAAAATAAAAGAAATGTAGCGTCCGCCTAAGCAGTTGCAGATTTCCATGACCAAGTATATAACATTTTTCTAAGCAGATATTACATGTTTCTGTCTCTTTTTTTTTTTACGTTGAAAGGACCTTATGATTCTTGATGGTTTCTATCAGCATGCACATCAAAGTAACCTAGTTGCACTATTAAAGACTTCCTTAGCAAACGTGTCGACTCAATTTTTATTAGTCTCCGTTCCTCTACAAAAGCTAGTATTAAATTCTTTGACCATTACCTTCGACGAACAGATGGGGTGATTATCAGTATTAATCAAAATAAAATGCGCCCCCCCAAAAAAAAAACAAAAAAAAAACAAGAAACCTGTGCTTCGGGGCGCAGGAAAGAAGTAAAACTTAGGCTTTTCCTAAAATTCCCTACAAAGTTTTTGTTTAACAATACGACTTCTTAAATGAATACGTGTTTATATTAATAAATCGAAATATTTCACGTCGACCAGAAAAAAAAAATACAATTTTCGTTAACATTACAAATACAATACAATACAAATAAAGTATATTTATGATAATTCGTACAGTTACAGAAAAGACGAGTAAATAAAAAAATGCGCATACCGAGCAGCGTTAACGCTATTTAAAGTTAGCGTACAACGAGGTCATACATTAGTTTATAAATTATGCTATATTTTTACAGGGAAAAATACAACTAAAAAACCCTGCATAGCCGAAAAGATAAAGAAATTAATTATGGTTAAGATATTAATAGTATGTATTAATATAACTAAATAAATAAGGAAATAAAGAGAGAGAAATACTGATACATTAATTTAAAAATGAGACTAATTTATAACGACCTGCATAGTTAGACAACCTTAAAGCAGCGAATGTTTAATCATTTTGTGTTTATATTTTTTATATTTCCGGGTCAGTGAGTCATGAGTATAATTTCCAATACGTTGCTACGATATGGTACTGGCTAGTCAGGCATTTACTATAGAATCTGTTAGCTTTTTCCTGTACAAGGTCAAAGATAGAAGGCTGGTTTAAAGCTGTATGCATGTCGGTTATCTTAGTGTAGTATGGAGCATTGAGTATGACACGCAGACATTTGAACAGTTTGCAATTTATTAATGGTGGACTTACTAACACCAGACCAAATGTACGCTTTGTATATTATTAGCTTGTTTTTAACACTGACTTTAGAGCGTTTATTAAATATAGGGAAAATTTTGTATAATCGGGAGTGCGCTTTGTCCGTGATATGTTTGATGTGATCATAAAACGACAATCGTTTGTCCATGGTGAGACCAAGATATGTTAATCCGGATTTCCGAGATAGGTGCGGTATTATTTATTTCAACGTGATGAGTTACTTGTGGTCTACGTCTAGTAAATAGGATAGCTTCCGTTTTTTCGATGTTAATTTTAATTTTCCATTTTGTGCAGTATTTATATATTTTATTAGTAACTATTGGCGAGTCTGTTTGTTATTGTATCGATTCGATAGGAAGATGTAAATAAAGCAGTGCCATCCGCGTAAAGAGAAGTATCAACATCCCTAAATCGCGGCAAATCATTAATATATAAAATATATAAGAAAGATCCTAGGATACTGCCCTGCGGAACTCCAGCAGATAATATTTTACTACTCGAATAGGTGTCATTTATCTTAACAGCGAACTGTCTATCGGCTAGATACGATTTTATAATCATTATAAGTTGCCTGGGGAAGCCATAATGAATCATTTTATATATTATGCCATGGTGCCATGTCAAATGCCTTTTCTACGTCTAATAGCAATAGTCCCGCGTATGTTTGTTTAGATTAAACTGATCCAGTATGTGATCACTAAGGCGCGCTAGTTGCATAACGGTTGAGAGTTGGGGTCTGAATCCGAACTGAGTTTCGTTTATAATATTATGTTCATCTGAGAAATTTTTTAATCTTTGAAGTATTACTTTTTCAGTTACTAATGTTACTGATTAAACTAACAGGTCTTATGTTTTTGGCTAGCTATCTTTCCCCACTTTTGGTATGGGAATAACAGTAGAAGTTTTCCATATTTTAAGGTAATGACCAGTGATTATGATAGCATTAATTATATTTGCTAAGTATACTACGGCTATTTTAGGCAAGTTCTTGATCATTAACGTGTGTATTAAGTCTTGCCCAGTGGATGATTTGCATTTAAGTCTTTTTATGAAATAACTTATTTCTTTTGGTGTGGCGAGCTTAATTGATGAGTCAGACGCCGCTGAAACACTACAATATTTAGGCACAGTGAGATCAACTTTTTTTTGTACGAGATATGGGGTGAAGAAGGTTATGTTTTGATTATGCACTTGATAGTAATGCTGAGCTAAGAATTCAGCTTTATCTTTATCAGAATATGCAATGTTTTTATTGATTAGGATTTCACGTACCATATAGGAAGACGTCGTAAGTGAAAGAGTTAATAAAAATATCGATAAATTTTCTCGAGGAAAATTCTAAAAGTATGTTTCTGTTTATTTAGTGCAAAATCTGATCATCTAAAAAGTCGAAAATGTTTTAAGTAATGAGCAATTTCGGTTGTTAAATAATTCTATCGAATTTTATAAAAAGTGACGCAAATTTTAAATACAATTTTTTTTTTTTTTTTTTTTAATATCCCTGCTATAATCTACGCCTAGCCTGTCTAGGCTATCAGTAGTTGTTATCATAGGCGATTACAATTTAGTCACTTATAGCCCCATCCATTGATGTTGTAGCTAGTTAGTTAAATACAATTTAAGTGGGTAAAAAAAAAAAATAATAATTACAGTTTTTAAAAATTCGTTTTATAAGTACTGCGAAATTTTGTTCATTCGACATGGTTGAAATAAGATTCGTTTTGATTATACATGTATAAAAAAAAGACTATCAGGACAGGAATATTTTATTTTTTATCTCTTCTTTTTTTGTATGTGCTTCGCGTTCATTCTGCCTTTAAGAATTTAATAAGTAATATCGGTTCCTATATCAGTTAAGGCTATCTTTATTACTATTATAAGTACGTTTCTTTTTTGTTATCGGCTTGCTTATCAGCAGACCGATATCTTTATCTTATTTCTATTTCATTTATCAATTCAACCGATCGAGATGGTCTTACACTGGCCTATATTCAATGGTAAACCTTCTTCTATTAACGAACAAATCGATCATGCTGCTGCTTCTACTGCCGCCGCTATTGTCACATCACAACTCTATACATCGAAGTCAGGTGATACACAACTATGTTATACTAACACTGATAACAATATCGTTAACGTAAATAGTAACGCGTGTAATATCTCAAAATGATACAGTACTAACACCAGGCATATCTGTTTCCCCATACATAATACAAATAACTCGTGGCAAGATGTTCCTACAAAAAAAATAAAAATAAAAAGAACTCTCACTCCAGCTCAGTCGCCAGAAATTAATACTAACAATAGGAATAGGTTTTGGCCTCTTGTTAATAATCCAGATTTAAATACGAAAAAAAAAGACAATGATTCTAAGAGTGATATAATCTCTAAACCGTTACTAATATATATATATATATATATATATATATATATATATATATATATATATATATATATATATATATATGTCGAAGGCGTCATCGATTATAGTACCATGCTCGCAGAAATTACAACTGTAAAGAACAGTTTGAAATAAAAACTTTGAATAATAATAAAGTAAAAATAATGGCTAAAAACATAGACTCATATCGTTATTAAGTAAATATCCTAGTGACGTTTATCGGTACACACATCAGCTCAAAAATGAAAGAGCGTGTAAAGTTGTTGTCAGAGGACTACACCATTCAGTGAACATCAGCGATATAACGCACGAGCTGACCAAAACAGGTCATCGTGTCAGAAATATGGTTAATATAAAACACACAGTTAAATCCACTACCCTTATTTTATATCGATCTAGAGCCAGCGGATAACAACAAAGAAATTTATCAGTTAAGAAGCTTATGTAATATTAGAATTCCCCAAGTCGGAAAACAAAAACTATTCCTCAATGTACACACGCTGTCAGCAATATGGCCACACCAAAAACCATTGCTATAGAGCATATGTATGCTTAAAATGTGGAGAAGAACGTGATACTAAGAGTTGTTCATGAAAACGCGAAATTCCAACTACATACGCACGTTGCGATGGTAAATAAGGGATGTGAGATGCATATAAACCTTATTAAAAAAAAATGCCACCTCGAATAAGAAGGAACAATCCAAGAAGAAATGTATAGTAGATTATGTCACTACTTTAAACGAACCATTATATGACACACAACAGACTTCCTCATCCAGAAGATCATACGCACAGGTGGCATCAGTAATTAAATCTGTTGACGATGGCATAAGTGAATTTACTAAATTCCTTCTTATCCCGATTTGAAGGAATGTTTAGTCAACTAATAGCGCAAAATAAAGCAATAGTCAATGTGTTGACACAGGTCATTACTAAATAAGTCAAATGAATCAAATAATGTTACGTGTAGCTCGGTGGAATGCGAACGGGTTATTAAACCATGTACAAGAAATCGTATATTTCCTAAAAGAAGAAAATATTGATGTCTCATCTCAGAAACCCACTTTACCAATAGAAGTTTTGTTCACATTCCAGGATATAAATGCTACCACACAATACACTCGTGTGGTAAAGCTCAGGGTGAATCTTCTGTAATTATAAAAAATAATATTAAACATTATATAAACGGAAATTACGAAACAACTGAAATTCAAGCTACAGTTGTTACTATCGAACAAATGTGTACTCCTTACCTTAGCTGCAGCATACAGTCCCCCAAGACCAGTAATAGGAATTGATCAATTCAAAAAGTATCTTATGAAACTCGGTATGAAATATATTGTAGGAGGAGATTTTAATGCTAAAAATGTATATTATGGATCCAGACTAACAACTACCAGAAGTAGAAACTTGTACAGAGCAGCTCAAGAACAGAAGTGTATCTTCATGTCAACAGATGAGCCAACTTTTACTAGACCTGTTCATTGTTAAAGACATACATCAACCAATTATATCAGAGTTCGATCAAGTTTTGATGAAATTTTTAGCGATCATACTCCGATAATAGCTACGATATCTACAGAAATAACAATGAAGCAAAAACAGAAAATATTGCACAATAAAAGTACAGATTCGGACTGATATAGAACACCTCTCGAGGAAAACATAAATTTATCAATTCCATTAAAAACAAAACAACAAATTGAAAAAAGTGTTCGTACTTTTACTAAGCAGATGCAGGTGGCAGTATGGAACTCGACCACACTAGAAAAAAAATATGTACTCTAAAATAACATAACGGGAGTAATACTTGAAAAAAGACGTTTACACGGAGCATGGCAAAAACGTTGTAGACTACCCTTAATTAAAAGCCAGCTAAACATAATAATAATAATAATAATAATAAAAAAACATTATTGATCTAACGGATGAAAGCTTCAAAACATATGTATCTAACTTGTCTCCCACACAAGAAAAAGAATACAATCTGTTGAAAGCCGCTAAACGAATAAAGATACCAGTAATATGTAATCTTCCATTAAGACTAGACAATGGGACATGGGCAAGAAGTGGCAAGTAAAAATCTAATGCATTTGCAAAAGCGACACATTCAAGCCAAAAATAACGACAATATCTAATGATTTAGAACATAGCACTAAGCAGAACTCACATCCTAATGGTATAAAAATGTTCTCTCTAGCAGAGGTTAAAAAACATATAAAACTTCTAAATATTAGAAAATCTCCCGGGTTTGATATGATTACAGCAAAAATGTTAAAAGAACTATCTACGGGGGGAATTATGATGATTACATATATATTTAATGCTGTACTGCGAAAATCGTACTACCCAAACCAGTAGAAACTATCGCAAATATTAATGATACTAAAACCGGGCAAAGATGACACAAACCTACGATCATACAGGCCGATCTCGCTACTACCTATGATAGCCAGATTACTTGGAAAGTTAATTATTATACGACTAAATGAAATAGTTAATCAGTCGGCTATAGCATCAATTTGGTTTCTGAAATAGGCATTGTACTGAGCGGTAAATACATAGAGTAGTAAAAATTATTGAAGACGGCCTCGATGGTAAAAAATACAATGAAGCAGCGTATTCATTAATATTATTAAGGCATTCGACAAAATTTGGCACGACGGTCTACTACACAAAATCAAGCTAATTTTGCCTATACAATACTATTTACTACTTAAATCATACTTAAGTAATAGGCAATTTCAGGTCAAGTATGATACCGATCGCGATCCGAGGTACGTCTTATTATGGCTGGTGTTCCACAAGGAAGCATTTTAGGACCTCTTCTGTATACACTATACACAGTAGATCTGCCGACAGATGACGCAGTACATATAGCAACGTTTGCAGATGATACCTTAATTGCATCGGACTCTAATGCTGAAGTTGCTATCACCGATCTACAAAACAACCTAGACAGATTGTACCAGTGGACCCAAAAAAATGGAAACTGCATATAAATCCGGAAAAGTCCATACACGTATCATTTTCTAATAAAAAAGATCACGATAAAGAAGTATCGATATAGGAAACAGCGTGATACAAAAAAAAGAAATGAAGTTAAGTATCTAGGGATACACCTAGATAAGAAACTAAAGTGGAAAAGTCATATACAGAAGAAAAGGAAGTTAAAAAAAAAGTTATATCGGCTCATAGGGTACAATTATGAATTTATCCTTGCAAAATAGATTACTAGTGTACAAAGTTGTATTAAAACCAATCTGGAGCTATAGCGCACAAATTTCGAATAAAGTGATAATTCAGCGCTTCCAGAACAAAGCGTTACGCTTGATTTATCGAATGCCCTTGGTACGTGTCCAACGAGGCTATACATCAGGATTTAAACGTAGATACCGTCGAAGAAACTATTATTAAACAAGCCCACAAGCATTTTAGCGGACTAAGTATTCATCCAAATCAGCTAGCAGCATCACTTGCACATACGGATGTGATAACTACGCGATTAAGAAGGAGAAAGATAAATTTTTTAGTATCATAGTTTCATAAAGCATAGTTGGGTGCACCTTCCACTCGCGATTGTTATTAGATATAATTTACAGGATAGCCTCTTATTAACTGGTTAGTTGTAAATTGGCATCATACGGAAAAACAAATTATATACCGAAAAGCAACTTATACGTGACGTTTGTAAAGCGAAGATAGAGATAAAAAAAAATATAAAAAAATTTCAAGTTATTTAAAAAAAATGATATTACATACATTCATATTATATGTATGTATATCAAATGTTCCAGAATGATATCTGTCACTTCACGATATGACGGAAATATTTACGATTTACGTAATAGAAGCAAATTAAAGAAAATTAATAACAAAAAATTGATTAATAATTTTACACTCGAGTGCTTTTCTCCTTGTATTAAGTGACGCGGGGAAACGATATAACAAGACGCGTCGGAGCTATTTTTACAATGGCATCGTTGACATTTCACGGACCTCTTCGAAAATCGCGTCATCCATCGCTTTATATTGCCACTTATTTCTTGCTCGATCTTTTAGGACGACAAATCATCGAAATATCTATTAACATTTGTCCCGGATTTGTAAATTTTAATTCATTTACGTTTGCGTAGGATATCCGTTGATAGGAATCCAAGCGTCATTTAACCTTTACGGAAGCAGCTGCGTCTTTATCCACGTCTTTATCGACTGTTATGTCTAGTTAGTTGACGTTTCGATGTTCTATCCATCGTCTCGGTGCTCTACCACACTGCTTCTTTACCTTATTATTTGACCGATTAGTATGCATTTCACGAGGTTTTATTATCCGCGTACTACGAACCTAATGTTTTCTGTCGGTGGATAAATTTGAAATTTTCACCTTTTCCAGATTTCATATACATTTGTTCTCTTCTCAGTCTACGATATCCTAAAAGTCTTAATTCACGCCACACCTCTCAAACTTCTTCGTACGCCCGACTTACGTGTAGTTACCGTTTCGGATCCATATTATACGAATATATAGAATATTAGTATATGTCTTAATTTTGTTATCTCCGTTACGTCGTGATTCTTACTCACCTCTAAATATCGTTTAAATTTCTAAATTCAAGAAAGCCACTAATTTAAAAATTCGCTAAGTCAATAATTTACGTCTACTACTAACACGCAGTTTTTCAATTCGTACATTTCATTATAGATTTTCGTAAAAATGGCGTCTTAAAAAATGTTTATCAAAATGACGGATCGGAATTTTTTACAACGTCTGAATATAACGCAACGAATCTTAATTAAAATTGAAAGTAAAGTTTTCATTAAATCTAATCGCTTAAATCGCATAAATTTAATTATAAACCCAACACAGTCGCAATTATTAAAACCCGTTGAAAAATTCAAAAATTAATTAAATAATCGTTAATAAAAATTATTGATTTTCTTTTACACGCAACATAATGTATCAATTTTTAGGCAGAAAATTTACACTGCATCTTCTCAGTTTCCTCTGCCCTGTTTAATCTTACCATCGAAATGTACATTAGAAAAAAAAATCATTTTTAAAGAACCTAAATCTCTTGATCTGCACGTTTGATATTATGAACGATTGCCGACGACGCAGTTATTTTTTGATAGTGTGTATGGCATCTATGCAATACGTGTCAAATAAAATATTTCAAACAAGTAAAGAACTTGTACTATAAAGATCATCATCATATCGTATTCCTCTCGGTTTCGATCGTTCGCATCAGTTCTTCAAGTAACAACTTTGTCCATAACTTGACTTGATCTATATATTGAAGGCACGCCCTTTTCCACGTTTACCATTCATCTTTCACTGAATTATCCATTTTTCTATCCAGTCTCTTCTGATCGTGTGTTCATAGAGTATTTGTCTACAGATTGGTAAACGGTCTTTTCCTTCGATTCCAAGCTCCTTTAGTACAGATATGTTAACTATGCTAAGAAAAAAAAACACTAAAATTTAGCGCGTGTACAGGATACGCATCATCAGAGTATTACAGATAAACTGAACAACACAAATGATTGGAATTCCGATTAGAAAATTAAAATTGGAACAACGTCAAATACATTCAAGAAATGAAATTGACGTTAAAGACATTTACACTAGAAATAAAATAACAAACTGCAACATGCAAAATGTTACTTTACAGACTAAACAACCGTACTCCAGGCGACATCAACCGAGAAAATACTTTCATAATATGGCTGTATCATCATCGTCTTGTGAAAATACCTCGCTTAGATGTAAGCTGTAATACCAGGTAAAATAGAAGAAAATAGATGATGTCGAGAAAGATGAAAAATTTTTAAAAACTGATTTCAACACGGCAACCATGGTTCACTTGGAATGAAATAAAAATTACGCCACCTATGATTAGTAAAATGCGAACTTATTTGAAAGGAGGCGATATTTATCAAAATCATTTTAATGATATTGCGCTAGGTTAATATAAATTTTTATCCTGGTATAATAATAACGTACTTAGTAGGTTCGCAAAAAAAAAAAAAAAAAAATATTATTTTGTCAAAAACTCCTAAATTGCGGAGCAGCAGGAACTGATCGCAAAAGACCTTGAAACAGTTGGTTAGTTTAAAATAGGAAGAAAATAGCATACAACCAAGTGTTCGCAGCTGGAATTACTAGACAGATGTTTGAAGAAAATCCTTATGTCATTTAACTAAGAGAAGATAATACGGTACCCCATGGTAAAGATTGAAAATAATTTTACACAATGGACGAAACGGCTATAACTACCTGGAACCGGTTAAACCCATGTATGCATTATTACAAAAGTAAGAAAGATGTAAAATGGTGCTGAGAAGAAAAAGATTGTTTCACAGCAGGGAGAAATACCAGAATTATCTGCAAAATTCCTGAAAATCTAAAACATATACCCAACGGGCATGTAGCCATATTCCCAGCTATCATTATTTTGCGCATTCAACCGAAACAATTTCACAATGATAGGTTTCCATATAGCCCTGTCATTATTTGACATTCGGCTATTTCTAGACCGATTAGATCCAGACAAAAACGGTTTCTACACAGTGACCAAATCGACTCTCTCCTTAAGTAAATCGGTTCATCCAGTCGATTCATGGCTTTTCGTTTCTAATTTTTTATAGTAAACTGGATACTTTATTTGAAGAACCACACTTTTAATAAGATTTTTTTGAGAAAAATTGAACATGTATAAAAACCTTTTGCCTATAAGGTAAATCTGATAATGTATACTGTTGTAATAACTAATATAATTTTCAAGTGCACGATATTAGTGGTAAACTGTAAACATTAGCTGAAGTCTATATAAATTATTATACTATTGCATAACATTAAACATTATTCGTGATATTTAATTAATCTGTACCTATATCAATAAATTAATAAAATTATCTCGTCAAAGTAATAATTTATTTATATAACAGTAACAGTGGGATTTAAAACCAAAACTACATGCTAACATATAACTGAACTTCATAACATCTATAATGAAATGGCACACGACAAATCGAGGATAAAATCGAATGCAATAATATATATATAAAAAAACAAGGAAAACTACTCAAACCAATTAAGTGTAAAAAAGTACGAAATAGTGAACAAAATTAAAGATTTTTTAAATTAGCGCATTTCTTTTAACAAACATATACAGTGGCGTAGTCAGACTTGGTTGAAGAGGGGGGTTCAAACAATACTGAATTATAACAGCAAACCCGAGTTAAATTGAACTTTAAGTAAATAACCGAAACTCAAGCGGGTTAAACCCCCAATAAGCAATCCAACTCACCGGAGTTATTTTTATACTTATTAGATGTCGAATATGTAATTCTATTAGAAGCAATAAGAAATATTTAACGTCGCTGGAACACACTAATAGTATGTTATTGAGGACAGAGGGAGATGGTTACAAAGTACAATGAAAAAATAAACGACAAATAATGATTCGATATTTTTTGAAGGTAATACATAGTAATACTTAACTAAATTTAAAATTTAAAATTTAAAATCTATTCACGTTTTTCTACAAAATTCTTCTAGTACATCCTATATTACAAAACTATTTATTTACTTCAAAAAACAACGAAATTTAAATAAAATTAAAAAAAAAATAGGTTTAACAAATGCAAAACGGCATTTAACAACGAGTATATATTTTGTTATTATCAGATTGATTCTAAGGGAGTGGAGGACGAACACCTGACTAGGCCACTGAACAGAGATACATTACTAAATATCGATTAGTCAAGTAATCTTTCATTAATTTCATAAACGCTAAAGGGTATCAAAATATAAGCATTTTTTGTATAAAATGCAATTATACCAACGTGTATCAAAAGAATTTTCTAAATCGATTAGGAACATACCAGTGGCGCTTGTTCAGTTTGAAGTTATCGGTAATAAAGTCAAATATAAAATTCTATAATGTAGTTATCTAAGCTATTTCTTCATACAACGTAGTATTATCGAAATTTATTTAAAAAAGCACGCAATAGAATAATTTCATTTAGTCATTTATACGCGAAGTCTGATCTTATCGAAATACCAAAATTAATTTAAAAAAAAAAAAAAACAGTAATCAAAAATAAAATAAAAAATTTCGCAACGATAAATATGTTGAAAAAATCGATTATTATCTTATCAAATGATAATAAACTAATACATGCGCGAACGCACATACCGTCCTATATAATTTATATACCCATAAAAATTTATACCTGCGTTTAATAATCGCTCGGTAATAATTTCGTAGACCAGGATCGACTCTCCTTAATGTACTAATTATATTACAACTCATCGTACAATAATAATAATAATAGTAATTACGACAATGATAATAAAAATAATAGATAATAAATAATAATAATAACAGCAATAACAATGATAATACCAATAATAATAATAATATTACTCCAATGATGGTAAAAATAAATAATATAGATAATAATGTTTCTCGTGCCTTTAACTAATTTACAGCTTGGCTGTATAGAAAATATGCATTACAACAACTACATGTACAAAGTGCAGTTGAAATGAGGGCTAAATAAAAAGAATAAAAATTCATTAACATTATCGGAAGTTTTAACTACGCAACGTAAATCGTCGTTTTTTTTTTCTAGCCAATAAATATGAAAAAATAAATTCAAATTGAAAAATTTACCACGCCTCGAATAAAAAATTAATATCACGTAATTTTTTTTTTTAAATATGCGTATATCGCAATTTTAAACTAACGTTTAAATATAATCGATACGTGTGTTATTAGAAAGAGTAATTAAACGTGTATAGAATATTTAGCTAATTTCCATTATTTATATACATTAACATTATTTACATAACAACATTGAGCAATAACGATGATAATAATGATAATATAATAAATGTTGAATATATTTGAGAGTAGTGATTTTATTAATTATAAACCCAAACAAAATATTTTAATCGCGGAGCTTTTCGACAATTACGTCATTTTCAAGCACGCACCAAAATTATTACATTTTTTTTTTACAACAACTTTTAGTGATTGTGTTATATTTTGTTTAATAATATAATAGATATACAGATAGTATTAGGAATTTTTTGGGCGAAATCGTGTTTTTCCGGAAAATATATTTAGATAAGAATCGCCTACTATTAAAAACCGTTACATATACGTAACTATTTTAATCGAGTATCATAAATTTTCCGAGTTACAACGAAAAATTTCAGCACTTTCGACAAATATCAGAAAGAAAATACCTATTTTTTTTTTTTTTTTTTAATGTTGGAATCTTTCGATCGGATGTTTTCCCTTAAAATAATTACTTTGTAGATTAAAAATATTTCCGGAAGATCTGATATCTTAAGCCGCAACGGTTATGTAAAATTTTAATTATATTTACCAACTTGTAGACGGTTGAAAACAAATTTCTAAGCTTATTAGAACGGTTAATGCGATCGAGCTGAAATTTTTAACATTTAGATAAATATCGAGAAAAAGATGCAATTACTTCTTTAATATATATATATATATATACTTATCTTATTCCTGATAAAATTTAAACCGATACAAACTAAACTAGATATCGCGCAATACGATATAATTCGTATAATACTACTACATATATAAACGAACGTATATTAAAACGCTTGGAAGCTTTCGAAATGTGGGATTGGCGTCGCATGATGAAGATCTCATGGACAAAGAAGAAAAGGAATTCGGAGGTTTTGGGAGTGATAAATGAAAAAAAGAAAACTAATAGAAACAATACAGCGAAGACGCGAAAGACTTCTAGGGCACATACTGCGGCATATTCATGAAGGTCATAATCGAAAGAAAATTGGAAGGAAGAAAAAGAAGGGGAAGGCCTAGAATAACGCGGATCGATCAAGTAAAAGAAATAATGCAAATGACGTATAAAGAGATGAAGAACATAGCAGACAACAGGAAGGAATGGAAGAAAATGATTGGCTAGCTACAACGACAAGATCATGCTCTTAAATACTGATGATGATGATGATGATGATATTAGTATATTAACGAATTATTTTAAAAGTATTATTATTATTATTATTCGTATTCCCTATATATGGTCATTATTAATAAATGATAGATAAAAAAATAACACAATTTACGGATAGACAACTTGTCCACGAGTCATATTTCCAGGTCCAGTTTTGATTAATCAAACTTACGCATGTTCTAATCTGATTCCAACAAGGCATTCGGTTAAAATGTTGTTCATAGTGCAGTCGCGCGCTGGGACGTCCCTTATTTTCCAATAATTTGGTTATATATTCAGGGTTACGACCGTGACTAAATCTATTTAGTGCAACTCATGTTTTTCTGTTCAGATCAAGACGAGCGATCTATCATTTGGATATTGTATCAAGTTTCTTTCATCCACCTTCTGAGTAACCCGCGTTTCGCAACCAAGCTTCCATCAAAATTTTCTGACATAAGTTTCATTGAGATAGTCTTCGTGAGTTCAGCCTCTTCGGCATATCCGTCAGTATGCATCATTAGCCTATGGGCGCTGTCCGCATCACGTCCACGTCGTGCGTTTGGTAACGCTGTATTTTTTTTATTAATACATTATTATTCGAATTAATGTTTTACAACTTGTTACATTCACTGCCAGGTTAGGCTTAATCAATGTACTACTGCCTTTTACAATACTCTATAATATATAATAATATAGTAACCACTTTTACACTCATATTTACGCGGGCTGCGCGCCAGTTTCACTCCCAGTTATCTTATTTGTATACATATATGAAATTAGAACTTATTAACTAAGATAACATTTAGACTATAATTTAGGTGTACTAGATGTATAAATGTTGGAATTATCCAAAAAGACACATATATACATATATATATATATATACATATACGCAACTTAAGCGTTATATGCATAGAAATTTCACACAGACATACATACATGTACGTGTGCAGAAATATACTTATTATACATATTACTGAAAAGTTTTACCACTGTTTCGTGAAGTGCTAGTAAAGAACTTTAGTAACCCTGGAATTTCTCGTGCAGTACATTAAAAGCAAATGATCGAAATTATCGGGCAGTATATTCGTGTTGTAAGTTAGAATTATTTTTATTGTAAAAATCTTAAATGGTCCGTAATAGGGCATACAAAGAGTGCATGGTTTGCAGTTTGAACTGCGCCACATTCACACTGCCATCCTTACTTAAATGAAGAAGAAATAGATAAGACCCAAATTTTCCATGTCCCGTTAATAATAAGGTAGTGTAGAAATCAGGAGTAATTTTGATTTTGTGTCTATCTAATATATTGGGGATTAAGCTGTGGGTGTGCCGTCCGCTAATATCTTTTTCCCATCTTTTTTGCCAAATTTGTTAAGTAGTGCCGTTTTGTAGCTTTCAGAGTAAAGATGTATTGATTTCTGGTTTCAGCGTGAGGATTTAGATTGAATTTTGAAATTATGACGTTCGTTTCTTCTATT
Source organism: Coronaproctus castanopsis (assembly GCA_032883995.1). Classification (NCBI taxonomy): domain Eukaryota; kingdom Metazoa; phylum Arthropoda; class Insecta; order Hemiptera; family Monophlebidae; genus Coronaproctus; species Coronaproctus castanopsis. The sequence continues at coordinate 139,162,731 of CM065053.1, forward strand.
AACTGCTCGTTAAGATATGGAAATTTTAACGGAAAATATGACTGCCCTACTGAACATAAGATGATCGAGAGGAAGTACGTCAGCAATAACTACAGATGAGCTGTGCGAAATTGTTTTATATTCCGTACATGAGTTTATCAGAAATTTCGAAAAGTTTTTTGTTTTAACTTTTAGCCAGTTTAATAAGACGGTAGAGCAGTATACTAAGGTGTTTTCAATCAATGATTTGTATAATACATGTACTTGTAACTGAAGCCCCATGTATTTTGACAAGCTCGTAACATTTTACAGTATTTATTTTCAATATTATGTTATCAAGATGGTATTTAAAAGTTAATTTGTTATCTATGATAATACCTAAGTATTTAAAGTATTCAACTACTTTAAGAATTGAATTCTTAAATCTTACTTTAAAGATGAAGTGAATTTGTGAAAAATGTAACACTATATCGCGGCCAAGAATACGGGAACCCGTCGGCGAACTATAACTTTGATTTGTACGGTCGGTAAAAGAATTTTTAAAGTCATCATGACTTATCGATAATTTCCGAAAACATTTTTGAACGCGTATAATTTTTCAATGTGAAAATAAAAAGTAATCTTTTGCGTATAATACTTCTTTTTAGATGACTTTTTTAATATTACATATTTTTAAAATTGGAACACTCCACATCAACTAAATTTCAATTATAATAAAAATGTGTTTTTTTTTAACATTAAAAGTTTGAACAAAACCATATTGTGTTCATCAACAAAACGAAATATAAAAATCATTTTTTTAGGCAGTTTCGTTTAGGCCCCGGCACTATAAAACTGGACAAATAAATGCGCGGCATTTTAAGATTTCAGTAAAATTTTCACTCCAACGAGGAGAAACATAAACGTTCAACGCAAGATTAAATGCGCAATATACGCACGCGTATGCATCGATATTATATTATGTTCCAAACTTGCACGAACTTTCTCCTTCTTATTCATCCTATCCTTATTCACCCAGTCATAATAATACTACTCAAAGTATACTATCTGATGCAATTACCTTACCCGAGCTTATGAGTTCACTTTCCTTTAATAAAAAATCCTCTCCTGGTTGTGACGGAATCACATATACCATTCTCAACCATCTCCCCTCCTCTGCAACTACAATTTTGTTAAACTGTTTTAATAATTTCTTCCAGACTGCCAACTTTCCAGATGAATGGACTAAGTTCTTTATAATTCCTATTAAAAAATCTCAGTCAATATCTTCAGAATCTCCTTCTTACCGTCTAATTTCTCTCGCCTCGTGTTTACGTAAAACCTTTGAAAGGATACTTAAAAATAGATTAGTATGGTGGCTTGAAAACCGCAATCTATTTAAGAATATTTGGCTTCCGAAACAACCTAAGTTCATTAAACTGTATAGCTCATTTATTATCAGACATTTATAAATCCTTTTTATCAAAAAAATATTTAATCTCGTGTTTCTTAGATATTAATAAGGCCTTATTTCTATTCCCATCTTACATAACAGATTAACAGATTTGGGAGTTCCTTTAGGTTTCGCCAATGTATGCTGCAGGTTGTTTACAAATCGTACACTACTTTTCGTGCATCCTTCCTCTGAACCTATAGTTCGACATGCATATGTTGGACTTCCTCAAGGTTCTATACTCAGTCCAATTCTTTTTAATATATACATTCTTCCGTTATTCAAACTTCAACGAGCATCCAATCTTCATATCTTATCGTACGCTGATGACTTCGTTATATATTATGATCATCACTGCCATGCTCAGGGTGTCAGTTTACTGAACAATTTCTTATATTGTTTTTCTATGGCTCTAGCTGATTTGGGACTTTCTCTCGCGCTTAATAAATGCTCCTCTGTAGTTTTTTCTTATAAACAACCAAGCCCCGCTATTACAGGATTATCCCACGCTAGCCATTCTATTCCTTCCTGTACTTCGCATCGGTATTTAGGTATAATTTTGGATAGAACGCTTAACTGGAATTTACATATACAATATACTTACGCAAAAGCTTTTAAACGCATAGGTCTTATTAAGTCGCTCAGTCATACTACTTGGGGAGGAGATCCATTAACGTTAATTTTACTTTATAAATCCTTTATTCGTTCGGTGTTTGAGTATGGTAGTTTCTTTTATGGTAATGCTTCGTCAAATTCTTTGGATCCTCTAAATAAATTGCAAAATTCTTGCCTTCGTTACTGTTTGGGAGCACTTCTCACTACTCTAATTGCTGCTTTAGAGGTGCAATCTAGTACCCCTCCTCTTCACATCCACAGAAGCCTCTTAGCAGATCAGTTTGTTGTAAAAAGTTTCACAACTACATATCAGTCAGCATATAATAATTTCTTATTTATTTATAACAAATTGAGGTTCTCACTATATAAACTTCCTATTCTCTGTAAATCATCTAAACGATTCTCCAATTATCGCAACTTAATTATTCCTTTGTCACCCTCTCCTTATTTTTCCGATCCTTTCTCTATTAATAATATAAAATTAGAAATAAATTTAGAAACCTTTCATAAATCTATATATCCTCCTTCTGGTTTTAATACTTCTATTTTTAATAATTTACTGGCAAATCACTGGACGGGCTTCCTTCCGATTTATACAGATGGTTCTAAGTTTAATAATAAAGTTGGTGCAGCATTCGTAGTTCCTTCTTTAAACATTATTAAGAAATTCGTTCTATTACGTTTTTCTTCGATTTTTACAGCTGAGGCTATGGCAATATACCAAGCGTTAAGATACGACCTTCATCGGTTCTTATTCTTACCGATTCGAAAACCTGTTTAACCGCTCTAAAATCTCTCTCATTTAATCCCCATGCATCGCCTTATTTATATAAAATCCGAATTTTGGTTTCCTCGCTGTTAGAATCTGGTATTTATGTTAGGTTCTCCTGGATTCCTGGACATTCTGGTATATTTGGCAATACTGTTGCTGATGCGGAAGCCAAGTCCGCTTCGAATAGCGGTGTGCTTATTCCTTATACACCTTTAACAGATCTTTTGTGTCTCATTAAATTTGCTCATAAAGAATATTGGAATAATATTTGGTCCAATCCTTATCTAGCTCCATATTACAGATCGATTCAACCTCTAATACCCATAAAATCATGGTTTAGTGATATTAAAGTACCAAATAACATACTTCGATGTTTCATTACTATTTTATGTAGATTACGATTTGGAAAAAATCGTCTTCCATCGTCCCTATACAGATGCAATCTTATAAATTCTCCCTTTTGCCCTCATCCTTCCGATGACAACAAAATAGCAGATGCGGATCATGTATTTTTTGAATGTTCTTACTACAGCTCTCAACAATCTTTATTATATAATCAAATTATATCTCTCAAAGTACCATTGCCAATAAATATGTCTTACTTACTTACTATTAATCGCATTCATGTATATTTAGCTATTTATAATTATATTACATCAACTAATATTAGCTAATATTAGTGTTTAACATATTCATTTTAATAATTTTATACCAATCTGGGTGAAAAGTCCTATGCCCATTTATAAAAAAAAAAAAAATATTTTCTTCTACATTATAGTCGTATATTCTAATGACACCGAATCTGCAGACAATCCAACAAAAATAGTCAGTCAAGTACCTAGGAATGCGCATCGATTCGCGTCTAAATTAGAAACACCACGTCCTGCAGAACTGTTTGGAAATAAAAGCAAAAATGAGAAGTATTTATTAGCTAGTAGGAAAGAATTCAACGCTATCTATTGTATACGGCCATTGTTAAACCTATTTGGATTTATGGAATACAATGGTGAGAGGTTGTACGAGTATTTCCAATATAGATTCCATACAAAGACGCCAAAACGTTCCATCTCGTACGGTCATCCGCGTATGTCGATTTGGACGCAATATATCAAGACTTAAAAATTTCAATGGTCATCGATGAAATTACCAGGTTGGCTTGCAAACATGAAAAAACATTGGAAAAACACACCAATGCTGACGTCCTACAGCTCCTGTACAACTCTGAATGTTTGAGACGACTTAAACGTTGAAAACCCCATGATTTAGCGAAATAACGAATTAAGTCGTAGTCACTTTATTGGAAGCGTACCTCTTCACACCTGCTGAAAATTTCATCATTTTTATTGTCAACGACTACATAGCTGTCACAATAATCTTAATGAAAAAAACCATTGTCGTATACATTGTATATCCCGCTAACTCATCTGTTTAATCATCATTAAACTCCGGGAGGATTTGTAAATCTGTCTGTAAGTCACTAGAACATGTTTTCCATCCTATTAGCTGAGATTTTATTGCCTGAATACGATAGCATTAGCTTTCTTATCGATGGTAACAATTAGAAGGCACAAATTTGAGGTAAGAGATTGTTCACTATAAAGAGATGGAGAGATTTATCTCCTCGACATTAAAAAAAGAGGAATTCTTGTGCCAGGCACTAAACAATGGAAAAGTTAAGCTAAAAGTCAATAATGCCGATAACTATAGGAAAATAGTGAAAGTCCTAAGAGATAAAGAGGTGCTATATCATACGTACCAATTGAAAGAAGAGAGATCATTTAGAGTAGTGGTAAAAAATATTCACCACACAATGCCTACTGATGAAATAAAAAAAGCACTAGAAGAACATGATTTTAAAGTGAGGAACGTTGTCAATATCAAGAAACAAAAAACTAAACAACCATTGCCTATGTTCTTCGTGGATCTAGATCCAAACGCTAAAACTAAAGAAATATATAATATCGAATTTCTGCTTAATATGAAAATTAAGGTTGAACCACCGTTCAAAAATAAAGGCATAATACAATGTACGCGTTGTCAAGCTTTTGGACACAGTAAGTCGTACTGTACATTGCCATTCGCTTGCGTAAAATGTGGCGAGGAGTCACACCAAACAAATATATGTATCAAAACTATTGAAATACCTCCTAAATGTGTCAATTGTGACGGCAACCATCCTGCGAATTATAAGGGATGTATCCTATACCAAGAGTTACTAAAAATGCGTAATATGCAAAATAAACCACGAGTAACAGGTAACAGTCAACAACAAATTAACTTATCAACAAGTAAGTTTAATCAAAATTTCATCGAAAGCAATCCTGCCCTAACTGATAGATCAATGAAACTCACTTATGCCTCAGCATTATGTGGACAAAATGCTTATTCTAACGGGCAGACCAAGTAGTAGTAATAATAATAGTAATAATAGTTACAATAATAGCAATCCCAATAATACTCACAATAGTGACAATAATGGGAATAATAACAACAATCAACTAAGCGAATTCCTCTCTGAATTCAAAAATATGTTCAATCAACTGATACACCAAAATAGTATGATAATAAATATGTTATCAACAGTGCTGAACAAACTAATCTCAAAATGAATAAATTTTTACGATTAGCTATATGGAACATCAATGGAATGGCGCATAAACGGCACGAAATTGAATCATTCCTAATAAACAATAAAATAGATGTATTGTTAGTTTCCGAAACACATTTTACAAACAAAAGCTACATTAAAATACCACAATATACTATATATGATACGCAGCGTCCGGATGGTACTGCTCACGGAGGGACTGCGATTGTTATAAGAAAGGCCTTAAAACATCATGAAATGGACAAGTTTGCTACAGCATACCTACAGGCAACTACTGTCGAGATACAATCTTTCTGTGGATCTATCACAGTTTCATCCGCTTACTGCCCTCCTAGGCACACCATAACGCAAGAACAGTTCAGTGAATACTTTAAAACCCTCGGTTACAGATTCATTTCAGGAGGAGATTTTAACGCCAAGCATAAAACATGGGGATCTCGATTGAATAATCCAAGAGGGAATCAACTGCATAGATGTATTCTGATAAACAACTATAACAGCTTGTCTGGAGGAGAACCTACTTACTGGCCTACTGACAGTAATAAGATCCCGGATTTACTTGACTTCTTCGTCTGTAACAGGATCAATGTTAATCATCTGATTGTTGAATCGTGTCTGGATGGTGTTTCTGATCACTCCCCAATAATTATGAATGTTAGTTGCTCTGTCATTTACAGTGATAGTAAACCTGTAATGTGTAATAGATCGACTAATTGGGAAATATATCAACACTTAGTTGAAAATAAGATTAAATTAAATATCCCATTAAAAACTCAAGAGGATATTGAGGCAGCCGTAGAAAATTTCACCAGATGTATCCAACAAGCTGCATATCTAGCAACACCTAAGAAAGATAATAAAGTCTTACTAATCAAAGGACATCCGAAAGTAATTAAGGACATGATACAGAAGAAAAGGAAACTAAGGAGCATATGGCAGAATACCAGAAACCCTAACGACAAAACTGCGTTTAATAATGCATCCAAAGAATTAAAAAACAAAATTCTCGAATGGAAGAACAGCAGTTTTAATAGCTACATCTCTTCATTAACGCCTGACGTTAATACAGATTATTCCTTGTGGAAAGCAGTAAGAAATCGTGTTTAGCCCAGGAAACGCCGACTAGGGTTTAGAAATAGTAATTTCATTTAATAATCTTTCTTATTTATGTCTACGTCAAGTTGCTCTTAATTTTACACTCTATCCATGCTATTAACTCAAAAACGTACCAATTTATTTCCTGACATGGTATTCCACGTTTCAAATCAATAAGACAAAACTAAGGATACTGGGGTTTTAAGTCTTAACTTTAGTATATTTTGCGACCTTTCTTTAACTTTGTTAACTCCACAAATATATATATATATATATATATATATATATATATATATATATATATAAAGTGCTGTAGTAGTTTAGTTGTTAGAAAGCTCGATTGTTAACCCGATGGTCAAAGATTCAATCCCAGTTCCCAGTATAAAAAGTATGTAATTTTGGGCATTTAGTACTTAAATTCGAGTCCATTTTGTACGCAAAAATAACGCACAATGGGCTAATCACGACGTTCGACAACGAATAATATAGCGATAATGAAAGGAGTACACATTAAGTAATACATAAATTGTTATCTATATGCGCATATTCAAAAATATACAGGTTGAATAACTTCCGTATTAGCAATTGCTGTTTTAATAAATGCGAATAAACAAACATATATTTACTTTGTGCATTTCAAAGATAAATAAACACTTCATTAACTACACATACACACGTATATATATATATATATATATATATATATATATATATATATATATATCACTTAACGTTAGGTAGCCTTCTAACCACCTGAAGGGATTTTCGTTTTTTTTTTATACCGGGTTGCAACGAAATTTTTAATTATTCTTTTTTATATCACGCACAAAGAATTTTTTTTAAATTATATTTTTTATACTACACAAACATTCATTTAAAAAGTTACGCCCATAATTCAAACATATCAAACTTCAACACATTTCGTGCTCTAGGAACCTATTAAAATAATTTATAGAGACTATTTCGCAGTGGTAAAACCTAAAATAATAAGTTTTTCCAAGATTTTTTTCAGATATATATATATACTTATTTCTCATTTCTCAGAATCGAACGCGCATCGAAAAATGTTAAAATGCAAGATCCATTACCTATAGAATATAACATTATCGTTCAAATGTGATCAGGGACAAATTATCTCAAGTAAGGAACAAAAGAAAGATTTACTTTTACCGATCTGTTTATGCTACCCAGTGGTCGCTATTCCTCTAATTGATAGTTGTATTGTATGGAGAACTATTTGATCGTTACGGTCGGTTTTTAATTTTTCAGCCGTCCGAATGACACGCCATTGCGTAGGACGTTGGCTGCTAGTGAATTAATGTAGGTTTCAAGCCAATGCAGGTGTATCTGCCAGCAAGGCTTCTGATTAATTCTTTAACAGACGGTATACGGAGATCATTACGTACGTCGGCGTTGCGAAATGGTTCCGACACGATATTCCGAAAAACTTTAAAATTGAAATTTTTTGTATGTCTATGTTAGAGTTGCTCGTTGTACCCCGAATCTGGATACCGTATGACCAAATTGGTTTTAAAATTGCTTTATAAACCATTCAGTCACGCATAAAATTTTGATATAAAATTAGAAATTTTATACAGGTTATTTATTATACAATGCAGCTTCTTAGATAACTAATTTTCACTGTAGTTAAATATTTTCAAAAAAATGGAGACTTTTCACGTCAACCAGAAAATAAACAATTTCGTTAGTATTAAAATTTCATATACCATATAATAGACATCGTGCCTGAAGGGGTTAAAGAAAATAAAACTTCATTTTATTTCGTAAACGTTGACCTTCCATAGATTGAACCATTTTTCTACGTGTAGTAGATTGTTTTTTGAAGTTGCTCAGCTGCTAAATTGTTATCACGATGGTTTGAGAGAATATCACATAACTGCGGCTGTATTTCCATTAACTGGCAAGTCGTATGTGTAGAGCTGGTATGAAAAATAAAAAGTCACTTATCCGACCATTATAGGCAATAAGTTGTTTCGGGGAAGTATCTATTTTAGAAGGACTCTATGTAGTAACGCTCTATCGCATGTTGTTTACTTATCAGGTATTTGTAAACGCAGATAAATATATACTACGCCTAAGAGCAGACTTAACCTACTCGTTATCATACATCTCGTGCGTGACGAATATAAAGGTTCTTACGTCTATTGTTATTTACAAAGTATGTTATATATATATATTAAATATATGTGTGTGTCTATGTATCGAAAGACAGACCTCTAACAGTCAATGTGTATATATACTCACACACACACATATATGTATATATGAGAGAGAGCAACAGGGGGTACACGTGGCATATCTTTTATGCCACAGACACAAGTATTATATATACACCTGTGTAACATACACAATATGTATTTTTATTATTAACTTAATTTTCATACTCGACTGACAAAAGAAAAAAATTGTTGCCGAAATACACCCTATGACAATTAACGTCCGTATATATATATATATATATAGAGTACAGGATTTTATATTTACGTTTATTTACCCGTATACACGTTCACCTATACCGGTGCACAAGAGCACATGCTATAGTGTATTATTACATCTTTTCGATTTAAGGGTATTAATTTTTAATGCATAATAATTTCGATGAATTATACCGCTTATACGCCGGCTTTTGTCTTTTAATTATCTTAACCTCGATTAATTTTGAACTTCTGAACTTCTTAATTTTCGTTTAATATTGAACTTGTATTTACTCGAGTCGTTGTGTGTGTGTGTATTTTCGGTGTTTTTCCACACTGCTTTCGAATTACAAATTCGAAATTAAATAACAACCTTTTACACTACCATTTAAAGTAAATTAATAAGTTCCGCGTTTCGCTAACAGTCATAATATATTAAATACATATCGACATAGATAAACGCATATATTCATACGCTTAATACACGAACAAATACATAGACATCGTTTGAGTGATTTAACCAAATTACATATACGTATAATCGATTTCACGATGTACGGTACATAAAATTTTATAACGTTAATAAACTTGTTTAATTACCGGTTGACGTGAAATGCCCATTTTAAAAGTATTTATTTAAACACATTGACAATTATATCTAAAGTCATCTAACAAGCAGTACTGTGTATGAAAAACTCTCCGTATAAAAATTATAATTTTTCGACAACATTTAATAATGCCCGATTGAAAGGATTAATACGCACACTTTAAATTTATATCAGATTTGCTGAATTTTTAAATCAAGAATATTAATGGAAAGACGAAATTAAACACATATTCAGATTATTATTTGGGTACGTTTATAAATCTCTCGCACCTAATAAGTAGCTATTATGAAGCGTTATTTCAACGTCTTTAAGAATTTCATAAATCTACTCCTCAAATTTTACAAATAATTACTATCATCACAACTCGTACACGAGGACACAAATCTAAATGTCGGGATTAATCAGATTTTAACGATGATTTAACATTTTCCCTAAGCAGTATACTGAATATCTATTTATTTATTTATTTATTTAATGAAACCACAAAAGCCAATTATATAGTGTAGGCGGCTTATAAATAAAATAATACAATGAATAATTTTTTCTAAATTATAAAATTAAAAGTGAAAAAATAAAATACAAAAAAAAAACACATTGAACATATTCACCAGCCTCACACCTATTAAAAACAACCAGAAAAACTACACACATTCACAAGTCTCACACTCATTAAAACATACATCATTCACACCATCTTACTCGAAATAAACGGACGTATAATCTTTAACAAATTAATAAATACAATATAAACCTTAACATATAAACTGCATGTACTAAAGGAACACATATGCCAAACACCCGCCACATAATAGCAATCTAGAACCATTGGAATAGACAACAGCGAAACTCCTGTTCTCATCGCAAAATATGTTCGGGAAGCAACTTATTAACGAAATATCTGTTATCAAAGTATATATATCATATCCATACGGGGAAATATCTTACAAGCGGAAAGCTGACGGCAACGGAGAACTTAAACCGAGGTTTGTTCGTGCACGCGGGTCACTAAAAAAAAAGATTCGATCGCCTATTTGGTCCCTGTACAATGTAGGAGATGATTGATGTTAATTAACTCTACCGTCACATACATCATGAAGTGAAGATTATCCATAGATAAAAAAAGAAAACTGTATGAAGTAACACATAAATTACGTTTTAATAAATTATTTTCCGTTTGAATCTAAAATGTTATATTATTGAAAATATACAACCCTCCCATTTTCTCTAGATATTAAGATAAATAAGTAAATTTACATTAAAATTCAAGTTGTAACCCCCCCCAAAAAAAATAAACAATAAAGAATGAAAAAATACTTGAAAACTGGAAAAAATAAATTCCATTTTTTCAATATTTCGAAATATTTACAATAAAGGTAGTATCGAAATAGCGACCCGCAAACTTACCGGTTGCATGAATCATTCTATAATCGCTCGATATCCAAGGTCCCTCAGGCTGTTCTAGAAATGCTTTGTTAAACAAGAATATTGGATTCGTATCCGTTCCGGAAGAATAACTGCACACTTTCTGATGATCTTGCAAGCATTCGCCGCCGCTAATTAACAATACTTGTTTATTTATCGGTATGGAGCAAAACTGTTCAATTGCGTTCTTCAAATGACGAACACTGCGCATAAATTGAAAATGATAAAAATTAAAAAATATTACAATACGATATAACGAAATAAATAAAAAAAACTACTATAAACTCGCTGTTTAAGCCGGATAGATAATTTCTCTATCGATGCCGTATCAATCTCTCAACGGGATGTCCTAATTCCACCTCACAAAATTCCACAAAAAATTTAATTCTTATAGCTTAATTGATAAGAATTTAATTGATTGGTAATTGAAATAAGCATAATTACTCACGAGGTATAATTATTTCGTTACGTATTTATATTTGGTTTAAATTTTTTGTAAAAACGTATACATATACAATTTTTTTCCTTTAAGCCATATATCTATCACGTTGTTTTTAATCTTTGTTTTATAGCGTATTTATGTATGTACATAGGCTGAAAATAGGTTAATTTCTCGCATTATTATACATATTTAATTATTTTTATTATTTATCTCTTATCTCGTAATTCGAAACGGCCTGTATTTCACGTTTCACATTAGGTTAAGGTTAAATTTATTTCGACGAAACGATTATTAATTTTTGTACGTCAGTTTCTTTGTTTGTTATATCGACGCTCCTGCCGGTCGTAGTCGAATGTGTCAGTAACCGTTTTGTTTACAATATACATTTTGCAATGTAGAAGTGTGAAATAAAAAATTCCAAATTTAAATTATTATTATTAGAAATTCTTTAAAAACCTGTTTAGAAGAAAATATATTAGAATAAAGGTAAAAAATTACAGTCCGACCTAGTGAATGTGACCAATTTGTATAATTTACATCTATTTCAATTTGTTGTGTATATAGAAAAAAAAACTCTATTTAATATATCTATATATATATATATGAAAGTAGAACACGATCGATTGAATGGTTATTATTAGTTAACACGAATAGAATGATAATACTAACCCTTATTTAATTCGCTATCGAAAGAAATGAAAGTTGAACTTATTAATTATAAAAAACGACGGGAAAAAAATTGGTATTAATCGAGTATTTCTTACGAATAAACAAATCAAATGGTTTATTATGTATATACAAGATATGTAAACTGTTAACTCGCTGAAGAAAATTCAGTATAGGCGCGTATGAAATAATAATATTTTCTTTTTAAAAAGAATAATCAAATGTTACATCTAAGTGTGTACATAAATACGAACGATGGATTAACGTACTATATAATAACTAGGGGCCACCCACTAAGTAACATATAGCTTATCTAACGGACTACGCAAGTAGGAAGTCTGTATACTTAAAAAAAAATATTTTACAGTATACGCGGTAACAACATATGCCTGATATTATATATATATATATATATATATATATATATATATATATATATATATATATATATATATATATATATATATATATATATATATGTATATATGTGTCAATAATAAATTTTATAAATTTGTATGTACTTTCCTATCCAATGAACCATTTTCTTAAAGATTTTTCATAGGATAAAACTACCATCTTAAAAATGACGTTATATAAGTTGTGCTGTATACACGAGAATACCATTGTTAGACGCGTATTTTAATGCCACATAACTTTCGTTTGAACAATTCTTCCGAATTTCGAATCGTTCGCGAATTATTGCGAAAAAATAGAAATTTTGAAAAAATTGGTTAAATTGGTTTCCTTTCGAAATTTTCGGGTTCGGTTTGAAATTTTTTTCGCGGTTTTTTCGCTTTATACGATAGATTTTATACAGTTACACCTATATTAGAAGACCGGACCGTTTAAAAGTTCATACAGGCCCGGCAACTCTCGATAAAAAATTTATATATATATAAATCGCATTGCCTATGCTAAAAGCATTGTAGAAAGGGTTGACGAAAAAAAGGCTTCCAGAATTTTTAAAAATCGAAAACGGAATTTTAATTTCGCGATTTCTCGCTACCTGTTAATTTTGATAAAATGTACGTTATTATATTGTTGCTTTATAGTATAAGCACGTAAATTAATACTTCGGGTGATTTTTTTAGTTTTCTTGCATTGTACAATGGCTTTCTCATTTGCCAGGGTAACATTTTTATACTGCAATATGTGTTATATTGTCAGGCGTTCTTCGCATTGACATTTTGGGTCTTCCACCAGGCCCCATTTCATCATTTCTGATGCTGTACGAGCACATCCGTGTTCGATTTATTGCGCGCCATATTGGCCATCTCTCTTTATACGCTGGTGCCAGCGTTTTCTCTCTGGCCAATCAATACGTTAGTAATTTATTCCTCGTGTATTAGCTTTGTCAATGGTTCATTAATCTTCATTACAGTTTTCTTTTATTTTCTTCTATTATTATTATAGCTTTATATAGATTCTATCTGAACCCTCGGAATGAGAATCCCTTCCAGCGCCCCAAGTTTTGCAGCTCGATCACATACTTCATTACCCTGAATACCCTCATGAGCGGGAACCCAAACGAAAGATACCAGGGCATGGTTATTGTATAAGAGCCCAGGTTTCTTCAAAGAAGACTAAGAGAGTCACTTCTCTGATCCCACTACATCTTATATATACTGAATGGCTTTGAGAATGGCAAAAGCCTCAGATGTAAACACAAAACAGTTTGGTGTAATTTAAATGAGGAATATAAAATGCTGCACTAGTGAGTTGAGATATAACGTATTTTTTTAACCATCTGTAAAAACTAACATGCGATCTGGCCATAAACGAGCGGTGATTGATAAAAATAAACTATTCATTTGGCAATGATTTTTAATTTGGAGTAGTGAAGAAAAACATCTTGTAGGGAATGTTCGAGTATTTTAGGGGAAAATTAGGTATAATAAGGTCGGCATAAGGTAGCCAAGTCTGAGTTCAGTCAGCTAAGCGGGGATTTTATGCGGGACTAATCTCCAATACCGGTTAAATTTTCTACATTACTATTCCTTTACTTGGAAGCTCTTTTAGTACTCTAGCTGTTATGAGATCGTAACCAGGAGATTTTCTTGGATTTAATTTTTTTATTACAGCTTTTATTTCTCCCGGAGAAGCAAGTTTAATTCGAGGATACATGTTCATATTATAAGCTTCTGTTAATGAACTTCCTTTACCTGTGTGAGGCTGAAATACTTTAGCCAAATATTTAGCGAATTCATTAGCTTTATTTTTATTATTATGTGCCCATGCTCCATTATCTTTGCGAATGGGGTGAACAGGTAGCTTTGGCCTTTTTAAATTCCGGGTTGCCTTCCACAATGAATAATCCGGTGCTAAAGGAGATAGTGCAGATACGTGCTGTTTAAAGGTATCATTTTTTAATTTTTGTAGTAAACTTTTTACTTTTTTGGTTTGTTTATTCAATTCTCGTTTAAGTAGTGGATTCCGGAATAGCTGCCATTGTTTCCGTATAGCTCTCTTTTTTGAAACTTCATCGATTATTTCTTTCGGATAACATATTACAGGAACAGTTTTCTGCTTTTGAAGTGTAGCAGACCACGCCGCTTCCTGAATTAGAGAAATGAAGTTTTGGAGCGCATTCTCAATATCCACTTCAGTCTTAAGAGGTATACGCAAATTTGTATTTTTATCGATTGTTTCTCTGAATAACTCCCAATCAGTGTTGGCAGTGTGTATTTTTGGAGTTGTTTTTCTAACTATAATGCTGTTATTTAATGTCATAATAACTGGCGAGTGATCCGATGAGAGATTGTAGTCTGACTGAATTTTGATATAGGATGTAGATAATTCTCGAGTTATGAAAAAATCAAGCAGGTCTGGCTTTTTATTTTGATCAGTTGGCCAATATGTCGGCGAACCAGTTGTTATTATATCACATTTATTTTGATCTATAGCTTTTTGTAATTCTCTACCTTTCGGCGTGATAAGCCGTGACCCCCAGTAAGTGTTTTTAGCATTATAATCTCCTCCTATGATATACGTGTCTCCTAATGTCTGCAGATATTCTTTAAATTGATATTGGAGGATTTTATGTCTCGGCGGACAGTATACAGCAGAGATAACTATGTTTTTATTTTCGGATGTTACTTGTATACTGGTCGCCTGTATGTAATCTTTCTGGTATTTAGATATTTCGTGGTGTTTTATATTATTTTTAATTAGAATGACTGAACCACCATGTGCTCTACCATCTGGATGTGGAGTATTATACGTAGTATATCCTGCTATGTGGAAGTAGGTTTTATTAGTCAAATGAGATTCAGAGATTAAGAATACATCAATTTTATTTTGCGATAAGAACAATTCGATTTCTCGTTTATGATTTAGAATGCCATTTGCATTCCAGGTTGCGATCTTTAAGTGATTCATTTATTATTAACCATAGATGACATTATAGTCTGTAGCAAGTTATTTATCATCTGAGTTTGTTGATTCATTACTTGAAAAAATAAATCTTTAATTTCTTTCATAAAATTAGTCAAAATTGATTCGATGTTACTGTTATTTTGGTCTGACTTAGTGTTGTTACAATATGTTACATTTTGGGTAGATGCAGCTGATGCATATGATGTTCTTTTGTTTTGGGAATTTACCGCTAAAGGTGGGAATTCAGTTTCATTTATTATATTATAGGCTGTGCTATTATTTTGAAGATTTTTAAATTTTTTATTTGTTTCATCGTTTTCATTTCCTTTAGCGGTTGATTTATTCCTTCTTTTTACTATTTCCTGGTATACGACACAGCCTTTAAAGTTCGCCGTGTGATTACCTTTGCATAGAGCACAAGTAGCTGGCAATTTTTTATCCTTATCACACTTATATGATTCATGTCCCCTTGTCCACATTTAACACATCTATATGTGCGAGTACAATATGATTTGGTATGGCCGTAAAGTTGACACCTCATGCACTGTACAACAGTGTCTTTTTTCCTTGGTTGTTCGAATTTTACTCTAGCATTCAGTAAGTATTGAATATTATAAACATCACTGTTATTTTCACTAGGTTCGATATCTAAGAAAAATAGAGGTAAAGGATGCTTATCAACTCTATGTTTAATATTAAATATGTTTCTTGTACGATGCCCTTTTTCACTTAATGCTCTAGCGATATCCTCTGTAGGTACTGAAGGATGTATATTTCGTAGAACCACTCTGAAGGCACGGTCTTGCTTTAATTGGTATGTGTGATACATCGCGTGTTCCGCTTTAAGCGTTTTAATTATTTCTCTATAGTGAGCAACCTCTTTTGTTAGTATTTGTATTGTCCCACTCCCATTAATAGTTTTGTAGCTATAATTTAAAGCGTCTACATTTTCTTCAATTTTTTGTTTGAGCATCGAAAAGTCTGCGACTGTAGGGATAAATATTGGCGGAGGTTTAGTTTCTGATGATTTAGTTTGAGATTCTTTTGTTTGACGAGTTATTTCGTCGTCGGCCATTTTACTTAATACTGAGAATCTATTTTTTGTGTTGATTTTTATTTTGTTATCAGGTTCCGGTGATAAAGGATTAATTTCTCTCTGTCGTTTTCTGTTTGCTCCTTTGTGATTTACTATCTGCCACTGCGGATGATCTCGGTCTTTTATTATTTTAATGGAAGGAATTTTTAAAGACATGGTCTTTTCGTGTATAACATTTGCTTGGGTATTAAATAATAACGGGTTACCTGATTGTTCCGAGTTTATACAATTCTCATCGTTATCACCAGTATTAATCGAACACATAGGGACTGAAGTAGCAGCGACGTCAGTAGCCATGTTATCCGTAGCATCTGTGCTTAGTAGGTTTGTGTTATTTGCAGTACTAGCCGACGGGAATGCATCGGAACTTTGAGTAGTCTTATCTGTTATAGTTTTATCACTACGACGCACACACGGAGGTGATCGGATAGTCGACATTAAACCTTCCGCATCAACCGATGTGTTAGGTTGGGGGTGTACACGAAACCTACACGTGTCCGCACTATAGAAAGCGCGAACGCAATTATATATATTTATTTACACACGTAAAGGGGAATTTATCTACTACCGTAATACTACAGCGCATACGATAATTATCGTAATACGACGAACAAAAGAACGCGACAACGATAACCGATTAACGATAAGATATATTTATATATTTACACACGCAGAGTATCGTAATACGACGAACAAAAGAACGCGAACAACGATTACCTCGCACGAACATAAATAACATACATATTTAATGCGATAATTAGATTGAGCTATTACCCGGCACAATTAAAATTCTCACAGGTAATAATGATTAATAAAATTGGTAAGCCACCTACTGACGTAACGTCATACAGGCCTATCTCTTTATTGCCAGTATTATCCAAGCTATATGAGAAACTAATTTATAGACGCATAATACCAATAGTAGAGGACAATAAAGTTATTCCGGATCACCAATATGGGTTTAGATCAAAACACTCCACCATACAACAGGTGCATAGAATAACGAAGAAAATAGAAAATGATCTTGAGGAAAGAAGAATATGTGACTCGGTATTCCTGGATATAAGTCAGGCATTCGATAAAGTTTGGCACACGGGATTGTTGCATAAAATCGGGAAAATATTTCCTTATCATTATTGCAAACTATTCGAATCCTACCTAAGCGAAAGGTACTTTCGAGTGAAGTATGACGATGAAGTATCTGAAATACATCCTGCTAATGCGGGAGTACCTCAGGGGAGTGTTTTGGGTCCGTTGCTTTACCTGCTTTATACTGCTGATTTGCCTAAATCTGAAAACGCGCTAGTTGCTACATTTGCTGATGATACGGCCGTTTTATGTTCAAGCAGTTGTCCTAATGAAGCGAATGAAATATTACAGACAAGCGTAAATCTCATCACCTCTTGGTGTGAGAAATGGAAAATTAAAATTAATGAAGCAAAATCGACTCATGTGACATTTACAAACAGAAAAATTACTACAAAAGATATTATTATGAATAAAAACATCGTACCAATTAAAACCGAAGTGAAGTACCTTGGACTACATCTGGATAGCAGGTTAACGTGGCGTAACCATATTGTAACTAAAAGAACAGAACTCAATATAAAAGTAAGGCGAATGTATTGGCTAATAGGAAGAAAATCGAAACTCACCTTAAATAACAAGGTGATACTTTATAAACAGATACTCATGCCAGTATGGTCATATGGATGCCAGTTGTGGGGATGTAGCGCAAAAAGTAATGTAAAAATAATACAAACATTCCAGAATAAAACTCTGAGAACACTTGCAGATGCCCCTTGGTACGTAAGCAACGAGACATTACACCGTGATTTAGCTGTACCATATGTGCAAGATGTCATTAAAAACGCAGCTAAGAAGCATGCTGATAGGTTGGATAAACATACCAACTGGACAGCAATTATCCTACTGGATAATATGGAGGAGATTCGCCGGCTACAACGGACGAAACCACTAGATTTACTCTAGTTAATGGCACACTATGATGAAAAACCGCTATGTGAACACTAACTAGCTACAACATCAATGGATGGGGCTATAAGTGACTAAATTGTAATCACCTATGATAACAACTACTGATAGCCTAGACAGGCTAGGCGTAGATTATAGCAGGGATATTTAAAAAAAAAAAAAAAAAAAAAAAATCTACATAAGTTAACATAACATCTAAGTTACAATTAGCGACCACAATTTTTATACAATATATTTGTGTATGTTATAGTGTAACGCACGCGCCTACGTATGTGTATCCGTTACATTAAATTTAGATAAACGTGTAAACATATCGTTACATTCGCATAGATACGAATAGATTTGATTCGATGTTAAAATAATTACTAAATTACGATTATTATACCGAATTTAGAGTTCGTCTTGAATTAATTCGGTATAATAAACATACGAAACGGGTATTGTCGTTCGTATTAATAATAAAATCATATTTTCTTGACTAACACGGTATTTATTACAAATTAACAAAAAAATATAAAAACAATGTTAATCACTATAAAATTAATTTTATTTTGAGAAAAGATATTCGACTTTCACGTCATTTTCAAGCCATACAAAAACTTTACAAATAAATTAACAGAGATATTAATAAAAACTTTTATATATATATATATATATATATATATATATCGATTCATATTGATTAGCCAGATGTAATTTAGTTTACTAAAAAAAAATTTATATTTACAGTAACATTTAATTGTAAAACCGATTTTAAAATCAATTCTTCATCGAAATTATTTAATAAACTATTGCTACTTCTATGTTTTATAATTTGTAGTTTTTCTAATAATTTTCTTTTTTTTAATTTATATTCTATGTGTAAAATTTTTATATTATCTGTAATATTTTCTATAATATGTTTTTCTTCTCTAAAGTGTTTTCCATAAAGTGACTTATCATCATTTTCATGTTCACACGAATTAAAGTGTTAGTCCATTATTTATTTGTCGCCCTGTTTCACCTACATAAAACTTATTACGTTTTGTGCAGTTTATTCTGTATACTGCAGATTTTTGTAGTAATACCCTATTATCCTCCATTTTATTGTTTCGAACAGATTTAAATAATGTTTTATTATTATTTATCGCTATCGTGATATTGTACTTTTTAAAGATTTTAAAAAGTTATTATACGTGTATTTTCCTATGTATTTAATTGATCCTAAATAATTATCTTTTTCTTTTTTTGTTTTGTAGAGGACTGTTTTTTTTTCGGTTTGTTCCATAATTGATCTACTATATTCGGATTGTATTTATTTTCTATTTGCTTAATGATATTCTTTTCTTTATTAGGTTTGTTATCACGATATGCCTATATCGACTCACTGCTGGGTGTAGGCAGTTCCCAAACTTTTCCAACGACTCCTATCTTGCGCGGTTCGGATCCAATTGATTCCTGTTCATTTAACAATATCATCTCGCCACCTAGCCGTAGGTCTTCCTTGCGGACGTCGGCTGCCAATGGGCCTACACTGTAATACCCGTTTAGTCCATCTTATTATAACTTAAAATAATTTCGGCTTTATAACAATAATTTCTTAAGCTATCTCTACTTTATGTGATTTCGCATGAAAAAGAATCATTTATAATTATTACATTTGTTAATGTTTGTTTTCTGTGTATATCAATATATAATATATTATTGTTTATATTAATGTTTAAATCTAAGAAATTTATATTTTTATTACCTATTTCTACTGTAAATTTAATGTTTTATTACAAAATTTCCAAAAAATTAATATATCATCTACATATCTTCCTCAAAATTTAATATTGTTTTTAAATATATTATTTTCTTGAGATATTACGTTTTCTAGTTTATTCATATATATACATTTCTGCAAATATTATAAAAATGAAAATGATGATAAGTCACTTTATGGGAAACACTGTAAAGAAGAAAAACATATTATAGAAAACATTAACAGGCAATATAAAAATTTTACACATCGAATATAAATTAAAAAAAAAAGAAAATTATTAGAAAAACTCCAAATTATAAAACATAGAAGTAGTAATAGTTAATTAAATAATATGATCAATTTCGATGAAGAATTAATTTTAAAATCGGTTTTATAATTAAATGTTATTGTAAATATAAAAAAAATTAGTAAATTAAATTAAAAAATAAATATAAAAAATCTGATATTTTCATTTTATTTGTAAAATTGTGTTTTTTAAAAAATTTTGTGGTTGTATATTTTTATATTTTATATTTTACGTTTGGACATCATACATCGCAATAGTAAATGAAAAATTTAAAATTCCAACAGTATACAACTTTTAAAGAATCAGGAAAATAATATTGAAGAAAAAATTAATATAAAAAAAAAAGCTAAATTAATAAACAAATATATTGATATTAAATTTCAACAAATCAAAAAAAAAAATAGACCGACAGAACCAGACATCATTTTTGGATCATATTTTCACAATTACCATCACATATTTTTAAGTAATTATATTTAATTCATATTTTTAAAATTATGATTTTTTAAATTTTTCACTTGATAATGGCGTAAATGCCGAAAAGCTTTGTGTTTTCCTTAAGAAAATAAATATTAGTGATTTAACTAATTTTCAATTGATTTTTTTATAAAAAATCACTACATTCCACATTATAAAAAAAAATGAAAATTTACTACAAAGGTCGAGTTGTGTTAATAAAGGTTTTATTTTTAAGCTGTACGCTTGTTTTATTTACTTATTAATTTCGTAAAAATTCTTTTACGATATTTCTCGTGTTCGATCAACCATTTGAATATATATATATATATATATATATATATATATATATTTATATTTATATAAAATTCGATAAATTAACGCGCACTTGCCATACAATTTTGTTCCGAGAATTTCATTTATTAACAGTAGCGATACATACGTATCAGCGTTATTTTGTCATTATCATTAATATAATTGCATAAACCGAACTTCTGTATTTATTGAGAAATTTTTAAACGTGATTTGATTAGATTATTTTATGTTTTTCAATAAAATTCGCTAATTTTATTTAATTTAAAAACCGCGGAAATTACTTTAAGTTAGCCCCGACCAAAGGAAAAGAGAAAAAGAAACGTCTTGGCGCAAAATTATTCGTAATTTCTAAATCATTACTAAAAAAAATTAAATGAAATTAACCGCGTTAGACGAGAACGAAAAATGTATATATTAGACGTAAACCTTAATGCGGGTTTTTACGCGTTACTATTGATCCGAATCAGGTACATCAGAGATAAATCAAACGTACCGTCCACGATCAAAAATGATAATTTTATCGTTAATTAACTTTTTATCTGGCATTCCAATAGTACGTTCAACTGAAAAGTCAATGGCCTAGTTCTCTAATATCCTCAACTAACTAGCCCGAGTAACATTATTTGCGATCGCGAAAACATTTCGGAGAAAATTCGATCTTTCGGTTAATTTCATTTCTGTTCGGAGACTATTTCTCGAATTTCGTTAGAAAAAATTTAACTCAAAATCTATCGACATAAATGCACTTCTCACTTACGTTGCTCGTAACTTTCTTATATACATTTTCGGTGATCGATAAAACAATATTCTTCATTAAAACCGTTATTTTAATTAATATCGATTAAACGCTAGTATATGAAAAAAAAAACACATCCGTTTGGAGTGTGCTCAATTACGGTTGTGAAAATTGGCTCGTAACACGAAATAAATAAACGAAATTAACGAATTTTTCCGGATTGCCAGACACTCAGGTGTCCACTGAAATGATACCGTAGACAATGTTGCTAGAAGGGCCGTCGAGAATTCATTCTATTACAATAGACCGGACATTTTATCTGAGGTTATGTTTTCACGCATGGAATTTTGAAACCGCGTTTATTCGGTGTTGCAATTCAGGAATATTCAACCTTAGCGATTCCAGCAATCCCTTGGTTCTTCAATCTTCTTAGCAACGAATAAAACAAGATTTCGTTTACTCGTATTAAATGTCGCCTAAGGCATAAAACATTACATACGTTCTATTCGCACACAAATTAGCCCCTTCTCCGTGCGATGAAGACCAGATCGCCGATGAAAAACGCCTATTTTTCCAGTAATTATAAATGTGTACCAATCGAAATTTCTATCAATACCTCTTCCCAACTAATCTCAAATGCTTGGTTAGCTCACAAAAAATAGCGTATACATGATTATATTCCATTTATCAGCCTGTGCCGTCTGGATAGCCTAGAGAGCACGGACTTCTATATAGAAATTCCAAGTACGACCGGCGACGCAAAATTATATCGGCAAAAAATAAAATTATAAATAATCCTAATGTATCTCTTAGAAGGCGATAGCAAACCACCAGGCACAACACCATATGCGCGCTAGTATTAACGTAGTACATTACAAAAACACGCCGGACTGAATTGTGTCGTGACAACAAAGCGATTACAACTATGTGCCTTGTACGCTACTCACTCTGTACAACATGTACAAGAAAATATGTAGTAACTAGAGTCACCTACCTCCGATACAGAGACGGCGCTTAAAAAAAAAAAATATCAGTTTGTAGTATAAATATTTAATAAGATATATCATCCATCCCTGAATGAGATCACTTGCCTACATAAAAAAAAAAAATGAATTCAATGGAGATGCAGGTCCGATGCGGAATAATAAAAACGTCTTTTGTTAAGAAATGAAAACAAACAACGATTTCCTATGAGGAATACGTGAAAAAAATAGATCACGTAGAAAATCGGAAAATAAAACCGTTAGGTCATGTAATAAGACGTGGTAATTTAATAAAAATATAGAGTGACCTACTATTAAATTTGTTTCTAATATTTAATAAATGTTCTGAACTTATCCGCAAAAATAGATTAATCACGTACGAAAGATTTTTTTAAATGTTTTTTTTTTATTCGCAATCTGGCTAAGCGTGACCATTTAGCGATATTCTTTTTATAATCAATTATTTTATTTTCCTGGAAAATTCACAAAATAAAAGTTAAACACGTTTGCAATGAATACGTTTAAAACTAGTAAACGACGATACATTATAGAATACAAAAAAATACGAAAACGTGAAAGAATTAAATATTGTTTAAATCCTTTCAGTAAATTAGAATTTTTATATTTCATATCTTTTATACTGTATATACATTATGTATATATATATATATATATATATATATATATATATATATATATATACATATTATATGAAACGAACTGGAAATAACGTAATTTAAAAAATAAGTAAACAAAGAAAATTACGTAGTTCGTAATATTTTTAAAGCGATTAAGACGGATTCTCGTAACACGACTAACGTTATGCGAAGCCATACGTTATCATAACTCGTCATGAAGCTGGTTTGGTATTATTTACGCGACATTAGTCTATAGCGTCCACGAAAGAAGTGCGAAAAATTAAATATTTCATCGGTAGCGAATGGCCTTAAAATGTATGCCATATGGTGAGCCAGAAAGAATTAACCAAAATTTTTGAATGAAACTTTATTTAAAAATAGGAAAACGAGAGATTAGCTTGCAATCATTTGTGTAGCACAATACCATTCCGACGACCGCTTGCAACAATACTTTCATACAGTCTTTATCGAAGACTTTTTCGAGCGTAGGTCGCTGAGTTTTTTCAAATTCCTTCCGAAATCCGAGTTTTCAGATCATCTAGATCTCGTGGACGTGTTTCGTAAGGGAGGCTTTTAAGGAATTTCGAATTCTTTTTGAAACTCTTTTTGCACTGTCGTGATCGATTAACGCCTAAAATAACACGCCACGGCGCGACTCATCTCACGTGTGTACACTAAACGTGGATCACGCGGTTTGCGTCCAACTGCGCTATTCAAAAAACCAAAATCGTCAGTCTTCTCCGAGTCACCCGATATTTAAAGTTTTCAACCTTCTACTCAAAAAACCTATTCTTCAGTTTAAAAACGGAATGAAATTTTTCAATACAGACCTTAATAGTAAAAACAGATAACAAGATACGTGAAATACGAAGAAAAAAATAATAATCTAGTCATATTTTCTCGTATTTACGAAAATTTTCCATAATAAATGACGTTCGAACGATCAACTTCGTCCTTCTTTTTAGCTCTCGATACGAAATGTACACAACCGGCAACGCAACGTGTTGTTTACGGTTCGGTCTGTTGACAATTACGACGAAATAAACGAGATAAAATATAATTCAACGAGATAACTACAAAGAAAAATTAAGGGAAAAACGAATGACGCAGAAACGATTATTATAAAGATCGGGCGATAATAAATAAACGACAATCGATGACGGAATACCCGTTGTAATTAATTAACGTACATTTTTTCACGTTTGTAAATCAAACTATATGTAATATTAAATTAACCTATTAATAATAAAGTTAATTTTTTGAAAAGTCGGCGAATTGAAAACTACCATTTTGTAGGTGATTTCATAAATCGATTAATAGGTCAAGTAGGAATTTTTCAAAGAAAACGAACTCAAAATATATTATCGGACAATAATTTAGTAATCGACTTTATTTAAATTACGAACATAAAATACACAACACGTTGTATCCACAAAATTACCCTCAATAGCCAATACAGTAACAACAACAAAGTGTATCGTATAAAAGCTACGACGAAATAATAATTTGAAAAAAAAAAAAAAACTTTCACGATAAAAAGAGAAAAAAAAACAAAAACAGAACGCAATTAAGCTGAAAAATTGATTACATTTAACTTACTATATAGATAATCAAATATAGGAATAAAGAAAGAACTTAAAAATCGCAGTTTTCATCGGCGATTTTTGTAGCGCAAGCTGGTCATATAACCCTATACCGGCTGTAATTAATACATTTTCACGCATTTGGGCAATTTTATAAAGGTTTATTTTACTCGTATTTTGGAAAATGAAAACCAAGCGAGACACGCATATGTTAACCGCTGACGAGTAATTTTATATAAGGTGTGTGGGATGATCTTCTTCGATTAAATATAAGTGAAAGAATTCGAATAGCTTTTTAAGCGTTATCGACAGTACGATTAATACGATTATTGAAGGATAAATGCCAATACAGAGTGACTGGGTATTGAAAAAAAAAGTGGGCTGAATTTCCAACGTTTATATTTACAAATAGCGAACGCGGCTTTTGGTAATCTACTATAAATTGTACTACATAATATATGAATTACGATAAATAGTCGAGTCGTCTGGAGCAGCTTTAATGAATGGAATTTTGGTATAATAAGTGTAAAAAACTACCTTGCGGCACTCCGTCGTGATAGGTACCCAGCAAGGAGTTATTTGAAAGATGAGTAATGTAAAAAACTCTATTACACAAATGCAATTTTATCGCTTTAATCAAATATGCGGGATTATAATGTTGGAACATTTTATATAAAACGGCATAGTCTTGTTTTATATATATATATATATATATATATATATATATATATATATATATATATATATATGTAATATAGGAGTATATATAATAAAACTCAATTTAAGGACGAATAATGTCAGCGTGTATAAAATTTAAATTTAAAAACGTAAATCTATATTAATTTTATTAATTTTAAATAAAATAGAACATATCATGAATTTCAAATTACGACGCGGGGGCTATTTAACTTATTTTCTTTTAACAACTCTTACTACAGATGCGACGTGTACATGAAAGAAAAATAGGTTAACAGCCAATAAGGTATTTTAAGCTACCTGCCATTCGTAAATTTGAAATAACAATTTCCGAGTCTGTTATAAATATGTAGCCATTATAGATGATGTACTACAGCACGTGGAAATATAAACTAACAAATATTACAGAATAATTTGAAAGTTTAAAATATTTTAACAAAATTAGTTAATCTTCAATTATTCAGAATGAAATAATTTCTTTAAGTTTAATTTCATCGTAGATAACGAACATTTTACATATCGAAAAGAAAATTAACTTAATTATTGAAAAATTTAAGTACGAAAAACAACTACGGGACATCCGATTCAAAAAATAAGTTACCTTCAGCGGATACGATTTTAATACAATTTGACATAACGAAAAGTCTACGAAAATATACATCCGTAATAATCATATACAATTCATCTGGTAAACCATCCTGATCATACGGGAAACAAATTGTTCGGATTTCGCACGTCACGTACACTAGATTTAATCCGGTTATATATCTTATCAGATCTGTCTCGTCATTTATCAGTTTAGTAATTCGGGCTTTTACTTCAGCGTAGAATTTGTAATATACATTCACTACGAATAACGCGGCAGGAATTTATTACTAGTAGTGATGCGCGTTAATGTTGAAAAATCTTCTATAGTTATACACTCCTCTGTTGATTTACAGTTTCTAAGTCACCCTTCAGTCCCATTTTACACAATACCCTGTCAAACAGGTCCACGTTTTTACACTACATACGAGTAATTATATATATATATATATAAAATATAAGTCGTCGGGATAGCCTAATGGCTAGAACACAGATTTCTATACGACAGGTATCGAGTTCGAATACGATCGGCGACGATAAAAATATCATCAGAAAATAAAAATATAAATAATCCCAATAGGCAATGACAAACTACCACGCACAACACCATATGCGCTCTAGTAACAATATACTACTACATTCCAAAAACACGAGGGGTTGCATCACGGGTGTGTGTGTGTCTATCTACTCTAACGCCATATTATGATTACGTTGTACACTACTTACAGAGTACAACAAAATGGTAAGTAGTCGTCTACCTCTAATACGGAGATGGAACTTAATAATGACGATATATATATATATATATATATATATATATATATATATATATATATATATTGCTATTTGGTAAGTTTTGTCATTTATATATTCATACTATATCATGAGTAGCATTCCATGCAGTGATGGATGCTAAAACTTAACTGTATATATTAATACGCTTAGTTTATATTAATTCCAGTGGTTTCGTTCTATCCAGTCGACGATATTCAAGCGAGTTGTGCTTTTCCAGACGGTTGATATATTTTTTGGTAACGATCGCGATTTCCTCATTTATGGATTTCACCTTAAGATCTTCGTGAAGTATAAGATTAGTTAGATACCATGGTGCACTAGCAATATTTCGGAGGATTTTGTTCTGCATTCGCTGTAGAATAGCAATATTGCTCAACCGTATAGCCAAATTGACTTCAAGACCTGGTTGTATAATAACAGATTTGTTTTCGATCGATAATTCTGTAACCTGGTACTTTTGTAGGATTCAATGATTTAACTATATTTTATATTTCACCTGAGGATGTAAATTTAACAGGCTTAGATACATCGTGACAGTATGCATTAGAATTGTTGCATAAATTTATGTGACTGAAATGTTTCAGCATAATATTTCTCAAATACTTCAGCTTTCTCTAAATCACTTCGAGCCCAGCTTCTGTATTGTTTTCTTCTTGGGTGAATAGTTTATTTAGGCATTTTTAAATTTCTCGTTGCCCTCCATAAAGAATAATCATGTTCGATTAATGGTGATAAATTTGCAAGATGTTCTCTAAATGATTTATTTTTTAGATTCAACAGCAAACTCTTCACCATTTTGATCTGATTATTTAGTGCAGTTTTATTTACAGGATATAATATATACATGTGGATATTATAGTAAATTCGCAAACTTGTTGTCAATTAATTATAAATAAAATTTTAGTAATATTTATTGTTGTATCACTTATTCGTATTAATTTTTAAGTAGAATAGAAAAAACTTTTTTTTTCATATTTGCTAAAGTGATTACAATGTTGCCTTGTTATAATTTTCAATTTGTACTTTGGTTAAAATTTATTCGCTTTCTCTTGCCATTATCGTTTCTTTATTCTTTCTTGGCAAGTACTGATATTTTTAGTTAACAATGTAGCTATAATGTTATTTTAATACTGGGATTGTGTCATTAGTTACATGTATATATATATATAGAGAGAGAGAGAGACGGCGGGTAGAAGAGAGGGAGAAAATAAGAACATACGACCAAAAATTCAGTATAACTTAATATCCTTGCCGAGCGAAGAAGTCATTATCATTGAATAACTGTATGTATATATTATATAAATACATGTTACTTTTCTGGTTTTATAGTTGTTTAATGCAAATGTGTGGAAGAAGAAAATTATACATATTGAAGTTTTAAACAAATTTCAAGGTCAACACCCGTACTATAAAAACGCCTACCGGACAGAATTTCGAGATGTAATTTCTGCAGAAAGACGTACTAACAGTATCCACTCACACCGTTAACCACTTACTTCCTGCGACAGTTCGGCGTTTATTTTCAATAACGACTAATTTTAAAATATCTAAAACTGATATATCGGGAAATTAAAATTCTAATTATGATAACATGTAAGACGGTAATACGAAATTACAGTTTCAAGGTTTTTCGAACGAACGTAATTAAATGAAACACCGATTAGGAAAATGTATTTAGTTGTTAAGTGCGTGACTATAAACATATATATATATATAATGATTAAACACAGCATACTACTTCTGCAGCTGCTGCTGTGGTTACACATCTAATGTGTAGGAAAAATTAAAACGTATGTATTACAATAAAAAATACGTCGATTCTTCGATAAATACGTTCTTATATAACTGAAGCCGAGAAAAAAAAAAATACTCGACCAAGCGAATGCAACGGATTAAGATGGAAGGCACATCGCGTGAAGCAGAAATCGGAACAAATTCGACTTAAAGTCGGTCAAACTCAAATGTGGCTGATATTGAGAACAAATTCACAACTCGATCTAGACAATAAACCATCGCTCTACCGGTCGATCGTTAAACCGGTTTTCACCTATGGAATCGAACCTCGCGAATGCATTCTAAACTGCACGGTTATTAAGCTCGATCGAAATAATTCGTACAAATACCAATGCAGGTTGATGAATTTGCATTCGGATTTGAATATAAAATCGATATAAGTCGTCTATAACTTCGCCATCAAGCACGAACAGAGCTACTCACATCAACATCCGAAAATTGCGGCGACCATTCTGCTCGGTACACTAGCTGATGGAAGATGTGTTAAACGATTAGTAGAACCGAACGATCTGATTGTGTAAATAATATTTACTTACGTAAATAAAATAGAAATTAGTTACGGAACCTATGCGTGTTTAACTTGTAAAATCAGTCATATCTAAATACTCGCTGATAATTTAAAGATTAGTTTAAGATCGCGATATATATTTATTTTTAAATTAAA
This sequence comes from Coronaproctus castanopsis, assembly GCA_032883995.1. Taxonomy (NCBI): domain Eukaryota; kingdom Metazoa; phylum Arthropoda; class Insecta; order Hemiptera; family Monophlebidae; genus Coronaproctus; species Coronaproctus castanopsis. Next base: position 139,192,546 of record CM065053.1, read on the forward strand.
TCATTTACTTTTTACGACTTTTAAATGTGTTTTCATTGCGGAATTTTATCGATTTAAATTTGTTTCTAAAAACCAGATCAAAATTTCGAACGCGATCGAGCTGGTAATGTTACCGGCGAAGAACGAGTTTATTGAAAAGTAACTATAAAAAATTTAACGTATTTTTTTCACCAAGCGTTTATAACGGAAGAAAACTCGTCCAGCAGCCGGGCCAGTCATACTGGTCGACGAATTAACTAATTATTTTTTCTCATCATATTTAACAATTTCCTTTGTACGCGATAATGTCAGAAGATTCGAACGAAATTAATCACTCCGTACATCGATTTAATAATCCAGCAGACTAATGAGGAGGACACATCCACGACATGGCTTACAGACATGTAAAAAAGTGCGTAACCATCGGAATACGGATCAATCCGCGTTCTTACTAATCAAGTCCTAAGACGAATCAAACGTCTTAAACCTAATAACCTAGTAATATTGTAAAATATTGACTAGTGTGTAAGCAGTATAAAATTTAAACAGTAGGCTATAACATACATTATTCGTTATGATTATTTAAGAACTTGTACGGGACGGGCAACCAATTGAGGGAATGTTCTTAATAAAATATACAATCGCACTTACTGTATAAGTGTATACTTAAATCAGACGGTACTTATAGTAAATAAATCCGTTGCTCCCTTTAATCAAGTTATCTACATATACTAAATTAATTGAATAGAAATAGCCCATGTTCGTATTCCTCGACTAAATCAAAATTCGTCGTACTTTACGCGCAAAAAAAAAACCCTGTTCGCATAATTTATCACACGCACGCTCGTACAAACATATACGATTAGCCTGTATCAATCCGCTGTAGAACGTAGGATTTCCCCAATCCCTTCATATCATTCACGTTACAGACGAAGAATACTATACTAGCGAAAATGAAAAATAAAGCAAACAACCGTCGTGTACCGTTGTGTGTATATATCTAAATCTATATAACATACTAATAAGGAAAGATGCCAAAATTAAAAGATGCCATTTCGTTAATTATAGGATGGCCAACTGGCCCGTTACGTAAATACGAACGTTCCAATTCGAAATGATGCTGATAATAATAATAATAATAATAGTAATAATAATACAAATGACCACTGAGACGCTATTAGCCGAATATTATTTTATTCGTAGTTCAGTGTTTTATTTTATTTTTTTTATATAAATCGGAAAAAGCTTTTGACGAGGCACGTGTTCACCCTTGTTATTGGCAGATTTATATTATTATTGTTCGCCTACTACGCCTAACACATTTTCCATAACACTGCACAATCACGTATGTGCAACACACTGCTTTCTTTTCAAAATAAGCTATAAAAATAACCAAATTTCGACGATAAACAACACATACATATATATATATATATATATATATATATATATATATATATATATATATATATAAAATTATTACATTCTACTATATTGTAGACGGATTAACATAAATAAGATATTAACCACAAAATTGACAATCTTGCCCCCAGTCAACTTTTACAACATGAAAGTATAGTAGTAACATCATATATATATATATGAAAAATATATATATAAACATATATATAAATATATACATATATAAATTATTATATAATTATATTATACATTAAGTGTATAAAATATAAAATTTTATTACCTACATTATAATACGACGTCATAATCAAGTTATTACACATTTCCCAAATAACTTTGACAGAGATATGCTTACCATTCCAGATATCAAGAAACTTTTTAGACTGGCAAATACGCTTTCTTACACGGAATATAGTTTGGCTTCACATACGTTTTAATAAAGTGTCGAATAAAATTACTAATAAACTTCGTACAAACAGAAGAAGAAGAAGAAGGAAGCGTTTAATTAATAATTCTTAAATTATTACAATATTTTTAATGCTATGTACCTTACATATAACCAGATAACCAGAGCAAATAATTTTAGTCAAGACACCGCTGGATCAAGAAAAAAACAGATAATATATTAATCTATGTAGAAAAAGCCAAAGAAAAAAACCTACAAAAGAAAACGACATTATATTTGATCAACAAAATTATACAACATTAAACAATAACCAACAATATGAACTAGTTAACACCAGACAGGGCACGCATACGTTAACCTGAGTCTGACAACCGTTGTGTATATTAATATTTGATTTTCAGTGCTGAGACCAGAGTTTCCGCGAAATATCGGATAGAGCTTGCGCATAGCTTTATGAGTTTTTTCTATGATACATTTTTACCCACCTAATTTAGACAAACAGTGCAACGTAACATTTTATTCGTGGTACAGCTGTAACTCTCTCGCGTTCTATTGTCACGACCTGAATTGGAATTATACGGGAAGGAAGAGGGAAGAATTTCTTAGGGTAAAAAGAAAGCCTTAATCAGCTGTAATTGATCGCTAAATGAACGCTATCAACTTGCTGGTTAAGTAGTAAAGAAACGCCGGTAATGACGGTGGCAAACTCTATCTCGTATTGAAATATCGGATAGAGCATGCGCACAGCTTTATGAGCTTTTTCTATGACACATTTTTACCCACCTAATTTAGACAAACAGTGCAACGTAACATTTTATAGTATTCGTGATACAACTGTAACTCTCTCGCGTTCTATTGTCACGACCTGAATTGGAATTATACGGGAAGGAGGAGAGAAGAATTTATTAGGGTAAAAAGAAAGCCTTAATCAGCTGTAATTGATCGCTAAATGAACGCTATCAACTTGCTGGTTAAGTAGTAAAGAAACGCCGGTAATGACGGTGGCAAACTCTATCTCGTATTGAAATATCGGATAGAGCATGCGCATAGCTTTATGAGCTTTTTCTATGACACATTTTTACCCACCTAATTTAGACAAACAGTGCAACGTAACATTTTATAGTATTCGTGATACAACTGTAACTCTATCGCGTTCTATTGTCACGACCTGAATTGGAATTATACGGGAAGGAGGAGGGAAGAATTTCTTAGGGTAAAAAGTAAGCCTTCTAGCCAATTCGTGTAATTGATCGCTAAACGAATACTATCAGGTTAAATAGTAAAGAAGCGCCGATAATGACAGTGGCAAACTCTATCCCGCATTCGCTGGCCCAGGACACGCTTAGCCGGTTTACTAGGACGAGATTCGTTAAGTTGACGTTACTTATTAACATTCGAGTTAATAGAGAACCGTCTTTAGTTTTAAAAAATAATTATATACGAAATTCGCCAATATCTTTCTTTAATATACTAATATAACCTACATTTTTTTTATTTAAATGTCGTAATTTAATAATTTTATTATTTCAATTTAAATTTGACAATCCGGAATAGCTCTCGTCGGACTTGACACCGCCGTCGAATAATTCTTTTGAAAGGCCGTTAACATGAAAATATAAACATTTAACGGCGCAAGTAATTTTACTACATACGAAAAAGAATTCGTATTTTATCTACATGTTTCGTACGTTTTTCATAACGTTAACGTATTTAAATTTTTAAAAGTAGTCTTACAAACGATAATTTCCGAAAATCCGGACCATAGAGTATTTTTATATTTACTCTTTAATTTAATATTACGATAATCAACAGAATGAAACGCATTGGATAAGAATACGATAAATTTCCTGCATACAAAGCTAAAAAGAATTGGTACTGCTGAAAACGACAACAAAATGTCTCGACTAACTTTTTCCTTTGAGTAGTTATATAATTATAGAAGCTTATCTTTTGCATGAAGCGAAAAGTTTTTCTTTTTATTGCCTGGCTATATAAATCATAAATAAACATAGATTAATTGAACTAAAAGAAGAAAAATCTATAAATTATTAATATAACAAGAAAGGAAAATCAAAAGAAAAGATATAAGAGGATTACTCCCAAAATAAAAATCAACTGTTAAATTAGAATATGATTAATACTAACGAATTTAAATGATAATATTAAAACACTAACATTCGAAGATAACAAGATTAAGAATGAGTAAGAAGGGAAAACACCAAGAGAGACTTATCAAGTAAATCCATACATGTTCGAACCGTACACAGCTGAAAAATAAAATATCTTCTCTAACATTAACGCCAGTATGATTGTACAATGAACATAGGAAGGATGTACAAGATTGAAGTTCAAAGCAACTCCAAAATGACCAGAACGTAGCCTACATAGTGACAAATCTGCGGAGTTAATAAGATGGGAGATAATTGAACCGGTGTACATGAGGAAATTTAGTTTGAACAATACTATAAGTTTCACTTTTGATTAAAGAATTATGTATACTTTCAAGACAGTAAGTTTTAAAAATCTTCCTAATCATACCATATAGATCGCCTTGTGGGAATATATGGAAAAACTATCTCCAGAATTAATAGCACTTTTCGCTAAAATTCAACTGTATCATTCACGGAAATACCACCAACGGGTAGGTATCCACAAAAACTTTTATCCCCGCATTGAGTAATAATCAAGCATTTCGCCATTATAATTAAAATTATTAAGGCTATCGGAGCAAATAATAACAAAATTGTCGATACAAAACAGAAGTTTTATAATATATTCACATGCCTTATCAATCGCTAACAGTTCCGCTGTAAGTACGGAGGTCTTAGGAGATAAAGAAAACTGCCGAGTAAATAAATTCGAAATAAAAAACGCAGCACCCACATTCTCATTAGATCGTCGAAAACTTAGAACCATCGATGAAAATCTGAATATATTTAGGATACTTTGTTCGGTAATAGAATGGAAATGACTTGATTCATAAACAGATAAAAGAATAATATTTTGAAAAGTATTACAAAGCAGTAAAATAGACGATTGAAATTATTAACGACTTCATGCTGATAAGACGTGTATAATACAAAATCATCAGCAAAGACAAAACTCTGGAAGATTAGGCAATTAACTGCCAAAACATAAATATTAAAAAGGACAGGACTCAAAGCTGATCCTTGAGCGAGTCATTTGTATGGAATACGTGCAACAGTGGAGTTAGAAAGTGCATTTAGGAAGATTAAATATCTATTAAAGAAAAAGTTTACCTAGCAATTTGGCCATATTAACAGTAGGTCCAATTTTAAAAATTACGTTGTATAGAATAAGTTCCCTTGATGTACAAAAAGGAGGCTACGAGAAATTCCTTATTAATGAAGGAGAAGTAAACGTCGTATAGACGGTGAGCTATACAGGCTGGTGTACCCCAACCTGGGCCGAAATCTAAGGGAAGAATATTTTCACTCTCGATCCACCATATTAGTCTGTTTTGGACGATCATTTCAAATGATTTCCTAAAACAGAAAGCAAGAGAAATTGGCCTGTAGGAAGGTGCTTGTGAGGAGAGTTTACCGAATTTTAAAATCATTAAAATCTAGACTAATTCTCCGGAACTAATCCAGAGTTTAGCAGGTTAATAAAAATGTCTACTAGAATGTTTTTTGCTTTAACAGGCAACTTATTACCCAGTAGGTTATACCATCCAAACCCGGAGAGAGAATTTAATTCAGCAGAAGTAATAGGTCGAAGTAAGAAATGCGAAATAGGAGAGCAGGAAATATATTCCAGGTTACCGGCTTCTTCAGAAGTATTCGTACACAAGGGAGGATCACATTATCTACGAATTTAGAGGAGGATGTATCATTTATAGTACGAGCAAGTAGAGAATGTTTATTTTTAAAATGTCCAATTAATGACCAAACTTCTTTAGAGATGTATTTCGATTGAACCTGAGACAAAAGTGATACCAAGATTCCCTTTTCGAACGTTTAAGAAGTTGACGAGTTTCGGCAGCTAATTTTTTATAAGAAAGGTACAACTTCAAAGACCCAACACGACGAAAAATTCAGAGAGCTAAGTTCAAACGAAAAGTTCAGACGTATACAGCTCGGTTAAAATCACAAACAAACTACAGGGTCGATTCACACACACACACACATATATATATAGGGATATGTATATACATCGATTACGCATGCAGTTTAGACAGCATATATTAAATGAGCATCTATATATAATGTGCGCAAATTACTACAAAAACAAAATGGTATAAATATGCGTGTTAAACTCAACGAAATTAGCACCATCGCGAAATAAACTCAGACAACGAAAATGACGATAACAGTAGTATAGTAATAATTATAATAAAAATAGAAAATAATGATAACAATAATAATAAGGGAATGATAAACCTGGTTTTATGGAATAACCACAGTCGATATTGTATTACGTTGTTCAAAAGTCATATACCGAAGCTCCAAGGTAATCAAGTAGATATTATATATATTTATTAGCATGAATAAGGTCATTTTTTACATTTATACACACACACATATATATATATATATATAGAGGGAGAGGATAGTAAAATAATGTACACTAACGCACGCAATATGTTAAATTAGACATCACGAAAGTAATATGCCGAAAAATTGTAACGCAATGCGCGAAAAACAAACACAGACTCTTTACTACTGCAAAATTTAAATTTAACAAGTATAATACCGTTGAAATATCAGACTATACATCGAGGTTCTAATCGGATGTACAAATTACATCCAATACACTCACTTATTATTAGTAGGTCGAAAAGAAATATAATTAAAGTCAAACGAAAAATGCTTACGACGTAATTAAGGTGTTTAGATGTCATGCATTAACTATGTAAAACGTAACAGTTAGTTTTAGACATCGTAATAAAATTTTTAAATAATAAAGCAAAGCCTATTAACGTTAACACAGAACAAAATAGTATACTTAAATGCATACATAAAGATGTAATCAATTTTATTAATTCTTATATAGCTTTATTTTTTTTAATACTAATTAACGTTCTTGTTCGTTTTTAAGCAAATTAATGTAATTACTAAAAACAAACTTGCACAACGATCATAAATATTATTTGAAACTGGCAAACGTATACTTATTTTAAAATTAATAGTGCGGTTGGGGCTGCACTGAACACGATCAAAACAGATAATAAAATAATTTCAGATTTATATAAACACAATTTAGCGGTGTTTTTTTTTTACACTCGAGAAGAGTGATATCATTCGAACTTTCGTTACGTATGACTGTAATTTCGAATGTCGCGGGAATTTTACATATATGTGTGTATACACACATATATATATATATATATATATATATATATATATATGGAATGTTGCGAGAATGCTTTAGAGGACATTAATCGATTCATTTAATGCGATGAGGGATATTTTGTGGGGTAGTACTCAGTAGTACTCCCTTTAAACTTATACTGGCTGGACAAAATCTACAGGCTTATTTCGCCAAAGCCTACGTATTTCGCTGAATCATTTAGCAACAAATGGATTCATATGAACTCTAATTCGGGCGACATGTTTGTTTGCTCTTCTTTTGTTCCATCCTCTACGAACATATTTAAGTCGTTATGGAGGGTCGAGACGTATCAGGGAGCTGCAGTAATAGTTCTTAGTACCCTATTTTTATATCGCTGTATTTTTTGTAAGTTAGATAGTTTTTCGCAGCACCGCATGTCATACCCTCAGATCAGTCTTTTTTATATAGCAGGATTTTATTTTCCAACGATAAACCAGATCTATTAGTCAGTATCCATGACGTAGTTCCGGTTTTAGATCTCGAATGATAGATTTTTTTCTGAACGTGAATAGCCTGGGTCAATCTAGTCTCCACGTGTATGCCTAAATATTTTATTTAGAATACGACATTGTTTGTTTTCATTTGTAGACGTTAAATTTTTCTACTTGCGAAAGAAATATGCGCTCATTTACTTTCATTGACTACTATGCGCCTTCGTTTTAGACAAGTCTGTACATGTCCAAGTAACTCCTGCAGTTTCCTGTGGCTTTGTTTTCGAACTTATCCACGGCTAGGATTGCTGCGCCATCGACGTAAAATGCTATTTCTGTATTACCAAGCGTCTAAAAGTCGGACATGTGGATTAAGTATAATATTGGACTAAGAACGCGACCCTTGCAGGAAAAATATCTGAATATTTATTTTCACTTGAAAGGATCTCACTTGAATATAAGATTTAAATAGTAGATAGAAATAGTGATGAGGCAGGAATTTAAGTTTATACAACCATACCCTATCGAAAGTCTGCTTAACATCCGGAAATGCAGCCGTACAGATATTCTTATTTTCCAAGCTATTTTCAATAACCTTTGTTAGTCGATGGACATGCTCTATAATGTTGTTATGCTTACGAAGTTAAATTGAAAATGGGATAATATTGGAAATAGGCGTTTTAAAAATAGTTTTTCCAGTACCTTTAAAAGAACAGAGAGCGACGAAATTGATCTATATGATGAAACCATTTCAGACAATTTACCTGGCTTTAGTGTAATAATTTTCTAAGAAAACTTCCAACGCAAAGGAAAATAAGCTGAAGTTCCGTAAAATGTTTATGGCTGCAACTAAGGTAATTAATGTTAAACCCGAAATTGCACGACTTAATGTGTCGGAAACAGAATATCAAGAATGAAAAACGGAAGCCATGGCTTAAACCTACGGAGAAGTTTTCCGTGGGTGCAGACCTAAACTACGCCCGACGAAAGTCAATAGATTGCGGACACAAGTTTGATGAACCGACGATAATTTGAAAAAAATGTAAAATTACAGAAAATCTACTATGTATTTGTAACGGGGAGCTCGCTCATTTGTTTTCGCGTAAAGTGTATCTAATGCAATTTTGAAGACGTAATCAAATTGGAAGGTAATGCAATTGACTTCTTTTATTATTGGAAATCCGTACTGTACGTTGCTTCACCCGACACGAAGAAGAAGATACTGATTACGGAGGACGGCATTATATATTTATGTGATGAACACAATAACTTTTCGTGATAACTAATTTATCAAATCCGGAACACTTTTTCCCTTTCATATTTTTAATAAGTTACTATATCTCACTTGAGGTAATCAGTGTTATAGATAGACTCCTTTTGGGGTTTTCTAAATATTCGAAATTGAGTTACTAGATTGAGTATTCTGTGTAAATACATAGCAGAGATAAATTTCCGAGAGCGCTGCTTTATCGAAGTTAGAACGAGTCCAACTACCACCAAGTTTTTGTACTGGCGGAATATGTAACAATTAGTTGTTGAAAGCGTTTGATCGCTCGTGTTTGGTCGGCGATAATATCGATACAAATATTGCAAGCACTTCATATTTATTTTCACACAGTACTTTTCGCAGTTGCTTAATTTTTCTATTCAGTTACGTTTTAATAGCCGGATTTCTCTAGTATACGTTTTGGAACATTTTAGAACAATATTAGACCCATTAGGGGCTCTACAGTGCGAGTGGTAGCCACGCAGCATTTCGTATGGTTTCTGTTGTTTTGCACCGCTTTATCAATATCATCAGCGTCATATTTAAATTTATGTTAGTCTCTACATATAATTTTAAAAAAGGCCAGTTAGTTTTTATATTGAACAATTAGATGTTCTTGTTATTGGCGAAATACTCGCCGTTATTTCAACTGATGAATGTGACTAGTTCGGAACAAGAGCCTGCTTTCATATATAGATAATAATATTCCTTTTATTACAAATAGATCAGATTTTTTACGATCTTGAGACCAGTAAACAGACTCGCCCCCACCCCAGAAGTAACCTAGATTCTGGTTAGAAATTAATTTTTTCAGAATCGCCTAATTTTATATTTCACTTCCATGGACCAAAATTATGCAAAAGATTAGATACTCTAATCAGTTGTCTGCATCAAATATATACTTTTGTTTATTTCTATAAACCTATAAATTTTCCAATTTATATTGTAATTTTTATTTTTATGACATGGATACCAACATACTGAAATATAAATCTGATAAAATTTGATAATTTTAAACAGCAAACTACTCTTTCGAGAATCAAATAAATGATTAAAAATAGTCTACCGATAAAAATTTTTAATTAATGTTATGAAATGATAAAATTTTGTAAAGTGGCCCGTCAAAAACAATAATAAAATCAGAAAAAAGAATTGCATTCCGTTAAAAAATTAACACTGGATCGATTTAAACGAATGAGAAAGACCATAAAAAAATATCAAAGAATGTAACAAAAACTGTATTCGTATTAATCATTTGTAACCTAGTTAATTTTAACCTTTATGCATAAAATTAGAGCGCGTCTGCCGTGTTACATGTAGGCCATAATTGAATATCTTTCAATTTATTATATAATACGTAATATACATAGAGATATTTACTCGATTTAAATATTATCACTACATGTTAGGTAATTAAATGCTATGATAACAATATCGTATATATTTACAAAACAACAGAATGTTTATTAAACAGTCGCAATTATCAACAAATAAACAACTTATATACATTTCCACTTATATAAGCGTTAGTTTTGTGAAAATAAAGGAAAAATAACCTTATAAATCATAATATAAATCAAATGATTAACAGCTTACCTTTCATTTAGCAAAGCCATATCAAAAGTCATCCGTCTACCGACATCTACGTAAAATACGTACAACATTTTGATAGATTCTCTTTTTTTTACTACTCCGTTGGATATATGCGAATTTATAAAATTGCATGCAACCTAATTTAAGATCAATCGTTATTCATTGCGGATATGGCTTTTCCATTTTGCTGAACATCACATTATTTCTAAAAAATTATGTAAAATATTTATTATTACGAACCTGTTGAAATTTTATAACATAGAAAACAAAAATTATTACCCTAATTTCATTGGAATCTTCGACAAAAATTTTGTAATAAATGAAAAACAAACGCAAAATATAAAAATAAACATACGTTGGGACGTGTAAAATAATTTTCCCTCCATCACCTAAATCCTGTATTTTTTATTATGTGCCGAATTAACATTATTTATATCCAGAAATCCCTAATACCAAAAAATATTACATTCAAATTTTAAAATTTAACTCTCCATCGTTATGTATACAAATTTTCTAAAGCGAACGAATAATTTAATTTATTAATTTAATCAGTTCATAATAAATATTTATACTATTCCAAATATTGAATGACCATTTAAGATCATTATTCTATCATTAACGTGAATTACTTAATACAGCATTCAAAAATACGACATAGAATAAATGTACGACTCTCATTGTGGAACAATAGAGATACCTTAACGGGAAATTCGAATATGGAATGATAATAATTGTTGATAAAAAGAACACACGTTCGTAATTGTACTTAGAACTACATCTAGCGTGTACAATATAATAAACTAACTAGTTTCTATAATAATTCCGATTAAAAATTCTATGAAAGTTTTTAAACCTAACGAAGATTTAAAATATTAAAATTTTAAGTAATAAATAACAATGAAGTCTGGTCGATTAAACGGAATACATTTTAATGTTAATTTAATAACCAAATTTTTCGAAACCTAAAAGACCTTATTTTATCTGGTAATTTTATGAATTTCATGCATATTATACGTCGCAAATATAAAATAAAAAATAATTTTATTTATATATCGAATTTGTTCAATTATACTTAAGTTTAAAATGATAAATTAATTTAATAACAATTCGTTAACTACATTCTAATTAGAATTAGGAAAAACTTATTTTTAACTTCATCGCAATTTAATCTATAATCAGGAGCCTTAAGTAAATAATCAAAGTACATTTAAATTGTTTAGACCAATGTTATAGCCATATTAATCGCTATCTAGTCATTTAATTGTAAAGAAGTATAAAAAATACCAGATGAATAAAAACTATTTAAATAACTTTGAATTTATTTTATGATAAAATCTGAAAATAATTTGTTTTTACACACATAAGGATACACATACTATAATAAATACACTTACATTAAACGTTAAAATGAACCATTACGGCGATTTCAAATAAATATAAAATATACGTAAGCCTAAGCATTACATTAATAAAAAAAAATATCAATATATATCACATTATTCAAAAGTTAACTTACGGTAAAATAACTCACGATAATTTAAAGTTCGTATTATAGCCACAATAAATATATATTTTGCAACGAAAATAAAACACTTCGCTAATAAATCGCAATAATAGCGTTCAAATAAAGAACTAACCGCATTTGCGATATAAACTTACTATAGCAAAACAATCCTGATATAAACCAGCTGATCATCCAGTGTAAACACATCACAGATTGTAACCTAGAACAATATTCACAGATGTTGTTGTAAAACACACATTACCGCTTTTTAAAATTTCTTCACATTCGCAATTATTCTTCTTCACATACCAAAACATAATACTTTATTAAACACACATTATGTGCTAAAATATAAAAATCAACATGAAGTAAGAACTTATTATTTTCTGACGCAATTTATAAATGTATTACAAAAGAACTGTCATTAATTTATGAATTATTAATAAATTAACCATATCTCAAACTTATTTGGAAAGCACATAGTAAAAATGTACTAAAAACTATAGTTTAATAATCCTAGTTAATTTACGTTTTTCCAATGTTATGTGTATATATACTTTTTTTTTTTTTTTTAATAACAATCATATATTTTGGTAAAATGGTATGTATAAAGGTGCAAAAATGTATTAAAAACCATTAAACACATAAGTATAATTGGTTTTATAAATTTTCGGAATTATAATCAAAAATGTCAGTTTTGACAAACACCAGTGGAGCACCCTTAGAGCTGTTTTTAGTTATAATTTTTCAATCGGATTTCTTTCTTTAAAATAATTCCTACATAAATTAAAAAATATTCCCGAAAAATCCAATACCTTAAATCGAAAGTGTACCCCAGATATAAAATTTTAATTATATTTACCAACGCATATGCAGTAAAAAGCAAATGAGCTTATATTCATATTCAAACGGTTAATGCAATAGAGCTAAATTTTCAACGTACATTTAAATAAGTATCAAGAAAATAAAATAAAAGTATAACTACATGATATTCAGTTTGGATTTAGGACAAATATTTAGTTACTAGAGATGCCTTGTTTAATGTTAGAACTAGTTGATCGTTGTAATGTTGCACGTCCGCTGTATTGTAGATTTCTAAAGAACTTTCGATAATGTAAAGCATAATAAATTAACGGATATTTTAAGCAGAACTAACGTTGACAACAAATATTTACGAATTATATACTGGAATCAAAGAGCAAATATTAAATCGAACACAATATAACGATATGTGTAAAACAAGAAATAGTGACACTTAAAAGTTCACAGCTACTTTAAGATACAAGGTTCTATTTGTTTTTCATTTGATGTACATTACACTTGTGCACACTTTTCATATTAAACGACTGATGTTCGATCGACCCATTATTGTTATTAAGAGTGCAGTACGTATAAGTTTAACGTGTTTATGTTATTTTATCTTTCAAAGTACAAACTTTTATTATACCTAAAGTATTGAAACAGGATTGTAATTATATTTAAGTGCAAAATTTCGTGTCATTTTCTAGAAACTTATTTGTTAGCTGATATTTTACAAAACTTAAATTAGCATAATACATATTTTGCAGCAAGTGGATTACGCGCTCTTATATTATAGAACTGAAAGTCTCAATATGCCAACATATATCCAATGATTATATTCACGTTTTATTTTCTCGAGTCTTCAAATATATTCATTATATTTAGAAAATAACAGTTCCAATTTACAAAATGAACACCATTTAATAGGTCTTGAACTAAATAACATCAAACCTAGTTCTACATAGAAATTTTTAATAGATAGACTTCTACAAAAATATCAAGGCTAAACAATAAAATTACCATCTTATGGACTTGTACCTATCGCGAGAAAAGCAGCAAGCTGGAATATTTCACTATTAGAAGATAATTATCGAACAAACATTTATCAGAATCGGTTAAAACTTTTACTAGCAATGCATTAAAATAAATGATTAACACAATAAAATCTAAAAACGGATGTTAAAAATAGTATTTTCTCATATTTTTGTTTAAACGGTTCTTTAAAGGACGCTGTATAAATATTACAATGTTAAATAATGTTTAATGAATAAGATCACTGCATGTTATAAAATCATTCCGCCGTTACACTTTACTATTTATACATATGTGTTCTTACACTAGTCAATATTACATCAGCGGCATATACCGTCAACGCGCATAAATACACTTAGGTTAAACGAGGAAAAATATACGCAAAGAAGAATGAAGCCGATAGGCCACTCAACATTGTCAGCAAAGACGAGATCGACCTCATGTTCTAATCGTATATCTTCTACTGGTAGGAAATTATATAGTAATCTATGTATGCATGGCTTTTATATTGTATGGATATTTGTATGGTTGTATGATATGTATGTACAGGCGTCAAAAACCCATGTGAGTACTTACGTTCGATATATTTGTAGTTTGTGATGATGCTTATATTTCAAAAATAGCTTTAAAATATTTACAATGTATTAATATATACGTGTGTATGTGTATGGGGAGGATATGTACCTTGTATGACGGTTCTTCATCACAGCTTGAATGATCCATTAGCGCGATAGTAAATTTTATTACACGATACCTGATGTAAAGCTCTACACTTTGAGAACATATTAACATTAGATATTACTGGTTTACGTAAACATTATGAAAAATGTTTAAGTTTTCTATGAGCTAGCGGTGTAGATTACGATATAATTTTATTAACCGGAACATGGCTGTATCATGATAAAATTCCTCGTTTCTATATCCCTGGTTTAACTTTAGAAGTCTAGTGTCGGGAGATAAGAGATCTGGTGGTATTATAGCTTACATTAAACAAAATTTGTAGTATCAGCGTAAACAGTTAAAAATCGCAAGTGGAAACATTATACATATGCAGTTATGTCTAGGGAATAGTACAAATTTATCTTTAATTGTTATATACCGATTTTGCAAATCCAAACTTCGAGAGATTTTTTGGAGGATTTAGGTAGCATATTGGACACTTGTAACAATTTAGCGATTGATACGGGAGACGTGAACATCAACACACTGGATAAAAGTAAAAGCAACAATTATTGTAATATTATGTATTCGCGAAGTTTTACACGTCTCCTGAATAAAGAAACCTTCGTCATACTGCACGATAGTTACGAATCTTGCTTAGATCACGTGTTTGTTCGAGGTATAGATTACTAGTATAAATATTGCGTCGCAATGTGATTTACTAGAAGTAGACTTCTCCCATCATCGTGGTATATTAACCGCAATAACAACCACATTGAAACAACAAATTTAGTGTAATAATGATTATTATTTGATTAAAAAAAAATTCAAAAACTCTTATCAAGGTTGTGAAAAATTTTAATGGTTTATCCTGTAGATTTATGTAGAACACCCAAGACGGGTAAAGTAATTCGCAGAAGATCATATTGGATCAGTGATGAGATTATTCACTTAACACAAGAAAAGCGTAAGTTATATAAACAGTTAAAATCTACTCATTCAGAAATAAAAATGTACAAAAAGCAGTAAAGAAAGCGAAGCAAGGGTGTTACAGCAATCTGTTAGATGGCAGTAAATATAAACAAAAAAAATAATTGTGCTATTATACACCGTGTAAACGGTAGAAAGAATGAAACTTTGGAAGAGGTGAAGGTGGACGACAAAGAGATGAACGTAGAAGAAAATGAAAAACTTACTTTCATGACTGTAATAAACCTACTAAATAACCGCGACTCTATCAGTGAAGTACAACCTACAAATATCACATCGGCGAGTCATACAGCAACTAGTTCCTTTGGATTTACAGAATTCCCGAGTGATGGCATAAATCACTATCAAGTAATATCCATTAATTTAATTAAGGTGAACAAAAATTTCTTCATACAACCATTCACATTTTTATTCAGTAAATCAGTAATAACAGGAAAATTCCAAAAGGTATTAAAATTAGGTATTATCACATAAATTCATAAAAGTGGTGATAGACGTAACGTTGTAAATGATAGGTCTATTTGTATACTTTCTAGAATTTGCAAAATATTTGAGAAATGCATCAAAAAAGATATTCTAAACTATCTGCAAAAGTTAAAATACTTTAGTGTAAAGCAATATGGGTTCCTGCCCAACACGGGTACTGATAACTCAATTTCAACATGTAAAGCATATCACTGAAAATATTGAGAACGGCCACTTTGCTATTGCTGTTTATTTCGACTCGTGTAAAGCGTTTTAATATTTTAGATCATGATATTTTGTTGAGAAAATTGTATGCTTGTGGAATACGAGGAAATATGTACAACTGGTTCAAAATTTATTTAGTAAATAGGCGTTATATCGCAAAAGTGAAACATATTCAGAATGAAAGTGTAACTCAAACTTTCAGGGTACCACAGGGTATAGCGTGTTAGTTCTTTATCTATTTTTAATATACATAAATGACTTGCGTGATACCAAAGTTAATGAGAAAATACTTAGCTATGCCGATGACGCTGTGCTGGTGGTTACTTCTCGCTATTCGAGTATACTGCAGAATCTGGCACAAACTGATTATATAATTGCAGAATGGTTGATGCAAAATCGACTAATCGTAAATGAAAAGAAAATTAAGTATCTAATTATCAGCCTCCTAATTTGTGGGAAGATACAAAACTTACACTTAGAAATGTAACTGATATATCAAGAGCTTATGAGGTAAAATATTTAGGAATACAGTTTGACTGCAAGTTGACATGGAATAAACATCCTTTACACCTGGATAAAAAATTAAGGAAACTGATCTTTTTTATTATCTAAAACAATGATTCACTGATGAACATCTTACACGTTTATATTTCGCTTTGTATCAACTTACTCTCAGTTATGAAATAAAGCATTGGGGAGGAGCTGCTAAGTAACATATCAGACCTGCTCAAGTACTGCAAAACTTATTGTTTAAAATTGCCTTTAAAGTAAAAAAAAAAACATCAGTATGGCATGAATACTTTTATATGTTCGAGAACTGTATCATTGCAGTTACTGGAATATATATGTAGGAATAAACCACACGCTGAATTAAACCCCACAGGCCATTTTATTACATCTGAAGGACAAGGTTTACTGCAAGAGCCGAAATTAAATAAATATCATTCTAGAATAGAAGCCATTTATAAGGGCGTTAAAATTTATAACTCATTAGTAGTAAAAAATAACTTAAAGAATTTTAAAAAGCATCGTAAGCACTTAGCACGATACAAAAAATAGAAACAAACAAACAAATAAAAGTAAAAGGCGAAAGATTTATTCGCTTATGAAGAGATGCGAGAATAGAAAAAATAGCGCATTAGTAAGTTTATTGTTAATGCGTTTTATCTTTAAAAGTACAATTTTCGATTGTTTTCGTATGATATAAAGACCGATCGTTAAAGATTTATCTCTCAACAAAATTCCTTATCCTGACGGTTGTTGATAAGCGGTTTACACGTGTGTGTATAAGAAACTTCTACAAACTGGTAAGTGAAATAATATTAACTATATCGATACACAAAAAAATAAAATGGCCCAAATTGGGCCAATAAATAATACCACACAAAATTTATCTTACAGTAAAATTGTCGAAAAACAATTATTTCCAAATAGAAACCAAGCGATCGTTATTCTCTCAATTAGTGAAATTAAATTAAAAGAGTATGTATATACGATCGAACAATATATAGAACCAAATAACATACTATTTTCGTCCCGAATTTCAAATAATAGAATATGTATATATTTAAAAAACAAGCAACTTGCGGATAAATTTGCAAACGAACATGACTACATAATGATTAGGGAAAAAAGTTTTAAAATACGTAAGTTAATAAATCCGGCCAAGAGAATAATCTTATCCAATGTGTCTCCTCACATACCACATATTGTCATAGAAGAGGCATTAAGCAAAATAAATGTGAAGATAACATCACCAGTAACGTTCATAAAAGCAGGAATGCATGAAGAAGGTTTTAAACATGTTTTCAGTTTTAGGAGACAGGTTTACATTTTACCTGAGGAAATGAATGAGGAAAGTGAAAAGGAAGAAATTCCAGATTCGATATTAGTAAAATATAAAGACGAACAATTTCGAATATTTATTAGTACAGAGGATAATAAGAATTATCAAAAAGATCAGGAAAATGAAAATAAAATAGGTGAAAAAAGACAGCATTCGATCACAACAGAAGAAATTAGCACTTCAGACGAGCCTAAGTTGAGTGAAACAAATAGGTTTTTATCAGCAGCATCTAGCTTAACCAGTCTGGATGAAATGGAAACAGAAGAAACAAATAAAATCATAGGGCAACAAGAAATAAATAAAGAAGTGACAATGAGCAAAATTGAAGAAGAAAAGATCGTGAAAAACAATACTGCGGTTGCAACTAACGTAGCAAAAACAACTAAAAAAATAATAAAAAAAGCTAAACCCTCAGAACCGAAATCATTAGAAAAGATACTAATACCAATAAAAAGTATGATAGAAAATATCAACAGAGGCAAACAATGAATTTTAATCAAACTGTGGAAGTAATAAATAAAATAAATAAAAATCAAAATGCAGAGGAAACAATTAAAGAAGTAATGAACAATGAAATGGTTAATATTAAGGAAATAAATACACAACTACAAATAATTCATGGATATGTAGTGGATAAAAGTACAAAAATGAGAATAACTAAAATAATAAAAAAAAAAAAAGTGAAAACTCGAATTTGACATGAAAATACTTCAATATAATGAAAATCATTCAAAAGATGCCAGGGATATACTACTGGCACATGTAATTTATGAAAACTTAGATTTAGTATTTATATCAGATAAATGTGAAAATAATTATGTACCAAAAAATTATAATAATTTTTTTTTTTTTTTCTTCTTTTTTATTGCCAATTTGTACCTAGCTTGATAAAGCTATCAACAAATGTTTGAAAAGAGACTCGTGTATGGGGAGCACACCCATTGGTGTGTTCTACCCTATTTGTTTACACTATCTTGAATTTTGATCCTCTTGAGACGTCTTGTTACTGGTTTGTTCGGGATCGCTGCCGCTAGCTGATTGGGGTGTCCATACAGACGCACCATGTGACTTTGAGTTCGTCTATTAATGACCTCGTCAATGGTATGAATCCCTAAATCTCGATGGATCAGTTCATTGGTAACGTACCAAGGCATACGGTATATCAATCTGAGGGCTTTGTTCTGGAACCGTTGGATGATCATCCGATTCGATGGTTTCGCGCATCCCCACAGCGGTGCAGCGTAGGTCCATATTGGTTTCAGCATGGTATTATATATTAACAGCTTGTTTCGTAGTGACAGCTGCGACTGATATCCTATAAGCCAGTATAGGTTTCTCAGCTTTAAGTCCAATTCCTTCCTCTTCTTCTGTATATGAATCTTCCAATTTAGAGTGGAATCCAAATGTACACCAAGGTATTTCGTCCCTTTGCTTCTCGGTACCAGTATATTATTTAACATTAATTGTTTATTATGAACCTTTCTATTGGAGAATGGGATTTATTTGGAGGTCCCACTTTTGTGTCCATTTAAGTATGGTATTTAAGTTTGCCTGTAAAATGGCAACAGCCTTATTAGCATCTTCATCTGATGCAATTAACATCGTGTCATCTGCAAATGTTGCTACTTGTACATGTTCATCAGTTGGTAAGTCGGCAGTATAGATAGAATATAAGAGGGGCCCCAATACACTGCCCTGCGGCACACCAGCGTGTATAGGGTATATTTCCGAATGCTCATCGTCATACTTGACATGAAACAGCCTGTCTGTCAGGTAAGATTGCAATAATTGATAATATTTTTCCGGGAAAATCTTTCTAATTTTATATAATAGACCTTTATGACATATTTTGTCAAAGGCTTCAGAGATATCAATAAAAATTGCTTCATTATATTTTTTATTCTCAATTCCTTCTTCAATTGTTTCCACAACTCTGTGTACTTGCTGTTCAGTAGAATGTGAACTTCTGAAGCCAAATTGATGTTCTGGAATTACTTATAATAAAATAATACATAAGAAATTATTTATAATATCAAAGGTTTGAATACCTATAAATACAATTTATACACATAACGAATATAACATAATAGTTGAAATAATCAATATTATTTTAATATTTGCATACATCCCACCCAACAATTTATCAAAATTATATTTTCATATTATTAATATGTACATAAATAATAATAATGTAAAAAAATATATAATACTTGGTGATTTAAATGCTCGTAATATAATGTGGGATAAGGTAAATAATGCAAGAGGTAAAGAATTAATTAAATTAATTGAGTTACACGAATTACATGTACTTAATAAAAAAAATCAAATTACACTCAAAAGAGGACATCAAACTAGTACAATAGATTTAACATTAGTGACAGGAAACCTAAAAGATGTGATTGAAGATTGGAATGTTAGTTACCAAATAAACCTTAGTGATCACTACTATATTATATTCAATATTAAATTAACAAATGTGGTCCAAAAACAAGAGGTTGATAAACTAATAGATTACAAAAAACTGGATTACAACATCACAAAATATAAGAATATGATCGATACAGAAGTAAAATGCAACACCCATGATGATATTGAGAAGTGGTTAAATAAGTTCCAAATATACGTGGAAATAATATTAAATCAATCGTATGTTGTAAGGAAAAAAAGTAATGTTTATTGGTGGAATCGAGAATTACAATTAAAAAGGAATAAAGTTCACAGAGCTTATAAAAAATATTATAGATGCAAACATATACAAACAAAATTGAAATTCTACAATGAATACAAAAAATAGTTCAAATCATATAAGTATATGATTAAAGAATCTAAGGAGAATGCATGGAAAAAATTGATGGATGATAAAAACATATTTGGATTAAAATACAAAATATTGTTAAATAAAAATAAAAAAATACAAATACCAACATTAGATGGGGTTGCTACTACAGATGAAGACAAAGTAAATATACTTTGTAACAAACTCTACATCAATGCAAACCCATTTAAGCCAAAATTTAAAGAAAATACAGTATATCGTCAATTTAGCAATGATGAAACAGATGAAATTATAAAAAATTTAAATAACAAAACATCAGCAGGATTGGATAAAACAACAAATGGAATGCTAAAAATATTTAATATTAAGATACCTGGGGTAATCAACAAATTGATAAATGTCCTGTTTAAATTAAATTACTTCCCAGAAATATGGAGAGTATCCAAAACTGTTATACTACCGAAAGCAAACAGACCAATATGTGAATCAAGCTCATATAGAGCAATATCTTTGCTCTCAAATATAAGCAAAATTTATGAAAAATGTATACTACAAAAACTAAAAAAATTAAGTCAAGATATGGAAATAATTAACAAAGATCAATATGGCGGATTGGAGAATAGGTCAGCGGAACTGGCAATTTTTGAAGTAATAAAAGCGGTGAAAACCTTTAAAAATAAATGATACAATGTAACCCTAGTAACATTGGACATAACTAAGGCATTTGATAGCCTAAATTTAAATAAATTAATGTTACTGCTAGAAGAAATGGGACTAGATCAAAACCTAAGAAATATATTAAATCATTATTTTCATAATAGATATACAATTATAAACATTGGTACACACAAGAAGAAACATGCGTTAATGACAGGAGTACTGCAAGGATCAGTTTTAGGTCCGTATTTATGGAATATGGTATTTTCTAGAATTTACAAAACTAAAATACCTGAAAATGTTAAAATTGTTACCTTCATCGATGACATAGCCATGATAATTGCGGATAAGAAGGAAAACATTATGGAAGTAAATATATGTAGAGTGTATAAGGAAATTGAAAAATTTTTAAATGATTATAATTTAAATATTAATATGACAAAATCAAAATATATTTTATTTAACAAAAAATTTAAAAACAGAATTAAATTTAACAAATAATAATATTAATATTCAATGCGTGACAAGTATAAAATACCTGGGAGTTACAATTGATAACAATTTAAAATTCTATAACCATTTCCATAATGTTAAGAATAAAATAAACAAATTTTTACATATTTTTAATAAACTTTATAATAACAATAATAGAGTAAATTATAAAAAAGGACTAATTATGTATAAATCCATAATTATGCCTAATCTATAGCAGTAGTATTTACGATGATATGTTAAAAATTAAAAGGTTTAAAACGTTAATAAGATCATTTCAAAGAACAATAGCTATTAAACCGATTAAAGGATATAAAACTACTAGTTATTGGACTACGATAGTAATAGCCGGAATTATGCCTATAGACTTAGAAATACGTAAACATATTAATTTATTTTACATTAAAAACAATATTAATTTAACACACGAATTTAATCAAGTAGATTATATTAATAACAAATATAAATACGAAGGTAAACACTTAAACAATAAACAGTTTAAAAAAATACTTAATCAATATTATTTAGAGCAATATCAAATCATGTGGAATACATATAGTGGCTTAACGTATCAGTATTTTCCAAATATAAATGATAGATTCCGTAATACTTATTTTATTCCCAATTATTATAACACACAATTTATTACTGGACATGATAGTTTCAAAACTTATTTAAAACGTTTTGGTATTGCTGAAACTGATAACTGTATTCGATGTAATTTTGCGGATACGGTTTATCATATCTTGTAGGGGTGTAATTGTAATGATATTGTAATAGAATGTAAAGCAGAAGAATTGGTAAATAGTAAATATAAAGAATTCAACATATTAGCTATTGAGGAAATAAATAATAGAAAAAATTATAATTTGATATACTAAGATTTAATGTTTTCATATTGTTTCACTATTCATTTTAGATGATAATAGTATTATATCGAATTAAAAAATGTAAGTTAAGATTGTAAATGGAATTTAGAGTGGCATTAAACTTAATTGGATTGTCACTTTAAGTTTCATAATATAAAATTGTATTTCAATCAAATATACTATTTTTGGAAAAAAAAAACAAACAAAACACTGCCTTAGGAGAATACACAATATCTTGTAGATGTGCGAGTGTTTGCCGGTTTCCCCTGTAATTTATAATAAAATGGTGAGGAAACCCCATTTGGTTAGACGAGTGCATTGTCAAAGCCGTTATACATTTATCCTAAGATTTTTGTACAGGTTCACTGCATGGAATATTTATATTTTATTTGTATACTCCTATATTGTTTTTTTGGAACTCATATGCACATGTAAATTTCATTATGGGTATGTAGGTATTTTTTTATGGAAATGTGTTGTTTATTGAAACTTTTATTTAGTAACTAATTGTAGACTTACTTCACCTAAATATATACGCGTTTGTAATCGGTATTGCACACCTGTGTATATGGATATAGGTGTATTTATGCATTACGCATGTTTATGTGTTGTGTATATGTGTTAGAGTGATGATTACAGAAATGTAATTTATATATAGTCATGTTATTATAATACTATACGAATTAAGTATAGTAAACACGTAAATTATATGATTCCGGTTATTTCTGAGAAGTTTATATATTAGTGTGTCTGACACGTTGAAGTGTTATAAACTTTGTGCACTATGTCCGATTATTTGTGGGTGTGTATAAATATGCGATAGCGTTGTAACATTATATATAATAATAATAATGTGGTCACCACTCGCGCAATATTGCGCATCGGTGGTTTTATGATTAATATGTTTATATTACTTGCCGAAATAGATTTGATTTGATTTGATTTGTGAGCCGTCTTAGGTCCTGGCTAATAAGAGTACTGATACTTCCATATTTAGATAGTTACGCAACCTTTTTTCATGTGACTAAGACAAGTCGGCGATGACTTCATTAACCCACTATATTCATAAAGTTATCAATTTCGTTGAAGCCATCTGATATTGTTTATCATATGAAGAAATTTATTCCAAATCTTTTGAATAATTCATCTGTTCAGTGCTTTGTGTAATAGTCTGATAATTAAACCGTCTGTTTTGTAGCTTCAGCTTGGACTGTTGTCCTATGGTTCAATACATTTGGCGTGCTTTTTTTCTAATCTAGTGAGCTTTTGAATCTATGTGAGCTCTCTAAATTAGCTTAGCATACAGATGTAGCCTCAAGTTTGTAGAATTAGAGATTAGCCACCTCCTGATTACTGAGGGCCCGCTACGCTAAGCGGACGTTACGTGGACAAAATTTTATTCATTGTGTTTAATCTTCTAATTTTTTGTTCATTTTATCTCGCGTAAAGAGCTTCCCCGTTGCTTGAGCTTCAATGTCACTGACAATATTGCTATGACATCAGCAAACATTGCAGCTGTAGTTTTTGACGTTGTTAATATTTCTATCATCTAACTTGTGGTACTCGATTTGCATCTTCATGGGATAAGTGAAATTGTAGGTTTTATAAGCATGACATAAGCATATGACACAATTTAACGAACAATCTGGTATCCAATTTAAATATATACGGGGTTAGATGCCTGCGTTACGTCACAAAAATACTACAGAATAGAATTTTCCCCTTCAAAACACTTTTTCTACTGTAGACGATGCGTCTGGTCAAAGCCAAATAGGTGGTTTGGTATATACCCGGTTAGTGGTTTTACACGTTGAAACAGTAATTTTTTTGCCGATTGTAGATATTCCGACATTCCAATGGTAAATTCTATAGAGGATTACAATTACCAAGCTTTACGACACAGGTATAAAAGATATAAGCGTAGGCGTATAAAACACATCCTTCTATAGTAAGCCAGCTACAAATTCTAGTTCTAGTATTAATAAATAAGCTAAGAGATTTTAAAGTATATTGTTGATACGGTAAGAGTGTACGCACTCTGTTATTTTAAATGAGCTGGTTTTTTGTATTAAAAATTTTTCCTGCAATCTTATAATAAGGCGTAATTTAAATAATAATTAAATAATATTTTATAAGATTATATTTCATATTAATTTTTTCTGGAAAGAATCGTTGATATATTCGGTACAGAAAATTCTATTGAATGGTAACTTTACTTTTTTTGTAAACAGAAAATATTTAAATATGCAAATATATTGTTCTTGTTCTAATTCATATGACTTAGAGGGTAATAGTGATATTTGCCGGTTTCCTAAACATAATCATCTGGGGTATTTTAAAGCATCCAGGCGCATGTTCGGGTTGGAATGAGGCGTTAAAAATGTTACCAGTAGAGAAATTATTTCGTTTTTATAGTTCTTCCAGTATCGCAGACGATATTTATTTCTGGCGATTTTTTCGATTAGTTCGTTATATATTTTTATTATAATTTCGAGGGAGATTACAAAATTTAATTAATAGATAAGGTATTTCTGTGGTATTAAAGTTTAGTTGCGAGTGGATGTCATGTGGCTTGGTAGACACGCGTCTAGAAAAGAATTCACCTTTTATCGTATTCAGTTTCGTTTTTCATCGATGGAATTCTGGTTATTGGTTTTTTTAGAGTGACCGGTAATTTTTCATCGGCAGTAATAATTTACGATCTCACTTGAACATAATCTCTACAGATAGTTGACTACGGTTTTGTTTTACTTTTGATATTAATTTTATTAGTTTATTGCTGAACAAGGGATGAGGCGTGTGATTTTTAAATTTACCTAAGATGAAATTATTCTTATAATTTAAGAAATTCTCTTAAATGGGTTTCAGCGTTACAAGTAAGTAATAATGTGGAGTGATATAAAATATTTTAACAATAGAGTAAGAAAGTGCCTATTTGATGCTTCAACTAAATCGTTGATACCACGACCGCATTTATTAAAATCGGTTTTCATAAAGAACAGACGGTGGATTCATTTGTAGATTTACCGTTAGCTTATGATACGATATAATGGCGTGGATTGTAGTAAAATTTATTAAAATCTTTCTGTGTGAAGCAAAAATTAATAGACTTCCTAGATCGACAGTAGGACTCGGTGTTTGTGTCTTTTCTTATACGCTACTGTCAAGTATAAACGGACAAATTTAGGCGAATGCTAGCGCATTTGTTGTTTATAGTACCAATACTCCGGAGTAACAAATAAACATAAAATTCAGTAATTTTTTAACAATTGAATTTTGACGAATAAAATTAAACAGTTCTGGAGAACGTTCTTATCTTACGTCATAGCTTACCACCATGAACTAGAAATTAGACATTAACAATGAGATACTAAATTATGAATGGATGCCTAAATATTTGCGCTAAAATAAAAGCGCGAGGAATAACATTATTAAAAGATACTAGAAAAATTATAGTTGGAAAGATACTAGAAAAATTATAGTTGGAAAAATATAATTCACTATTAAAGATACACTGCGAAAATTATTTGACATTTACACAACGTTATAATAATAATAATAATAATAATAAAAAAGATATGACTTTAAATGTTACATATTAATTTTTAAAAGATCACAATATAACAAAACGTTAAATTACTTGAACATTTAAATTAATTAATAAAAATTACAACATAAACAAGTTCTATATAATTAGACAGTCGTTACATTTTAAACATTACCGGAATTCGTAACAATATGTCAAAGTGGAACCATATCTCGTCGTTAATATTTTAATTTACAATTTTCATCGGTTAAGCATCTGTAACATAGCACATTAAAAAAAATATTAATAACTACGATCGTATAATGACGTCACGCAACCGGAGAAAATTTTTAAAAATACTAAAAAAAAATCACTGTATAATAAATTATTACCGCGTAAAAAATTATTACAAATGAAGACAAAATAACAAATTTAAGAAATTTATTACTAACATATAACACATTTTAATATAAACATCGTGAAGGCACAATTTGATTTTACACTAAAAAAATGTAATACATACATCAAAATCTCACGCTTCAGTAAAAGTTATACATGAATATTATAAAAAAATTCTAACGCAACAAAAAGAATTATCGAGTGTAAAAAATCCCTCGAGAAGCATCATTTGAATTAAAAGCGATAAAATAAATTTTAAATAACAATTGCTTTGTCAGATCGGTTTTTAGCGGCATTTTTCATTTATTTCGTTATAATCCAATGACGCATTCATGCACTTTGTAGACAGTGTGGCGCCTTCGTATGCCTCTAATTTGCCAGACCTTTTCTTTTCCATGTCAGCTTTTCCTTTAAACCTTGCCCATCTCCCGGTATTAATTTCCAGTTTTCCATCTGCTTCTATAAGTATATCTGAAATCTTACATTGTCTCTCCTTCAAAAAAAAAAAAAATCCTCACCAGGTTGTGACGGCATCACCTACAAAATCCTAAATAATCTACCCACTTCTGCTGTTAAAATTCTCTTGAATTGCTTCAATTATTTTCTCAAGACCGGCTCCTATCCCGAAAGCTGGTCTCAATTTCTCGTTGTTCCAATTAATAAATCTAATTCTAGTCGTGGTAATACATCATATCGTCCTATATCCCTAGCCTCATGTATACGTAAAACATACGAAAGAATATTAGAAAATAGAATTGTTTGGTGGCTCGAAAATAATAAATTGCTTCCTTCTGGGATGTTTGGTTTTCGTAACAATATTAGTTCCTTGAACTGTGTGTCTTATCTGATTGCAGAAATTTATAAATCCTTCATTTCAAATAAATATTTAGTTGCTTGCTTTTTAGATTTAAATAAGGCCTTTGATTCTGTTCCCCTTGCCATGCTTTTTGACTCGCTCATTTCATTAGGTATCCCTTATTTATTTGCTAATGCTATATGTAGATTATTCACAAATCGGGTCTTAATTTTCAAACATTCATCCTCCAGAAATATTTTCACTAGAATGGTACATTTAAGCTTGCCACAAGGGTCAGTTTTAAGTCATGTTTTATTCAATATTTATATACTTAAACTTTTTCACATATCTTTGCCTATCAATACTAACATCCTGTCTTATGCGGACGACATTGTGCTTTATGCAATTAATTCTAACCTATCTGAGTGTGTGTAATCAGTAAATAGTACGTTAGTTTCGCTTAACATACTTCTAAACAATATGGGGCTTTCTCTTTCTCCTCACAAATGTGTTTCCGTTATTTTTTCTTACAAGTGTATTAATTATTCCATAAATAGAATGGTTATTGATGATTATCATGTTCCATATTCTATGTTTCATAAATACTTAGGCTTTATATTGGATCGTAGACTCAACTGGCGTAAGCACGTTGAGTTTATTTATACAAAAGCTTTAAAACGCACAAATCTTTTAAAATCTCTTTCTCACGCGACCTTCGGAGGTGACCCTCTTATCCTATTGCTTCTGTACAAATCTTTCATACGCAGTATAATGGACTACGGTAGTTTCTTGTTTGATAATTCTCCGACCACTTATATTTCCACATTAGACAAAGTTCAAAACATGTGTCTACGCTTGTCCTTAAGAGCCCTTGTCTCTACTCCTATATCAGCTTTGGAAGTGGAGACTAAGGTTCCTCCTCTATATATGCGTCGGACATATTTAGCTGACAGATTTTTGATAAACTCTTTTTCATCTTCCACTCCTTCATTATTCCTCTCATTCCTCGACATTTTCCTAAATTGGAGATTTACTCTTAGTCGCCGTCCTATCCTTTGCCGCTCTGCGCATCATCTATCCAATTATAGTAATACGATAATACTTCCTCTCCATCTAGTTATTTTCTTTTTCCTTTTACTAATAACGATTTATCCTTACATATAGATTTAGATTATTTTAAAACTTTCAAATCTTCTGTTCCTCCTTCTATTGCTAACGCCTCTTTTACTTCTCATATCAATAACCACTTCTCTGAATTCACACCTATCTACACTGACGGCTCTAAATCAATCGCACACGTTGGTGCAGCCTTTATTATTCCCTCTCTCCAGATTGTTAGAAACGAAAATTTCTTCTATCTTTACTGCAGAGGCTATAGCTATTCTCCACTCTCTTCGTTTCATCCTTTCTAGCCAATTATCTAAGAAAATTGTAATCTTTTCTGATTCTAGAAGTTGTCTCTCTGCGCTAAAATTTTCACAGGACAACCCCCATTCCTCACCGATAATATTGAAAATTCTCAATCATGTCGCCCTTCTGCAGGGTGTTGGTGTCTCCATTAAATTTGTATGGATTCCCGGCCACTCTGGTATTAGCGGAAATTTTCTTGCTGACTACTATGCACACTCTCCTTCTCTTCTTGGACTTTTTGTTGCTTACTCACCGCATACTGATCTTCTCTCCATTGTTAAAACTGCCCACAAGGAATACTGGAAGGTGGTCTAGAGTAATCCTTATAATGTCACACATTATAAGTTGCTTCAGACTGATCTGCCATGTTTACCCTGGTTCTACAATATACAGATGCCAGTCAACCTAATTCGTCCATTCATAATCGCCATATGCAGATTACGGTTTGGCAAAAATCGCCTCCCTTCTTCGTTATTTCAAATAAAACTTACTAACTCGCCTTACTGCTCTCATCCTGGAGATGCCATCCGCATTGCCGACGCTAATCACATATTTTTTAGATGCTCCCACTATATTTCTTCCTGTAACATATTATACAATCAAAACATATCCTTATCTATTCCTCTCCCTATAAATATGTCTTTCTTACTCGCTACTCGTAATGTGCACGTTTATGTTTGTTTATACAAGTTCATTCGTGAATGTAACTTAGCGATATAACCACCTTATTTTTATTAATCTGTTATATTACTATTTTAATGAGTAAACATTTTGGAAGCCCAAAAAAAAAAAAAAAAAAAAAAAAAAATACTTTAACCGATACACTAAATAAATCTATCCGAATTATTCTTATAATACGAATATTTGCTATATTGGACTAGTAATGGATACAAACCACCATCCTCTGATTTGTCTTCTTTTGCGTGAGATAATTTCGCCCATGGTGGCAACTCCGCTTCCGTAAGAAACCTGGTTTCTGTACCCGTTGTTCCAATGTGTAAAACATTTTTTGTTAAGTCAATACAGCACTAAAATAATGGCAAACAATACGCAGTTAAAATTTTGATAATACATTACGATAAAAAGAATTAAAAAAAATATATGTGATATTAACATAATTAAAACATAAATGACCCAACGCATTTAAAAGAAAATAATTGTTACGTATTTAATCTATATATATATATATATATATATATATATATATATATATATATATATATATATATGTGTGTGTAAATATTTATTATACAAAATCTGAAATTTGTTAAAATAACATTTACTGTATTAGCAAACAGACCTACCCAACGGAAAAAGTTTTTTATTATAAATTGGACAGGGAAATGCTAGTAAACATCGTTCAAAAAATTAAATTACCACTGTTTCAAAGAATACCATTATTAATTAATTAAAAGACAGGAATGTTAAATTAAATGATGAAGATACCACGGTAATTCGATACTATGGGCGCGACAATTCTAAAATATAATAGAAAGGTCTATATAATATAGTACGCTGATAATTTTATACTTATATTTCAAGAACGAGTATGTTATAAAGATTGCAAATGGTACATTATTAGAATTTAACAAATAAATAAGATTTACAGTATTCAAAGTATAAACGTGTATTGCAAATACCAAAGAAATACTTCAAAAATCTGTAATTCTAGAAATAGAAATTGGAAATGAACAACCGAAGATGAGCGCTAATGTTAAATATCTGGGCGTTGTAAATGGCAAAAACTTAAAATTATAAAAGAATATGTGAAATATTTAAATGAAAAATCGTTAAACACTAGCAATCGAAAAAAGATACCGTAAACAGTTATAGTTCAAATATGTTATATAATGTAAGTATCTGAGTAAAAGAATGAAAGTATATTTTAACGCAGAAAATTCACTTAATATTCCAGGTATAGAACAATATGAAATAGTGTATTTCAAAATATAACTAAAATAAATAATATCGATAGATCTAATAATAGAGGAAAAAATACAACTATCAAATAACGAAATGTAAGTATGTTTAATTATTAATTGAAAAATACTGGAGTTGTTTTAAGAGTGTATAGAAAATCACAAGACAGATGGTACAAAGCAGAAAGTGTATATACAAAATAAAATCAAAAATAAGTCAGTATATTACAGATGGGAACATATATGAACCACTTTATAACACATGCGTTAACACGACGATTGTAATTATTACTTAAATATATTTACAATACCAGAAATAGAGATATATGTGATAAATGTAGAGTAACTGAAAATATGAAGTATATATTGTGCCAATGTCGAAAATGTAATCAAGTATTAATAAAATCGATATTTATAAATGGGAATAATACACTAATGCAATGTAAAACATAATTAATCGATTAAAAAGATTGAAAATAAGTAATACTCAACGAAGAACATATAACGCATTATCATATTTTGACTCTATATAGAGTCCATGTTATTATTATCGATGCTGAGAAATTACCGTATTTTTAATTATTATTATTTTTTAAAATACATGTGAATTTTTTGTGGAGAACGTAATAAATGATGAAAGACTCAATATTATAGAAAAACAATATATAAACCGCCATGATTTAACCTAGATTTAGAATAAGGATGTTTCAAAGTAATGAAAAAATATTAAGCATTGTGTCGCATATTGACGAACAAGACAAAAACATCAAGAAAACATAAAATATTCAGAATGAAGACCCGTTTTAAAGTAATGAAAAAAGGAATTTCGAGTAGTGGAATTTTTAGTGCGCAAAGGTCGAATATTTGTATCCTTCAAATATTTTTACCAATATCGATATTAAAACTAAACAAAACAACGTTGAAAATTTTAATTCACTTAAAATGTCAATTAGTAATTATAAAATTTTCAAACATATGTATATATATATATATATATATAAATATGTATAAATTTTTATAATTATATACAATCATCTCTATTAGAACTGCATTGGATCGCGGTTTGTTCGATTGAACGGAAAAAAAAACAGTTATCATCCTACGAATGAATTATTTTAAAGTAATTAAATTATTTGGAGATTTTAAAGTTCATTAAACATAATTGAGACCCCATTTAAATTCAACAGAACATTTTTCTTATACTGTAGTAAAATAGCGAATTTCTTAATTTCACAGTTCATAAAAATATTATGAACTAAAATTTGCAATCTTAACATAATATTTAGGAATGCAACCAAGAAACAGGTTAAACTTACTTGATGACGTCTTAACATATCTAAACCGAATAACATGTCGACGGGTTGCTCTAAAACAGAGAATGAAGTGGTTAAATGATCATTTTCAATTACTATCGTAGTCATATGAACACGACCTAGAATCTTTTGCACTCCTACACCTTTAGCAACTCCCGCCCATCTAGTATCAACTAATCGCATGATGTTACATCTTTTAGCACACTCAATAGACATGAGTGTAGCTTGTGCACCTACAAAGGAAAAACAATTATTACACAACAATTAAACTATAGCAACAGCATTTTAAAAAGAACAAATATATGATTTATTTCTATAACGTATACATTGCACACTGAAATTGTTTTCTAACAAAAATTTCTTAAACGTTAGCATAGAATGTAACACTAAAACTTTATTCCGTTAAAAATATAAAATTTACCCGAATCTATAAATGCTTTAACTGGAACTCCATTAACAACACAATTTATGTATAGCATCACGACAACTCCAAAACTTTCAGGAATATGTTCCATCGCTGCTTCCATATTTGCATCGATGTTTTCCATTCTGATTTCTTCAGCGATCATTTGTTGTGCTTCTGGATCGTACGGATCTGCTTCTAATAAATGTTTATATCTTTGTACTTTACGATCACGTTCGGCCAGCTGAGAATTTAAAATGGATCTGAAATTTTCTATATAAAAAAATGCAGCAATAATTTTAATTTGCATGCAATTAACAAAAAAAAAAAAAAAAAAACGAACGTAAATAATTATTAATTTTGAGTACCAATATATCACTTCCTACACATTTGTGTAAAATATCCGTAAAGATAAATAATATACAAAAATCCGGGGGAAATACTAGTAGGACAATTATTAAATTTTTCGAGGAAATATTGAACAATTTCATTCAATAATTTCCAAATATTTCTACAAGCTAGCTAATAAATTATCGATCTACGACTAAGCGCATGGTGGACATCTGTTACTTGTAGCTGGTCACCAACGACGAAAGGTATACATTCCTCTAAACAGGATGTGAATATGCATATAGATCGTAGCATGCATAGTAACTTACGCTACTTGGCTAACAAGCAGCATAAATGAATTGGCAGGAATGTATTTTATATTCGAGTGAACTGATTGATACCTCACTGTTTAGTAATTAGTAATCTAAATTCTTCTGATAAAATTTGTTTATTTGACTATCTGAGAACTAAAATTACGCACAAAAATACAGGATCAATTTTCTTAAATTACTATTTGTGTTCATTGAATGCTATTTAAAATATCTAACTTTTTTTATTTGGAAATTCAAATTTCCCTAAAAAAATAAATACAATTTAAGTAGGAAACCGTGTTTTGTGAAACAACTTTTACACTTACAGTTTAACACTTTGAAGCCACATTTTAAACCTTAATGTCAGTCAATTGACGCGTACGCTTGTGATAAAAGATTCAATGTCAGTCGTAAATGACACTTTTAATTTTGTAACCATTTTGGTTTTAAAGTTTTGTTTCGAAACTAATAACAAGGATGTTTTGTTTGTAATATAAAAAAAATGTTACTCGTCTATGACTAACATTTTTACATAAGATTTTTTTTTCAATGTAAAATAATTTCCAGTGCATCGAATGGTAAATATAATGGGGTACCCGATAATGAAAGTTTCAGATGAAAACTTTATACTTTCAAATCTAAACATGCTCGTGATAACGGACAATGTGTCAGTCATAAATTACTGGCGCTTTTTTTTTTTGAGGTTTTATTTCGTTTCAAAAAGAAAGAGAAAAATTTCAAGTTAACCACAGCGATTAGAACGTGATATTTATAAATACGGAGTAAAAATTAAAAATTAGCGTGTTATCGCATTTATACAAAAATCACAAAATGGATAACGTCAGTCATATGTGACTGACACGGGGCTCAAAGTGTTAAGTGATAACATTTATATCATTAAAAGTTTTCGGACTTTTTTTGCATACTGTGAAATACATTTGCCTATGAAAGGTCGTGATATTTACACGTTTCTATCATTTATATTGTTATTGCTGTTAAATCATATTAAATATTTGACTTTGTAAAATGATACACTTAGAACGGTAATGAACATTAACACGCAGATTTTAAACAAATATCAATTTTCGATAAATAATTATGACTATTTTTCAAAAAAAAAAAAAACAAATTACCTCGACATTAACTGATTATTCTTTGAGTAACGTTAATTGTAAAATAATGTTCGTGGTTTTCTTAAAATATAATAAAAAGTTTGATAGAATAATTTCGAAATAACCGCGTACAAAAAAGAAAAAAAATTATTTACTGATAAAAGTAAATCGATATATTAATAAAGCCGAGTTAACGTTTCGAGCAATAAACCGTGCCCATCATCAGAACTAAACTAAACTAACCCTGACATATACTACTTTAAAAAGTTTCTGAACTTAGATATTTTGAAAAACTTTCACAGTTGTCTCCCATACTTCAAAAATTTTTTTTTTTTATTTAAATTTACGTGCCATGTACCGCAATTATAATTTAATTTTAGCAAAACTACGTTTTATATGATATACGTTTTTTTATTGGGTCCATTTAAACTTTAACGGTGAGAGTACAGAGTGTGTGATCGCACTGGAAAATCTTAAGATGCCTACAATTAATAATGAATATGACATGAAAGAACCTGAAAAATTTATTAACAAAATCAGTAAGAAAACTGTGAAGCAAATAATAGATAAGAATGAAACCACCATAACAGTACCATACATAAAAGGTAGAACGGATGCCAGAGTGTTGTGTAATTAGAACTATGCCCGGAATATACAAAAAGAGAGGGAACTTGTTACATAATAATAAGAGTGAAATACCAGATTGTAGTAGTTTATGAAATTATATGTTCTTACAGGAAGTTTTACATTCTACAAACCGGAACACCAATTAACACACGTACTAAAGACCACATTGCAGATTGTAAATATAAGCATATTGGTAATTTAGTTAAGGCGGAACATTTATCTTAAGACAAAAATGTTTATCATTGTTAGAGCAATGGTGATACCAAAGAAATCTCAAGAAATTCATCTGTTAACGATTATGAATAAAGTTAAACATCTTAAGCCTCAACCAACGATAACAACAGAACGTAGTAAATTTCATTCCCGTATAGAATTGGAAAATGAAACAATTGCAGACTTTATAGTAGAATTATAAAAGATAAGTCAAACTTGTGATTTTAAAAAGATGCTAGAAGAAGCATTACGTGACCAAATTGTTCATGGAATTCGAGACGAAGCATTAAAAAAGAAGCGATTTCAAGAAGTAGAACTGAATTATAAACGAACGTTGGAAATTATAAATGCTTGGGAAGGAACAAGAATAAGTTTGGAAATGGATGAGAAACTAAATTATCAGAAAGTAAATTAGCAGGTTATAAACTCAAAAAATGAAATAAAATGAAGTTGTTGTGGTTATACTAATCGTGTATTTCAAAAATTGTAGATACAAAGAATGTTATTGTCGTTTATGTAATCGTAAAGGTCATTTGGAAAAAGTTTATTTTAAAAATAAAAACGTTAAAAATATTCATAAACAAGACAACGCTGATAAAAACGAAAGGTGTACAAAAAATAGGGGTCAGAATAAATCGCTATGAAAATAAATTGCGTAACACAAATAAAAATAGTGTTAATATAATTGAAAATTATGAAGATATGTTTTTAAATATACTTTTTAAAGTAGATCAAGACGATAATAATGTAACCAAACCTAAGCTTTTAAATGTTGAAATAAATGGAATCAATTTGAAAATGGAAATAGATAATGGTACTACTATGAATCGAATTATAAATAAAATTAAATGATTTAATCGTTAATAATATAACATCAGATAATGCTCAAAATGTTGATAAAATTATTAACGAATATTCATTACAGATAAATCGTGAACATATAAATGGAATAAATGTGAAATAGTATTAAAAGAGAACGCCAAACCAAAATTTTTCAGACCTCGACCATTACCATTAGTGTTAAAAGAAAAAGTTGGAAAGGAAATTGATCGATTGATGGAGGAAGGAGTTTTAAAACCTGAGAAGTGAATAAGGTACGCCAATCGTTCTTGTATCAAAAGGTGAAAATAAATTAAGAATTTGTGGTGATTATAAGGTAAATTTAAATCCACATATTATCGTTGATAGATATCCAGTGCCGAATATTGAAGAATTACTAAAATCGCAGGAGGTGAATATTATTCTAAAATCGATTTATTTCATGCATATCAACGATTAATTGTTGACGAAAAATGTCGAAAATATTTAACTGTAAGTACTCATAAAGGTTTGTTTGAACCAAATAGACTTTTTTTATGATGGTATATCATCAGCGCCGGGTATTTTTCAACGTGAAATTGAAAAAATATTTTTAAATATAGAAAATGTTGTTTGTTATTTATATGATATTTTAATAGTGGAAAAATCTAAAAGTGAACATTTACAAAACTTACATGTAGGTTTAAAGCGTATAAAAGAATGTGGATTAACTGTAAATTGTAATAAATGTCAGTTTTTAAAAAAGAAATTTCATTTTTGTGATACATTTGAAATAAAAATGGGATATTTTCTGATTCAGAGAAAATTAAAATACTAGTTGAAAATAAAACACCTAATAATATAAAAGAAGTGCAGATGTTTCTTGGCCTTATTACGCATGCGATGAAATTTATTCCAGATGCATCAACATTATTAAAACCCTTATATGAATTATTAAAAAAAAAGAAATGATTTTAAATGGAGTAAAGAATGTCAACAGGCATGGATTAAAGTAAAACAAATATTGAAAGAATCAACATTTTTAGTACATTTTAACAATAAATATCCGATTAAATTAAAATGTGACGCTAGTCTAGTTGGAATAGGTGGAGTATTGATGCATTCGTGTACACTGACTGAGACTGAAAAGAAGTATGCACAAATTGATAAAAAGCCATAATTTTTTGTTTACAAAAATTTATATGGTGTTCATTTTATTTTAGAAACAGATCATAGACCTTTAATATTTATATTTGAGAATAAAAAAGAACTTTTAGTTGTTGTAGCAAGTAGATTGCAACGATATGCAGTTATTCTTGCTGGAAATAATTATGAAATTAGGTACATAACATCAAAACAGAATATAATTGCTGATAGTCTGTCTCGTTTATCAATTAAAGATGATCAACAACAAAAAAATGCTGAAATATCACACGTTTATTTTGTAACAGAAAACTTAATAAAAATGTTATTAGTAGAGAAAACACAAAATGATAACATATTAAAGAAATTTTTTGAATATCGTATGAAAGGTTAGCCTAATGTAAAAATACTAATCGAATTACGACCTTATTTTTTGTTATTCTTCGCTTCGTTATTACAAAGTGTAAGTTTTCTTCCTAGGGACACAACATACATCAACTATTAAGTAAAAAGCAATTGATGAAGGACATTAAAGTTTATATGTTCACATCATATTATATAAATTTTACAATTTCCAATGGACTTTCACCAATCATTATTAACATTTAATTAAATCATTCTCAAGATTCTGATTGGTTCATATACCATCATCTGATATTTATGTGCTATGATTGGTTGTTTTACAATTTTCTTCTGTATTATGATTGTTCTATTAGGTGATACGTTCCTTGCACCTTGATTGGTAAATTATCCTATAACCATTGTAATAAATACTTGTATACAGAAACAAAAATGATCAAATAGATTTTATGAAAATACTGTGATATCTACATTATACCCATGTTTATATATTTTCAATACTAAAAGAGTTAGAATAATATTCTAATTGAAATAGTTTTGAATGCATTGCAAACGTTATGAAAAATATATGTCGCAACGCAAATTGACAATAATATCATCAGCTCTTGATATTGCATACGTTCCAATTAACAAACAATCAACGTTCACTATGTTGTACTTTATTAGACATTAAAATAAGTTTCTTTCATTAAAATTATTAGTATAATTAAATGACATAGAGGCAAGTGTTTTGAGCTGCTATAATGTGAATGTATCTTATTAAAAATATTACCATAAAATACTGTAATAAAACGCATTCATTATGTACACAACCAGTTCGTGAGATAAAATTTATACCAATATTTCCAGTAACAGCTGCATCAGCTAATGCAGGATTATTTTGTTTTAGCAATGATAACTGTTGAGGATTTGACATGACCAAATCTTTGAGATATTCAGGATCATAGTTAGAGCGTTCACTTACAGCTACATCCTTCTGTACCGTTTCCGGTATTTCAATACTAGAGAAATCTAAGGACGTAATTGCTTCCTCCAAAACTGAAAGATAAAAAAATTTCTCTAAAATTATATTGTATAAAGTATATTTTAAACTACTATAGTTTCAGAAAACTAATCGTCGTACCATGGAAACCATGGAAGTAATATATGCAGACATTGGCTCTTTTCCAATGGGAAAATTGTTTAAAAAATTTTTTACGCTAAGTTATTAAGAAAATGTGTTGAATATTATCACGGTCAATTGTGGTCCAAAGACCGGTGTGGCATTAAAAAAAAATTTTATGCCACGGCCACATGTTACTAAAAGTAATTAAATCGAATTATGACATCATGATAAGACTAACAATTATTTTCAAATATTTATCAATTTTATTTGAGTTATTTCAGAATTTTTAATACACATATTTCTTAATTGTTTTCTCTTGCCATAAATTTTGGTATTCCTTATTCTATTTTATAATTAAAAAATATTGTTTACGTTAACAAAAACATTAAATTATTATATGGAATTTGTTTTAAAAAAATTAACCATCCAAAGAGTACACAAATTTAGTTGATTTTTATAATGAGTTAATATGTACGATTTTCATGATAAAATATTTTAAAACAGCACTTCTCCTTCTTCTGGTGCCCCATGTCCTTGATGCGTTTGCAGGTTTTAGTGTTCTATTTTCTGAAGCTTCCATCAACTCTCCAATTTCCTTTATTCATGTACAATCTATTATGTTCATTATCCATCCGAACTTTCCTTTGCTTCTGGTCATTTTCCTTCTTATCCTAGTTTGTAAATATGCGGTATTCTTCTCCACGAATTATGTGACCGAAATACGCATTTTTACTTTTCTGTACGATATTTCACAGTTCTCTGCTAACTGCTTCTCTTTTTAAGATTTTCGCATTTGTTACTTTTTCGGTCCAAAGCGTCTTCGACAGTTGTTTCAAGAACCACATTTCTATTCCCATTAGTTGCTTTTTTGATATCTTTTTTATTCGCCATGTTTCCACGCCGTATAGTAGTACCGGCCATATGTAACAATTAATGACCTTTAACCTTATAGGTAAAGAGAATTTTGGTTGCTGAAATACATTACTGAGTCTTCTGAATACATCTTTGGCTATTCCACATCAGATCCTGATTTCTTTCTCACAATCGAATCTGTAATTGATTAAATATTTGTCCGTTTATATATAGTGCCGCGCCCGCAATTAAATTTTGTCTTCGGCACATTACTTTTAACCCCAAATTCCTGCACTATCTTGTTTAGTTGTCTATCAAATATTTAATTCCAACATTCTCATTCGTTAATGCTATCTTAAAAATCTTTTCCAGATGGAGTTAAATAAAAGCTGCGATAATACACACCCCGTGTTACACCTTTAAGGATTTGAATATTCGAAGTTTCTAATCTTCCATCAATACAAACTTTAGTTTCTTGTTTCCAGTATAAATTTTTCATCTATGCCGATTTCTTGAAGAATTTCTATTACTGGCTGGTGTCTAATGATATCAAACGCTTTTTTATATTCTGTGAAGCATATGTTTGCATTGTCATAATAATCCTGTAATAATATCTTCATTGCAAATATCGCTTCTCCTGTTCCTTGATTCTTACGAAAACCAAACTATTTTTCTCCAGTTTGTTCTTCACATCTGTTCAGCACGAATTTAAATATATGAATATGTCCGTTTGTTTTCATGTAATTTAGATGGATTGAAAAATGAAACTAGTTAAAAACGATATAAGTAAACATATGAATACTCTACATATGGTAAACATGCATTGTTTATTTACAATTAACTTTAAACACTAAGAATATCTACGTTTTTTTACTTAAAATTTTCGTCATAATACTTTAAAGAACTATATAATTTACTTATTTTTAAAACTTGACTATACAGTCCCGAGTCTTAAAATATTCAACCAATAAGATGACCATTTTTTTTACTCATGAATTAGATGTTATAAACGGTTATATTATAAATTACTATTAAAAAACTTTATTTGGCTCAACTGTATATTTAAAAAAATACACGTAAATCAATCAACATTAAAATCATGAATATGTATCATATTTTTGATTTTTACTCTTGTTTAAGTTTACGTGTACAGTATTTTACAAATGTTCTATTTCATCATCGGTGTTTTTTTTTTCGCCCAAATGTTGTATAATTTCCACATTCTGAACATTGCGAGTCATAGGTAAATATTTGAGAACCAACAAATATTGGTTTCTAATTTTATCAACACAATTTAAACGAGAAAAGAAACCATGGTAATAGGACTGTTTAATTATACGATTATAAATCCAAAAATTAATATTTCTAATTAATACTACGTTACAGACATGTATACTCATCCATGTCGGATGTACTAAATGCACACTGTTGTAAAACACATATATATACATATATTTACCAGTTGAAGCGGATGATTTCACTTCTTTTTCTACGCTAGCAGGTTTACTTGACGATGACTCTATCGTTACAATATCGCCATCGTTGATTCCGTAACTTTGTAAAGATTTAGTTTCATCAAGTAACGTTACACCTTGATACTTTATCATCATATTATTTACTAGTATGCCTGATTCAGCTGCGCAAAAAATTTTAAATGTATGTAAATCTAGGTCACCATGAACATCCATGACAAACGGTTCGTCTGACAATGTTACTACTGTTACACGCATATCGAATAACTAGATTATTTATTAAAAATACAGATGAAAAAGTTTTAATATAGAATTATATCTTGCAATGTCATCAACAAACCATGCATAAAAAGTTACTCGTTCTTTGTAAATACAAAACAAAGCAAATGACAATGTCGCCAAATTAAACGTAAAACACTATCTGACAGTCGAAAAATATCGCAATTCCACTAAAAAGACAAAATTGCTACGCAGTTTTAAATGCATATTGCTTTCCAGTGACTACAAATAAGCATTAAATTATTTACATTTTTGTACATGAATTACTTTTGGTACATTTTTGAATTAATACATATTCTTGATTTAAGAAACAGAAAGGTCCGTTCGTTTACTCTAATAATCTAGATCTCAATATACTAAAACTAACTCTGCAAACACAAACATTATCATATAGCATAATTTGTATGGTACCATTATGAAGCCAAAGAATTTTTAAATATATATTAATACAAAAATTAAAAGTATTATTCCGCGGTTTTTAAATATGCAACTACAAAAAAATAAATTGTATTTTAAAATAATGAATTTATGGATATATTAAAATGTATATTGTACTGACATGGTCCGATGGTCCGGCTAATCTTGCTAAAAATTAAAATTATAAATGAAACACTAGCTAAAAGCTGTCTGTCCATAAATAAATTATATATAATCCAGAGAAAGAAATTGTTTGGTTGAAATTAAGTCGATTTTGGTCGAAATGATTTATCAAAAAGCTAATTCTATTGCTAGTTACTCCTATTAAAATTATGTCAGATGTCAGTTTCAATGTTGTGTACTTTTAATTTTGTTTTGTTAAAATGTTAATTTTTATTCATATGTTCATGTAATATACTCTTAGAAGCTTAAATTACTTTCAAAATGGTATGCGTTATTTTTATTTATAATTAAAAAAGTAAACAATGCAGACGTTTAAATATATTTTATACAAAAATGGCTTCCCCTTTAAATAGTTTATTTTTATATGTGTATTTTTTATTTTACGTTATTTAGTCGTTCACTGAAAAAATTGGACAGTTGATGCATCGTCCGAATGACGATTTAGTTTCCAAAGATGATGTATCTCCGTGGTTAAAATACACTGGCAGGATTTTGGGAGTTGTCGCTGGGTCAGGTATTTTAAATTTTGTATGCTGATTATTGATAATTTTCAGAAGTGAATACTATCATTAAATAATTGTAATGAACTCTCATATTCTGTCTATTATTTTCTTCTGAGGTATTTGTGTTTTATAATTATTTTTAACATGACCTACTTATTGATATTTTAAAAATAATTTCCAATTAAATTTAATATCAAACAGTTAACTTAATTCATCATAATATAAACGTTTTTATCCTGTGAATGTGTTTTTTAATTCTTACAGTTGCACTGTTGTTGGGATTTATGGAATGTTTTTTTAGTATATTATTGAATTTTCAAGGTATGTTGGCTGGAATATGGCAGATGTAAGTAATTTTGAAGCATACAGAAATCAAATTGCACAGTGTGAATTTCGTAATGATATAAATCCTGATTTCGTAATGTTTTATGTCAACAGATTGGCAGCATTCACAGTGTTAGTGATTGAAGCACCGTTTTGTTGTTTGTTCGTTGACCACGTTCAAGATGCAAGTAACTGGGTGGACAAACGTCCACATTGGCATAGGGCCGCCTATTATATGATGTACGTTTTCATATTCAAATATATTTATATATAAGTATTAAAAAGACTGTTTAAAAATATTAATTTAGGTAAATAGTTTTTATTTAATGATATGTTTTGCATACTTCATATTTTTAAATTAACTTTTTGAAAATACTATACTAAAATAATTTTATGTTACACTAAAGGTAAAAAAATTATCGTTTTTATCGTGAATAAAAATTAATGTGATTAGGTTTAGATAGTATTTTGTGTGCATTTTCTTTTAAAAGAGAATATGGAATGTATAAGTATCATTCAGAGGAAATTTGAAAATTAAATGTTTTTTTACGTACTACAATTTTTTTGTTACATGTAATAAATTTTATGGAATTATTTCGAATAAATGTTTAATGGAATTATTTCGAATAAATGTTTAATGGAATTATGATATTAAAGTAGTGTTAAACGTGTCCATAATATAAATTACATTATATAAATTAAATAAAAGCATTCAAAAAATTTAATAATGCACATTAAATTATGTATATATATATATATATATGTATGTGTATATATATATATGTATGTATATATATATATGTATGTTATTACTGAATCGAAATTATTATACATCAAGTGTATCTCGTTCATTATATTGTATAAGAGATTGTTTAATATATGCTTTTTTGGTGTTATTTTATTTATAAATAACACATTTATTATATATTACTGAATCGAAATTATTATACATCAAGTGTATCTCGTTCATTATATTGTATAAGAGATTGTTTAATAGATGCTTTTTTGGTGTTATTTTATTTATAAATAACACATTTATTTTTATCATTAAAAGAGTTGAGCGTCGCAAGATAGGAATTGTTTATTTGGTTTAAATAAGATCGATAATGTTATTAGTAAATTTCCTTTTTAAATGGAATGTTTCACAATATTTTGTTCTTACCTCAA
This sequence comes from Coronaproctus castanopsis, assembly GCA_032883995.1. Lineage (NCBI taxonomy): Eukaryota > Metazoa > Arthropoda > Insecta > Hemiptera > Monophlebidae > Coronaproctus > Coronaproctus castanopsis. The sequence goes on from CM065053.1 coordinate 139,236,275, forward strand.
ATTAATACATCAATTTTTTACTATCATTATTATTATAGAGTTGCTCTGCCACCAATTTATTTTGATTTTGGATTTAGTACCTTCGTAGGATGTGGTTTAATTTTTGGTACGGGCATTTTATACGGGATGATGGCAATTGGTAAAAAGTAAGTCATGCATTCATAAAATTGTTCATTTATTTAATTAATCACCGTGATTTAGTCCCTTTTTTAATTGTGTGATATGTCCTTTATTTGCGTATACTTTTGTTCGTTTACAGTTAATGTATTATATAATTTTAATATCATTCGGTCATTATAAATGTTATTTTATCTGTAAATAGCTGTTTACTTCTGTATAACATGTATAATTCCTGGGCATCTAGTAATTTTGTTAATAAACCATATATAACATTATTTCTGTATGCTGAAACTAACGTACATCTCATATTTTTTTCATTTTCTAAAGAAAAACGGATAAAAATTTTGTCGAAAGACAAATTGAGTACATAAGAAACATTAAATTTAGACTAGCGTTCAAGTTCAAAGCTCATCCAGATAGATTAATCCATGTGCTCATACTTGAAATTTTATAAATTTGCAAATTTCAGTTTATTAATATCGCTAAAATATATTTCTCGAGTTTAATTTGGCGTATCTAAAATCCAGTTGTTTTTTTTTTATCAAGAACCCTGTTGCACTATGTAGATTTTTTCAATATGTAATAAATTATTGAAGTTAGTTGAAATAACTCATTATTTACGTTTCGTTGTTTTTTCCCCTATAAGTCTGAACTAATAGAAATCAAATAGGAAAGATTAAAATTTTGTTCAGCATCTCGACTAAAAAGCTAATTACTTATCACGAATATAATTTTCCTGTAATCGTCAAATTATTAAATTGTGTTTATATTCGTATATTTGCCAGATTTAGGTTATTTTAGTTGCCGTCCAAGTTTAATTATTCTTGACACGGTATTAATGTGACGATATATGTACTAACTTCTACGAGCATATAACGTAAAATGATTCATTTATATGGGAATGTAAAAATTAACAATATGACAAATTTATTCACTTCTTAGCGTAACCCCTATCTACTTTACATAATTTGGTTTAAGTCCAGCGAATGATAAATTGCAGTCTTAATGTTTTGTATATAACTTGTATTGGTTTTTTATTGATTTAAAAATATAACAAATCTTGGAAGCGCATTTTAACCGATTTTTATGTAAAAACATCAGAGGAACTCGTGCAGATATGGCGGCCGCTGCTTCCTCCCCTGGTACGATTCCGCAAAGCGAACATCGCGCTACACTGATGGAAGATCCGGACGTATGGCGTCCAGCCTAAATTGTACGGAATAACATACGTATATATTTTTAAAATGGAACGCCATCACGCTTAAATAACTAATGCATGCATTTTATTATCGGACCGCATCAGCCTATTCTTACGTTTCTCTTCATGAATTTAATTTGTTGGGATTATTCGTTACATCGTTCTTCTATTTATTTTGTTTTCCTAAATTTAATTTTGAAAGATTGCAGAATTTAGTAGAATGAAAGCCATCATATTGCGTACATACGATGTAGTTATTAGTATGATGCTTCATATATATATATATATATATATATATATATATATATATATATATATATATATATATATATATATATATATGATAGATTAAAAAATTATACGTATATTGTTATATATATTGGCACGCGTGTGTCTGTATATGTGCCTAATGGAATTGTTCGAGTAAAGGATTTTATTTTTAAATTGATTTTTCTATTTACCGCAGTTTCGATTGTACTAAATTTAGATTTTCATTTTAAAGAATATTCCAATTCTAATTATATTTCTATACTTTTTCTTTATTTTTATTTTTTTATATTTCAAACTGCTACTTACAACTGTTCAAGCTACAATTAAAAAATATACATATTTCGAACTCATCATCAGTATTTAAGAGCATGCTCTGTTGTCGTAGCTAGCCAATCATTTTCTTCTACTCCTTCCTGTTGTCTGCTATATTCTTCATCTCTATACGTTATTTGCATTATTTCTTTTACTTGATCGATCCACGTCATTCTAGGCCTTCCCCTTCTTTTTCTTCTTTCCAATTTTCCTTCGATTATGACCTTCATGAATATGCCGCAGTATGTGCCCTAGAAGTCTTCGCTGTATTGTTTCTATTAGTTTCATTTTTTCATTTACCATTACCAAAACCTTCGAATTTATTTTCTTCTTTGTCCACGAGATCTTCATATTACTGGTGACTGAAATGCCGAAAGGTGATGTCAAATTTCATGGTTGAACAATTTAAACTGCTACTTAAAAGAATTTTTCCGGTTATTCGTTGATGGAATTAAATTCTAATTGAGGATCGCCAACCTTAGTGGAAACGTCAGTTGGATATATACATATATTTTATTATTATTATTTTTTTAATAAAAAGATTTTACATTCGTGTTAACGTTGATTTCTCACATCAATTTAAAAAAAAAAAATTGTTTCCCATAATTGATTTACTATTAAAACAAGAATACAATAATCTATATAATTGATTCTGTTTTACGCGTTCGGACCAAATTTTGGTTTGAACGTATTTTTTACGTTCATTATTCGTACAGAGTATTTTAAACTTTTGTATAGTGTTTTAAAATTTTTCGTTATATTATTAGGGATTTTTAAAAACTGTCCAGTCGTTCGTCAAATCGCGGAGAACTATTCGATAATAATGTCGGTGTAACTTGTAAAAAAAAAAAATAGTATATTTAAATTAAGTATACGATGTGTTCTTATGTTTATGTTAAAATAATACGTACACATTTCAAATCTCCGTTAAGTAAAATATGTGTTTAGTTCAAAATTTGTAATTGTTCCGAATTCTTAAATCGTGTACTAGTTAATTACGACGCACGTTTTATTATAATTGAAAAAGGTAAATAGAAAACTATTACATAATTACGTGGACGATCAAATCAGGTAATCTCCATAATTTGATTTTTAAATCGGATAATTGGAAATATACTTGTTTATCTTTTCGTACGTATTAGCGTGCATGTGTTCATCACTTAACGTATTTCATTGCTCGCACAAATATTCATTGGCTGATATATATGTATATAACGTGTATTTTACTTCTGCTGCTTAAATAGATCATTCTTTCAAGTATATCGAATGTGACCGAGGTGCGTGTTGCAGTCGAGACTTACAAAATTAGTTAAATATAATGTAGAAATTTTGATACGTATTTTTCATTTTGCCCCGAAAAACCATTCCTATCGACATGCGTGATTATGTCATTATTGTGTTATTTAGTTGAATGTATAAAAAAACACATAGTGTACTTATGATAGTTGTATTTTCAATTACTACACATATGTATATATCATTGTTTGTACGGTATAGGTGTAATATCGTAAAGTAGGTTATAATTTTGAACATTTTACGTTTTATTTATAGAGCATCGAGGGAGGAAATGGGTACCAATGCTTCTACTATATTTGGTAATAATATGCAGTCGTATCCGCCGGCGCACTCATCTTCAAATATTGCAGGCAGACCAAACCCTAACCCTTTCGACAGCGGAGTGTAACTATGTATCTATTAGAATAAGTAAGGCTTTATCATTTGTTGAATACAAGAAGCAAAAATAAGGTTATCGCAGCTGCGCTATTTTTATTTTAAATACGTATTCGATTTTTTATTGGTTTTTAAACATTTTAAACCCGAAAAACTTGAATTTTTTGAAAATACACGCGTCGTGTTAACGATATTAATTGAGTTTTTCAAGAAATTCAACTAGTTTTTATTGCTTAACGTATATTTACATTATAAATTCACGTTTAACAGTTTAATCGTTCTCTATGATAGCGTGTGCGCGCATGTTCGTGTGTGTGTGTGTGCGCGTGTCATAAGTCATATATATGTGAGAAATTCATATTTTAAATTTGAATAAGTCCGGCTAGTGCATACGCAATTTACACATAACCCGTGTATATACGTGTAAGACTTTACGTATATAATTGCAGTTTGATTTATCTAAATATATGTAAACAAACATGTGTATGTTGTGTCTAAGAAAGGCGATAGATACTTATATTTGTTTTCTTCTCGGTTCATACGGTAGTTGATTCTTTAATATTCAGGTGTATTTTCTAAATTGTGAAAAAAAAAATCTAATTTTACACATTTTTAATACTTGCGTACATATTCTTTCATTCATTAGTTATGTATAAAATCATTATTGTCGAGACGTCTATAGACAGCCACATCTTTTAAGAATGATTTTTTCTGCTAATATAGATTTATATATATATATATATATATATAATATATTTGTAGTAATGATATATATATATGGGGGGTGTATGTAGTAAGTACAAACAATCTCTAATTGCATTAATTTTCTATGTAAGCTTAAATTTTACATTTTATTTTACGTTTAATTTTTCTTCTTACTTGATTAATGTTACATTCTACGCAACAATTAATCTTTTTAATTATTTTCCTTTATAAATCTGGTCTACATTCGCTATTCTAAACGTCCTTCTCCTTCAGCTGTAGTTGTTGCAAATTTCGTTTGAAACTAAATAAAAATATTAATCTTTGTACGATTAAATTTATTTCGTATTATCGAAAAATGGAAAATAATAAAATAGGAAAGTTCGATATTTTACAAGTTTGCTTGTTCTAGAATTGTACTGATTAATTATCGTAAATTAGAACGAAACGCGTAAAACATTTTTATTCGTTATGTATTAATCGAATTTAATAGACAAATTTTGAAATTTTTTTGGGATAATAAAGGAAAATTGAAAACAAGCTTTATTAAAAGTTAATTTTTAGCTACGAAAACCAAAAATCGATACTCGTAATTGATTTACAAACTTAGATTCCGGAACGTAACTATTAAAAGTTGAATACGAATAGAATTGTATAAAATAAATCGAATGTATGAATATTATATATAATTACATTGTCCCCGAAATACAAATCTTTAAAAATGTATTACTTCGATGATTTAAATAAAATAATATGAAAAAAAAATAAATAAAGCGACTTTTTACACCTGTTCTTTTAAGTACGACATTTTTATTGAAATAATTACGTTATTATAAAATCTTAGTAAATAATGATGATGATGATAATAAATCGTCTAAATTATTTGCCACTGTTACCAGCGATGACGTTTTCTTCGTTGGGTATTTTGTATATTAATCGTATTATTCGTTTATTGAATTTGAAGCTTCTCGCAATGATGCTCTAATTCCGGTATACATTAAAGTGAGCATATTTACATTTTGAACGTCTATATCGTTTGTATAATTTTATTTTCATTTTCGGGTAACAAGTTTATTCCATCATTCGGATGTATCGAGTATGTAATGCAAATCAAATAATACGTGCATATACATATATATATATATATATATATATATATATATATATATATATATATATATATATATAATGCCGCTTGTTCCTAACGATTAACTATATTTAAGTATAACCTTTAACTGCTTTATTTTCTGTGCAGCTACAGTTGCATATCAGCGTATTCCCCTTATTGATTTCGGGTCCTGTCAGGTACATATTCATCCTAATTGAATATAAAGTATGCATTGAAAGATGCTGATTTAGCTGTTAATTTGTATTTAATATAAAATTACATTTGTTTTAGTTGCACAGATTAAAAGTAATAAGTTTGCGATGATTATATATATATATATATATATATATATATATATATATATATATATATATATATATATATATGTCCCGTGTATTTATATAATTTAATTTATAAAGTAATTATAGAATTTATAAAACTATAAACGATATTATATTTGGTTTTATTATTAGCCACATTCCTAAATCTTTTCTTTCTTTTTTTTTTCTTTTTTTTTATTTACCGAAAAATATAAAACTAAATAATCGTTTAATGTAAAACTTCACATTTCATTTCATTATCTCGTTGATTGATTATTATCGTTCGTATCTCTTTATTATTAACGTAATTGCATTTGCTTTTATTTTATTATTATTATTATCATTATTGCGCTTTTTATTAATTATTAAAATATTATTAAAAAATTATCTTTTATTAATATTCCGTTCGAAAATCATTTCATTCCTCTTTTATTACTTTCGATTATTTTCGCTACTGTTAAATAATTTTTTATTTACGATAATTTTTTAAACACGTTAATAAAATCATCTATTTCTGTCGTCTATTTTCCGATTTCTATTGTAGTTTCCGTACGTTAATGTTTGCTTATTTAATTCAATTATTTTTTTTTGGCTATGCAGAATAATAACGAATTTGTAAAATTTATTCTGTAATAATTAAAAAATTGTAATGATGTTTGAAAATATACGGATTAAACTACTAACATTTATATTTCATGAAGTACTTTTTTTTAACGCGTTTTATTATATTTTTAGAAATTATTTCTTTGAAATACGTTACATTGAAGGTGCCCATGATTTATTTCTACGCAATTTAGCTACACGATGAGATGGAAATATATAGAATCAACCACAAGTACGAAATTCTAAAAATATTCAGCAAAAAAATTAATCGCTAATAGCGGATAAAAATAGATTATAGAGTAAGTGTTTGTCTAAAAAAAATGAACGATTCTGTTACAATAACGTTTCGCACTTACCTTTATTTTATACTTTTATTTCAGTGTTTATTTTTATAACGAAATTTAAAATTTATCGAATTAAATTCGGTAAAACCTTTTTAACATTATTATTGCAAAAAAGTAGAACAAGTCTATGTTATTATATACGAGGTATCGTTAATTTTCTCAAAAAGATACATCGTGATCAAAAATGGCGAATACAAGATTCATCATCATCATTTCTTTAATCTTAGGGCCGTTATTCTTCATGATAACCCTTTTCCAGCGATACCGGTCTTCGGCAGCTCGCTTCGGTTCCTCAAATTTTCCACTCCAGCGTCCCTTATCAAATTTGCTACGAATGTACTTTTCGGTCTTACACAAGTTCTTTTTCCTATAATTTTGCCTTCTAGTACGTCTCTAAGTAGACCATTACGATGCAGGTTAAGTTTCATTATTTTTTTCAGTTCGCGTAAAATTGTTTATCGGTTATGAAATTCATAATTTTCGGAACGATAAAACAGCATGTATTATTAGACTATTTTCTGTATAATTTTTTTTTCTTTGTTTCTTTTAGACAACCGTGGTACATAATCCAGTTTAGGCGCGTTTTCTTTATTCTGTTCATAAGTTACCTTTTTTTTTCCAATCTGTTGGAGTACCTGTTCACTGGTTTTCTTCTGTGTCCAACTTATTCTTTTACATTTCGAACGCCGGCAACTTATCTATATTTCTCTTATTTAAGGTTCATATTTCTATACCATAAAAGAGCTATGGAGCTTACGCACATTTTTAGTAGTCGCTTGCTTAGGTTAACGGCAGGTACTTTTACTTTAGTAGACTTTGCATGTCTTGGAAAACATATTTCGCTAGCCCAAATAGGAAATTAATGTCACTGTCACAGCGTAAACTCTTGTACTAGTTCAACTTTTTTTCCTACCGATTTTTAAGTGAACAGATCGCGGTCTCGTATTAATTATAAGTGTTCTTGTTTTAGTCGCATTAATTTCCACGCCTATCGTCTTTCCTACTTTATTTAAGGGCTGTATCATTATTCGGAGTATTTTAGGAGATCCTGCAATTACTGCTTGGTGAATACCAGATTATAAGATAGAAAAAAAATTACCCGAATAAATCAAATATAAAATAATATTTTATTTTAAACGGAAATTCGTGTAAAAAGCAATCAGTACGTGTTGTTTGTTTTCGTTGTACCGGTATAATATCACTACCAACGGTGCTAAGAATTAGGACGAGAGAGTAAGTTTGTCAAGTCCAGGGGTCTTTCGTAGTGATACTTTTTTTTTGAGACATTGAAATACGTCTTCCTGTGAGAATTTTATAACGTGCTGAGACTGATATGGCTCCTTCAACGTATTCTATATATAGATGGAACGTTGTTCGTCATAAGCGGGATGTAGGGTAAAGAGACCGTACTAAGGTGTTCCGCGAAGGCATTATTAGCTTTATCTTTATCCGATTTGCTTCTATATCGAAAGGTTGATTGACGACTGTCCCAGTAATTTTTTTGTTGTATACCACAGTGATTTGTTATTTCCGTTCAACGACTGTAAAATTCGTGTAGAAAGCAATCAGTACGTGTTGTTTAAACGAAAATTGCAATTATAAATTATCATACACGTTATCAACTTTCGATATATAAGTTTTTAGCGTAAAAATTGATAAAAGAAAATATGTAAAGGAAATGAATAAAGTGATATATATATATATATATATATATATATATATATATATATAAAATTGGAACATTCTATGTCTTCTAAACGCCTCTTAATATCTATTAGCGTCAGCATTTGTGAAGATCGTGTACCGTATAGAGAGGACTGCGATTGAAAGTGTTATATATTCGACTTTACGAACAATTTTACCTTATTATTTGTGTTTATTCGCTAAATTTGTTGTAAATAGTAATTTGTAACTGAGGAAAAATCGAGTATTTATCATTTATCGTTTGGTCATATCTTAATGTAATAGATCGGATTTATGCAAAACGGTATTATTTCTCTGCTCAAAATTTCGCTAAATAATTTCAATAAATCAGTTCTAAATTAGGCAACAGTGAAAATGTGACGGCATAGACTTCGTTTAAAAAGTAACAAATGTAAATTTGAAATAAAATTTCACGCGCTGAAATCAATCAGATATATTTATACGACGTCAAAACACAATTTACCTAATTACGATTTTAAAGTTTTCGATATAGTTAATTATTGCATTTATAATTTTAATCGATAAGACGAAATTTATTTTCCAGATGTATTTTCTCGATAGTGACGTTAATATTACGTCAAAAAATTCCCTTCAACATTATTGTTGCTAATAGATCCTGATGAACGATGTCAATTGTATGTTCTAAAAATCCTGCTTGACAATACAAATGTTATAACGCAGATGCGCACGCATATGATGTCATGTGCCACTCCCTTTTCGTGATAATTAAAAATTACGTAATGATGTAAATGTAAAACGCGTATATTTGGCATTATATTAAAAAGTTATAATAATATTTAATAAATGTACCGGAACAAATGCCCTCTCCATTTATGAAAGTAACTAATAATATAAACTGGTAAATAATAAATATACAAGATATAAATAGTATTGATGGTCAGACAAAAAACCATCACAAATGAAAAGCGGTAATTTAAAAAATAATGAATATAAGTTTAATTATATAACGAATATGTAATATCATTTATAAGTAATAGAAACGAAAGCAAACAAATTATTAATAACGTTATGAAAATAATACATTATGCTTAATGCGTCGATGCTTATACTTAGTATATCTAAAATAGTTCCCTGGAATCGTAATTTCCTATTGCTGGAAGTAAATTATTACGGTGCACACTACAACTGAGAAAAAATTTTTGGGATAGTTTGAGGATATAGTCTTTTACATATGGTATCTGCAGAGCACTATGCATATTTGAAATTTTAGTGTATACGGGGACATTGAGGATACATCTAAGACATCGATTTTGGACTAATTGCAGTCTATTAAAACTAGCATTTGAGACTGAAGACCAAACTGGACAAGAATATGTTAAAATAGGCCTAATGATCGTAATGATGCAATGCAGTTCACAGTCGAGCACTTTAGCAACTACACTTTGGCGACATAATTTGTATGTACGTATGTCTAAAGTATCCGCGCTTCCCTTTCCTTCTTATATACACCAATTTAGTTTTCTCGAACGTGTTAGTACTTCCGCATTCGCGATAAAATATTTTAGACATCTGAACGATCAGCCTACATTTCAAGTACCGTTATTTTATATTTTAATGTCCTAAGTGTCCAACTGCAATATACCTTGGAATAATACTAACCGGACATAACGCTATACAACGGACAGACTTAACCGGATGTTTAGAACTTTCTTAGACATCAGATTTTTCATTTTACTGCTTGATTTAAATTTGTTTTATATTTCGCGCAGAATTTTTTCAGCGTTGATAAATATTAATTTAATTTTTTGTTTTATTAATATAAAATTTATATTTCGCCTTTTTTGTCATATCTCGGTAATAAAATTTATAAAAAATTTATTCCGTCATCATTATTATTATTATTAATATTTTAAATTCGGTAGATAAAAATGACATTAAAATCGAAATAAAACTCATTTTTTTTATTAAAAAAAAAAAATTAAAATATAACTTGTTTATTCTTCAGAACTGGTAAATAATTTTGTTTTTCGATTTTAACTTTATTTTTATTTTTACACGAAAAAAATATATTTCTTCGGTAGCGTTAAAAAAATTTGTATTCTAAAAAATGAATGATATTTAGTTTGTTTTTTTTTTTTTTTTTTTTTTTTTTTTTTTAATTTACGTGCCTTATACTGCTACTAAGGCCAGAGGCACGTATGGATAAGTAGATTAAAGGAATGAGAAGCGGATGGAGTGTACAGTAGGATTTCGGTTAGTGATGAAGCAAATCCAGCAGCAAGACGATGGGTTGCGTAGGAAGGACGTGATAACAGGATGTGAGGAATAGTAAGAGGGCAGCTGCAGGAATCACGGAAAGGTGCACTCTGGTTTAGAAATAAGTATTTATGGGTAAAAAGTGTATGCCCACTGCGTACGCGGAACAGGGCGACTTCATATTTTCTGTTCGTGGTGTACCACCCAGTTTGCCTTCGTTCGATCCGCCGTAAATTGTGGTAGTTTTGAAAATCTTGCAGTTGAACGGCTATTCAGCTGGTCGCGTACCTGATCCATAAAATCCGTTGTTGGAATTAGTAGGCTTGGCGCTGGAGTTAAGATAGCGGACGCTTTAGCTGCTTTATCGACCACATTGTTTAAACTGCCTCTTTATGGCCCGGTATCCACATCATTACTATTTCTTCTTTATAAAATGCGACCTGAGTCAACATTTTTCCAACTAAAGGATGTTGTGATTTGTGCTTATTCTGAAGACATATAGAGCTGAGAGAATCGGTACAAATGAGGATCTTGCATTTGAGTTCCGAGGCGGCAATTTCGATAGTCAACACGCTAAATATCTCCGGAAGAGGACATCGTACGATATTATTACAGTAGAGGATTGCACATTCGCACGATTGTTTACGTTTGGCTGCATCGGTGTAAATAATTTTGTGTTCATTGTATTTACGAGCTGCCATTTGAATTCACGTATGTACGAACTGGATGACTTATTGTATTGCGAGAGAAGAGAAGTATTATAAATGATTGGACTGAATAGGTGTGTAGGGATGATAAGAGGATTAATGGAATCAAATAGAGGGAGGGAAACAGATTTAAGCTCTTAAGTATAGAATTAGTTTGTTCGTAATATAGGAGTGAGGAACACGGTATATTATGATTGATTAATGAGGATGCGGACGACATTGAGTAGATTAGGTGTTGCATGCAGATGCGCAAGGGAGTCGAGTAAGAGGAAATGCTCGTGGAGATCAATGGGAAGTTCTAATGCATCATAAAAGAGAATAGCACAATAGCACCTAGTGCCAATCGCAACGCCGCATAGTGAACCGTGTTGAGCGAATGTAGAACTATTTTCCTTCCCGACGAGTATGCGGGAAAACCGTAATCACATTTCGACTTAATAATAGCACGATAAATTCTCAACAGAGACGTTTTAGCAGCTCCGTACACCGTGTGTGAGAGTTTCTTGATGATGTTAAGTCGATTTACATGGTGTCGCCAATTTAGTTTTTCGTCAAAGATAAGACCAAGATATCTGATTTGGTCGACCGTTTGAGATGCACATTGGCGAGAGCAACGACTAGATGACGTTGACATTTTCATATTTAGTTTTGCCGTTTTCTGATCGGCCTTATTTGTTTATTTAAAAATTATTACGTTCTTACGAGTATTTTTAAATAATTTACAACAGTTGGGAATGTGATTTAAACAAAATAAACAACAAACGAGTATTTAAAATCATTTAAATTTTAATATGTCAAAAGAGCACAGAACTAATTAAGCCATTATCAAGTAGGCGTTAAAAAAATACATAATATAACATATATTGAAATATATAAAAATCAAAAAACAAAAAAAATAAAATGATAAAATGTAAGAAAATACTTAATTTAGATATAAAATATTGCAAAAAATAGCAAAAGGAAAACAGTTTTATATAAAATAATTTAATAGTGAAATTTAGTCATTTTAAATACTATTTTGTTGTTTATTTTTTTCTCGTTTGTCTTACTATAGTTCTTATTTATTTCTTTTTGAGCGTAGATTATTGTCGATTGTTTTTCAGTCTTTAGGTTATTATTAGATGGTACGAAAAAATATTATAACATTGAGGGTTCGTAGTCTTATAGACTTTATACGTTTAATTTCTTCTATTCATTACAGGCAACGTTTTGTCACTGCAGCTATTGTGTCCTGTTAGTAGCTAGTGTCTGCAGTTTTTGATATTTACTTATATTCGAGAGATTGTATACATTATTCATTATAAATGTTCTTGGTCTTCCTCTTTGCCTTTCGCCCGTAACTTCACCCTCTTTTTGTAATTTTTATAATTATTATGTCTTATCCTAACAGTTTTATGTTCCGTGTGATTTATTAAAATTATTTTTTCTTGTATCTCCTAGGATTTCTTTTTGTTTGCTTTCGTTTCTTTAGGTTTTAATTATTCTAGGGATAGAATTTAGTTTTATTTCCTGCGCTGTTTAATATTGATTTCTTTTTTTATTAAATATTCCTTTGGCTTCTTTTATTCGTCTTTTAACATCTGTAATACTTCTATGATCCTCTGTTATCACGCTTCGTAATTATCGTGTTTCCTTGACTTGTTCCAATTTAGTATCACCTATTTTTATGTTTATCGTTTTATTTAACGTGTTTCACTGATCTTCATTATCTTTGTTTTCTTTTTATTCATATTTATTTTCTATTTATTTATCTGATAAAACTGAACATTATATTCATATTCTTCTCTAATTACTTTTCCAGTCTATTTTTTTTCTTTTACAATTTTAAATAATATTTTCAATCGATGTTAAATGTTGATGCGGATTTTTGCAGCGGTGTTTTCAATATGTTTTCGATCAGTAATAAGACATGCAGGTATTTTGCGGTTTTTTCGTGAATAGTTTACAACCGAATGTTATGATTAGTTCCTTTTTTTGCCAGATTGGTAGCAAGGTTAAAACATGACTACAGTTTTCTTCTTATTCACTTTTAAATTCCATTTCATAAAATATTATGTCAAAAATTTTAGATCCTCATTTAGTACATTTTCTGTGATTTGCATTTTATTATTCTGATTTGCTAGAGCCAGATCATCTGCGTCCGTAAACGTCCTGGATGTTGTTACTGGTAAATCCGAAGTGTATAGATTATATAGGTATTGAAAAGAGCACGGATCATTCAGGTAGGCCGTTGTTAAGTATTCTCGACCGATTAACCTTTCCATCTACAGTGACTGTAAATTTCCGGTCACTCGGCATTTCGGTGATCAATTTATTTAAGGTCTTATAAGGAATTATCTCCAAAATGTTTGTAAGCAATCCTGTCAGCCATACTGTGTCACAGGCTGAGGAAAGGTCGACAAATGTGACGGATGGTTTAATTGAAAACCATATTCGATGCATTTTGTCAGGGCAGTTATCTGACCCACACAGCTTCTTGAGCTTCGAAATCCTGCTTGTTCGATTGAGATAATATCTTCGATATGTTGTTTTATTCGATTATATATTTTATTCTTTCAAATATTTTATAGATGATACTTGAAAGGGAAATTAGACGGTAGTAGCCTTCGAATGATCTTTTCCTGGCTTTAGTATAGCTATTATTTTCGAATCGTTGAAAAGCGGAGGGAGTTTTGTAGTTAAAATTATACTGTTAAAAAATTGAAGCAGCCAATTTGTTGTATTCTTATTCAAATTTTTGACAAATTCTGAGTGTATTTCGTCTTTTCCGGGGTTGCCTTACCGATTTTAAGACTTGTAATCGCTGTTTTGAGTTCTGCTATACTAACAGCAGCTACAAACTCTGATCGTTCTTTGGTCATTTTTATGAGTATATTTCTTTTATTTCTTATTTCGTTGCTGAATTTCTTATCCGATTTAGGGGTATTTGATGTATTTATAAGTTTGGCTATCTGGTTTGGGCTAACTCCTATTCTTGTTCTAATTGTAGTTTTCCCTCTGGTTAGTTTACGCAGAAGAGTTCAGGCTTTGCTGTTTGTTTTACGAAACTCGAGTTTTTCCATAGGATGTATCCATCGGTTTCGTCTGCTTTCAATTAAGGCATTCGGAAGTTTATTTGATGTTTCAGTATTTTCTGTTTCTTTATATTTGTGGTACAGATTTTCTCAAGTGTCATTCCAGCCTGGTACATATATTTTTCGGAATCCTCTTTGAATATGTTTTTAGAAATGCTCACAAGTTTCGTAAAGCGATTATAACGAGGAGATTTTTGTTCTGAAAATAAAATTGTAATAGGAAATACACTTTTCAAACAACCACCTAGAATAAAATATACATAACCAATCCCTAGTGACTAAGACAGATATGAAATAGATTGTATCATGGTAAAAAGTAAATATAAAAACCAAATAAAACAATGCAAATCGTACCCGGGAGTAGACATAAATAGCGACCGTAATCTAATACCGATGACAAGATTACAATTAGAATTATTTGAAATAAAAGAAATTGAAGGACACCGAAATAAAGGACAGGTATCAGAAGCTAATCGAGACAAACTTGGAAATAATACAAAGAGGAAACAGTATGAATGAAAAATGGAATAACACGAAAGAATTAATAACAAATGCCGCAACACAAATATTAACTAAGAGAAATAGGACGTACAATAAACCATGGATCTCAAAGGGTATAATAAAATTAATAGAAGAAAGGAAAAAATATAAAAATGCAATCATATAAAATAGCTCGAATATGTATAAAAAATATAGGAACATGGTAAATAAGGAAGCCAAAAGAGCTAAAACAGAACATGTTGAATCAAAGTGGAAAAAAGTAGAAGTAATACAAGAAAATTTTTTAACACGTGCTCCAGGTCTACTAACGTTATCATTGACCAAGTTGGTAACTATGATTATCAGTCTCTACAGGTAAAAAAAATATAAACACAGACGAATAAAACATATTTTACTTGAGTAGTATATCTGTTGTTAATCCCAGCATTCTACTTACATTAACTCCATTTTGTGCTTAAACTCATTTTAACTACGATTATTATTCACACAGCTGTTTATTTTTAATCACTTATATTACTCTCATCGTTAGTTAACGAGTAAGCTATTTCATTTGTCCTTTTAATTTTTAAGATGCAGGTTTTTGTGGAATTTTTTCCTGTAATTTTCTTTAACATTGTAATTCTAGTTTAATTCTTTGTTTGTATTTATAATTAACAATAAGTGTATCGGTTAAGAAACCCGAGTTTTCTATACGTAGGATCACTTCTTGAAGCAAAGGGCGGCTCAGAAGCAGAAATACGACGAAGAATAGAAATGCTAGAAATTCTATGACAAAATTAAACCGCATTTAGAAAGATAATTCGACTACAAAACACGTCAAAATTAAATTAGTCCAAACGCTCATATTTTCAATTCTACTATACGCAGTAGAAACGTAGACAATGAAAAAGACTGATAAAAAGAGAATTGACTCCTTCGAATTGTGGTGTTAGAGGCGGCTTCTCAGGATACCGTGGACAGCAAAACGAAGAAATCATTCTGTTTTACAGGAAATTGGCATCACGCAAAGACTGTCAACCATTGTTTCTACAAGAGTGATGAAATTCTTTGAACATGTCATGCGGAGACCAGAAGGATTACAGAAGCTGATGATCATGAGGATTGTTAATGGTAAACGACCACCGGGACGTGTAAACGATGGGCAGATATTGTTCGACAAAGGACAGGACTTTCAATTGTGGAAAATGTGTACGACTGTCGGCAGATCGGTGTAATTGGACTTACTGCTTTAACGACGGACTAAGAATAATCACGATACCCTAATTAAGGTGACGACCACTGATGATGATGATGTACGAAACAGGAGAAATACCAGATGATTTTAAGAAAAACGAACTAATAATAATATCGAAGAGGAATGTTACATCTAAGTGCAGCTTACTGTCACATTGCTGAACAATACTAACAAAAATAGTATTATGCAGAATAAAACATAAAATAGAGAACGAATTAAATGAAAAACAACGTGGTTTTAGAACAGAAAGAGGAACAAGAGATACTGGGACTATGCATGGTGAAAAGTTAGAACTAAACCAACCAGTGTACATTACAATGATCGATTTAGAGAAAGCATTCGATAAATGTGACTGGAGTATTCTAGATGAAACTTTAATAAGAATAAACATCGATCTTAAGGATAGAAGAATAATGAAATAATTATATAAAACGCAAAAATTAATAATAACCAGCAAAAACTCAGAAATTGAAGCAAAAGTCTGAAAAGAAACAAAACAAGATTGTAGTTTATCACCGCTGCTCGTCGAGAATGTCAAAACCGCACTTGTGAAAAAAAAATCATTATTAACATATAAAAATTTAAATACAGAAATACGGAAAATGTTAATAAAGGTTTATTCGTATGGTTCAGAAACTTAGGTTATAAACAAATGCAGACAAAAACAATTAGAAGCGTTCGAAATGTAGTGTTAGCGAAAAATACAAAAAGTTAAATGAACAGACAAAACAAACAATATAGATGTTCTTAAAACCATCAACGAAAAATATTGCTTAATGAAATATATAAGCGAAAGAAAATTCAGTTGTATAGGACATATTAGAAGTAATAACAGATATTTAACAATATAGTCGAAGGACGAGTAAATGGAAAAATATCGGGTGAAGACCGAGGCAAAAATACATCACCTAAATAATGAAAGATGCAAAAGTAGATACGTACCAGGAATTGAAAGAAAAGTCAAAACCCAGAAACTTGAAAGTAAAGTGCTGTCTACATATTCGTCACTAGTCTAAAGATTATGAAGATTTGCATGTCCGAGCGAGAATTTAATTATAAAGTAATGTTTTATCCTTTAATAAAAATTTTGGCTAGTTTTCCTATTGATGTGGCACTATATAAATGTGGTAGATACTTCCTTTTATCTAGATATGATGAAAACGATTCGTAATAATGATTTGGAAATATATATATATATTTAATTGTATAAAATAGGCCGTCACGATATATTTTATTAGTCTGATATTTCTCTTCAAGTTCTGATTCAGTTTTCTTTTAACCACAACATATTCCGTTTCGCGTGGAGTTGTTCGTTTATTACGCTGCGGATATATTTGGGATCTATGGAAGATCAGGAGCAGGCTGCATATAAGCCGCCTCTTTAGCTGCTATGTCTGCTAGATCGTTCCCAGCAATACCAGTGTGACTTGGAACCCATATAAATAATGGTTGAGGGGAAAGACCGGTAATGCCGATTATTTCTTTGGCCACTGGATGCTCATTTTTACGCTTATAATTAGTGATGCTGGTGATTGCAGAATGAGAGTCGGTGGCAATGACAGGCTTTTTCGAATTTCTGCCAACAGAATCTTGTATATAAATTACAGCTAGTTTTATAGCATAAAGTTCAGCCGATAGGATTGAAAAATGTGAAGGTAGAAACTGATTATTATGTCGTTGGAGGATGCTACTGCACATCCTACACCAGAATTTGACTTTGAACAACCTGTGAAAAGCATTTGGTGGTCATTTTATTGATCTAATATACTAGAAAGGTTATTGTGAAGATCTGGTTGGAGTAACGAAAGATTTACTGTGACATTCAGTAATATCCACGGCGGCAATGCAGGATTATGATTCTGATAAAGAATAGGAATATTCATTTCAGATCTATATATTGATTCAGGCAAATTTGGAGTACTTCTTATGTGTGTGTAGAAATATGACATAAGTTTGGAACGGCGAAATTTGAGTGATGTTTCGCCGAGTATGTTCAATAGACTAGCAGAGGGAGTCGTACGAAAAGCACTTGAACATATTCTCAGGGCAGAGTTGTTAACACTTACTAATGATTGTAAAATAGATCCTTTTGCATTTCCATAAACTACAGCTCCATAGTCAATTTTTGGGCGAATTACTGTCTTGTATATTGTAATAAGTGATCTCGTGTCCACTCCATAATGTGTATGAGCTAATTTTCGTAATTAAGTTTAGCATACTTTTTTTTTTAGCATGTGTATGTGTGGCTTCCATGTCAAAGTTAGATCCAGATACTTCACTGTAGTAGGAGATGAAATTATTTTGTTATTTAAGTAAAGAACTATATCGTGAGGACAAGAGCGTTTTTAACAGAAGTGTATGGCTGTGGATTTTTCAGCCAGGAACTGAAATCCGGATACCTCCGTCCACTTTAGAAGTTTATTTAAGTAGAGTTGCAATGTTTCTGATGCAAGTGGTACATTTACTACATGGTAAGAAGATAACAAAATCATCTGCAAATAATAATGTTCTTATTGGTGGTACTATCTCGGTTAAGATATAATTTTTTTTTTTAATTTATTTAAAGCGGCGCCATGTACTGCTACTGTGGCCAGAGACACCGCTTGTGATATTTATATTAGGGGAAAGAGTTTAGTACGTTTCGGAAATTGGAAGATGTGATCGATCATGTTAGGATTATCAGAAATAGTAGATGAGAATGAAGAAGGTCGGGTTATGTGATAAGATTGGAGGATAGGACACTCATAGAGAATATAGACAACAGTTGCAGTTTGCTGGTCACAATAACAGTGCGATGAGGCATCCCTTCGATCGAGGATATACTATAAGTTATGGAGTATCAAATCAGACACAACTCCCTGGAAAACGTCGATACAACCATCGCGCCGTCAAGAAGTAGTTCTTACCCGACTCCGCATCGGCCATACAGCTCTTACACACAGGTATATATCATTAATGGAAATATTAAATAAGATTGGACTAAAGATAGCACCTTGCGGAACGCCATTCTGTAGTAATCGCGGAGTGGATAAATTGTTACCAAGACGAACTTGGAATGTTCACTCTTTGAAGAAACTGCTAATGACCATTGGTAGCGTACCTCGAAAATTCCAGTTATATAGTGAGGTCAGAATCTTGTGTCTCCAGATCGTATCAAAAGCCTTGGATATATCTAAGAAGAGCGCTAATAAGTGATGATTATTATTAACTATCGAATAACTACAGCTTGATAAATTGTTGAGTGACTTGGACGAAATGCGTATTGTTTACTGCTTATTAGTTGTCGATGTTCTAACTCCCACATTAGGCGACCTGCTATAAGTTTTTCAAATACTTTGCCTAGCAGTGACGTCAGAGAAATAGGTTGATAGGAATCTATAGTTGAAGGATTTTTACCAGCCTTAAGAATGGCCAATATCAGTGATTTTTTCCATAAATCCCGAAAAACACCTTCCTCCCAAATAACATTCAGTATATGCAAGAGGACTGTTGTAATGATTTTCTGGTGCATTTTTCAGCAAGCAAATACGAAAACTATCTGGACCGCTGGCACTGTCCTTCAAATTGCACACAGCGGATTTTAGCTCATTTAAGGAGAACTGTTGATTACATGGTTCTTTGTTTTGTGAATTAAAGTTTAGTGGAATAGATTTAATTGTGTTTTTAAATTTGATGAAAGTTGGATCTAGATTTTAGTTACTCGTGTTATCTGAAAATAATTCGGCAAATAAATTTTTGCAGTTCAGGATAATATTTCCGTTTTTCCTAATGCCCGAACGGATATATATATATATATATATATACGGTTGATGAGGCTTCCATTGATTTAATTTTATTCCAGACTAATTTAGGTGGAGCTGATGGAGAGATTGAGCAAGTGAATTCATGCCGTGTAGATATTTTTGCCTGTTTTAAAGTATAGCGTGCTTTAGCACGATATTTCCTAAAGATAGTGCAATTTTCAGTCGAGGAGAGAGCTTTTAAGTTTTTCAGCGCCCTACGACCATCACGAATTGCAGCTTTGCATAATGCAGCCGGTCCTACGTGCAACCGGCCTGTTTTAACAACTATAGCTTTCGTATCCGTGCCTCTGGCCTCGTAGCAGTATACGGCACGTAAATGGATCACCATCATCAGTTTTCTTTTTTCAACCTAATGCACCTTATAGGTTGTCGAATATGTAGCTTTAAATTCGTACTAATGAAGTGATATAATTTTATATTCCGCTACTAAAGGAAATATTCTCTTTAACTACAAAGTTTCGCATAATTTCGTTATCACAGATAGAATTGAAACAGGTCTATATGATGAGGCAACCAACGTAGTTGACTCATTGAGTTTTACGACTATTACGCTAACAGGAGGATGTCGTCTGCGTATCGAAGATTGCTGATTAATAACCGCTAAGGTCCTAAATGAACTACCGAAATAGCATTTTGCGTGCTAGTTCATTTAGGACCTTAGCTGTTATTAAATTGTACTCCGGAGCATTTTGTTTTGAAATTATTATTTCTTTTAATTCTATTTTTAACTTCTCCCGTTGATAATCATTCGATGGGAAAATATATCTGGAAGTCGTTTCCATTTGTAGGCTAAAGATCAGCTCTTAGGGAGGTTTGGAGGAAAGATGTTAGTAAAATGTGATAAAAAAAAAAATCGAATTACTTTTAAAGTCACGATATATCGATGAAAGAGCATTATTGTGAAAAAATATTTCAGGCATTTATACGAAATTTTCGACTAAGTTTAATAGAATCTTAATGGAGTATTATAATTTCGTACGCATAAAAACGACGGCTTGTAAAAAATGATAGGATATATATTTTTTTTTTATTTGATCGGATTGTCTTATTATTAAAATAACAAAAAATATCGCGTCGATAATTTATTTTTATCGCTCTCGTTACGCGTGATTTACTTATAGACGTATCATTATCGTTCTCGATAACGACATTGAACTCGTTTCGCATCATTTCACGCCATTGGAAAATTTTCAGTCGAAATTCGAACGTCTGCTGTATCCGTTAATTATTACAGCGAACGTCATTAGCGATTATCTATCGTCATACGGATACCGAGTGAAAATGTAGGCCATCGAGAAATAAATAAAAAAAATACTTTTTAAAATAAATTGTACACGCGTATTATTATTACTATTACTGTAAAAATAATACAGACATTTTAGAATAAAACTCCGAGAATACTTGCAGATGCCCCTTGGTACGTACACTACACCGTGATCTAAATGTACCATATGTGCAAGAGGTCATTAAGAAAACAGCAAAGAAGCATGCTGATAGGTTGGATAGACATACAAATTGGATAGAAATTATCCTACTGGATAATCCGAAGGAGGTTCGCCGGTTGCAACGGACGAAACCACTAGACTTACTTTAGTTAATGGCACGCAATGAATAAGCCGCTATATGAACACTAATTACCTGCAACCATCAATGGATTGGACTATAAGTGATGAACTTGAATTTTCTTTGATAATATCTACTGATGACCTAGACAGGCTAAGACCATAGCAGGGGGAAAAATGTTAAGTTTCCACTCGATCATATTATGAACATTATAGATAGATAAAAAAAAATTGAACAAAACAAATGTATGTTGTAATGAAATTAATAAAATATAACGCATTCCAAACACGGGGTTCTTACTACTTATAGTCGTTTAAAAATATACCAAGTTGCTCATTTAAAATAAAAATACAGGAAAAACTACCAACTAAACCTGCATACTGATCATAAAGCTACCTATATATAAACGTATAAATATTTAACATAATAGGCTAAACAATATTTTCATGTGTATTTATACACAAACATAAATTTTTGGACAAAAGATTAGCGTATGTTTAATTGTTTTGGGTTTGTAACATATTTTAGTTGCCAACTTGTACGTGTATAATCCCCTATGTCATTTATAAATGAATACTGACTGCAGGCACAACTAACCAAAAAAAAATGTTTTTTTTTTTTGACATCACATGTGTATGGTAACTTCAACGCCTTGTGAATATATTCGATATTTACATGGACCGATAGATTCAAAATTGGTCTCTAGCCGTGTAGTTACCATATCGATTGATATTGATGCAGAGCTTTTCCTTAAGATACATCGAATCCAACTGTTAATTTACATATGTATAAACGAACAATGAATATAAACAATCGCGGGCGATTCTATTAAACTGAAACTATAAATATTTCATTTTTCGTTTAGACGAGTGTATTTGTAGGAATTATATATATATATATATATATATGTATAATATGTGTTAACTGGATTTTTTAACTAATTCAGTCATACAATATCAATTTTTTACACAAAAAATTATAAATTGTAGTATATGAAATAGTTAAAGTTATAGAAAATGATTCGAGAAGAGGAAAATACAAAGTAATATTTTGCGTATGATGCAGATTTTTAGATAACTCAGAGATAATTTCTAGTGCGTTTTATAAATGTTTCTACAATTGAAAACTACGCCAACGAAATGTCCGTTATTACGATGTTAAATAAATTTTTCTAAAACTAAAAGTTTATGTACCGTATAAGGGACACTGCGACTGAAATGGTTAAATCGATTAGTAAATTGCGCGCGCCTAATATTATTTAGCCTATTGTTACAGACAATATAATTGCTGTTCCTATATCGATGATTAAGATCATTAAGAGTTTCATGTTGACGAATTTACAAAGAGTGCTCGTAACGTAATAAATATTACGAATTATTAAATATATATCGCTCAGCTTTTCAATAGTTACGCCATTTTCAAGTTGTAAATAATTTAACTCATAATAATAAACGATAAAATATATCATAACGATCTTACGACACATCCGATAGCAATTTCCAAACTCAGATGATTTACTATTACAATAACATTTAGTCCGGACTATTTAGAATGTAAAATTGTACGGTTATTGCAATAGTGCCCCATTGACAAGCATCTCGGTTTAATACTGGATTAGATCGATCGTTATTAGTTAAATAATTATGATTTTTTAAAAATAAACAACAAAAAATGAGTTAAAATCAAGAAAATATTAAAAATCGTAAAGCTTTTCGGCTGTTTTGCCATTATCGAGAGAATATAAAAAATATAAATTAAAAAATATACATAAATTTATTCAATGTAAAACATTTTACTTACACAATTTACAAAAATCATCGAAGTTATAAAACAGTATTTCTAATAATCTGATAGCGAACGTATTAAACACGGCAATATTAAATTTTTACATAATAACGCAATAGCGAATAAAATAAAAATTAAAACAAAAACGTCCAACAATGTAAAATTTATACATAAACAATAACATAATAGCAAGTGTCATTAATTTTTAAAAATTCTACATATATTTTTATTATTTACAATTACAGTATACAATAAAACTAGATAAGTTTTTTTTTTTTAATTATCGTCGATAGAATTGTAAAAGCTCATAAATCGAATCATATTCATTTAGTAATTTTCGAATAAGTAAATAAATACTCGTCACTAATAAATTTAAATATGCGACTAACGGGATTAATGAAAATAATGTGTAACGGATTAGGATTATTTTTTCGAAATGAATGGTAATAATAATCATTAATAAAGGTAAATTTATTCCCTAAGGTTGGTTTCATACCAAGTGAGTCGAGTCGAATCAAATCTGATTCCATAAGATTCAACACAAAACTATTGAATGTTCTCGTAATGTTAAAGGTAAAAATCTTTCACGCTAAAAGTATCGAGTCGAGTCGAAACATAACGAGTCTTTCAGAATTCAGAGTCAATTGTAAGTCGAGTCATGCAAGTTGAATTTATAAACTGTCCTGCAAAATCATGTTTTAATTGTTTCTTCGTTTATAATTATGGATATCGATCGTTTGATAATTCTAGTTCAGGGATTATTCTGAAATTGATGATCCACAAAATCTTAATCATCGTACTTGTGACCATATTAGTATTGTATGGAAAGATATTGCAAATGAGTTAAATATTGACGGTAAGTTCCTTCTAATTTAAGTAGAAAATCAAAAGTTTTATAACTCTCTTTTATACTTTTCGTATGACTTTTTATACAAACATATTATATTCAAAAGTTTTGTACCTTCCTTTTACACTTTTTATCTAATTTTATATAAACATAATATGGTATATAATTATTTTTAACGTGTAAAATGTAAAATAGCATGAAAATCTTGTCGTATATGTTTTTAAAAGTATATTGTTTTTTTAAATAAAAATAATATGTATTCACGTAATTGATCAAATTCTTACGCTGTTGTAAAATAATTTAATAATTTTTCTCTGTTTGTTATTGCCTCTGTACTTGCTCTATGATTTGTAGACGGCGTTAAATTTGTAACTTGCATTTCATTTGCCTCTTGTAAAAACTGTGTTTATAGATTTTTATTTGATTCATTTTGCGTTGTCTAATAAAATTGTGTAGTACACACGCAGTTTTTATTGTCGCATCAGTGTCAATACATGCTTGAAGCAAACCAAACGTGTACGTAAAAATAATAATAAACGTAAAAAAAAAAGATGCATAGATATAAAATAACAAATAAAGGAGATTAAAGTAAAACATATAGAGTAAATAAATAATTTATTTTAGATTTATAGAATAATCGAATTAAATTATAACTGATGCAAAATTTAGAATTTGCGTCCCAATGTAAATTAATGCAACACATAAATACGTAAGAACAACGATATACAGTTATAATCACACACGCCATACATATATATATTCATATCTGACATTTACATAGGCTTACTCATGCGTAAATATCAGACACTGGAAGCCCAATAAAAAAAAAAAAATATATCAGACACATTTTTGTTTGTGTGAAATATACGGGTAATTTAAATAATATGGCGTATTTTTTTATTATAAAAAAAATTGTATAATTTTCCACTCTTAAGGAAACGATAAACAAGTAAACAATAATCTTCGCCAAAGTATATTGAAAAAGAAAATTATTTTTACCTTCATAGACTGCGTTCGGTGTCAGCTCAATTTGCAAAACATTGTTCAAGCAGCAAATCGATAATAGATTTGAATCATGTTCGATTTGGTTGCCTATCTCTCGTTTTCTGGCGTTCGGCACTGGAGACGCAGTTAATGTCTGTCTGCTGGTTCTAATTCGCAGTCTTCTATTCGATAATAATACAAACGTTTATTTAAGTATATATAATTTTATTCTTAATTCTATCATAAGCATAATAATTCCGCTATCCTTAGTATTAATCACGCGGATCGATCATGGCCAAAGTACAAACTAAATATAATAATATAAATTATAATATTACTTTGTTGAGTTATACTTTCAGACGGTATTTCAATGTGTGTGTGTATGTCCCCGATGTTACTAGTTTGTTTATTAAACGAATATATTATTTCGTAAAGGTCTGTCTAGAAATTGCTGTCTATTATTATTATTATTAATTTCAGTGCCGTATTAAATGATTCGAGGCCCATGTGCACAAACAGCGTGGGGCCCTTCTATCCTTATAAGGGCGCCCCACGCAAGGCAGAAAAAATTAGCAATTTGAAAATTATTACGTCTACAAAATTACACATATAAAAATACTTTTAAAAAATTTATTAATTTAAAAACGAAATTATTAGTATTCTTGAAAAATTTAGGAATTTGTTTTCATTTTTTTTGATAATGTCTTATTATTTTAGCTACTAATTAAAAATAGTACTAATAAACAAAACAAGTGAATATGATGAATTTTTTTCATTACACATGAAAAAAATATTAATTTGATGAATAAATTGAAATTTACGCTTACGGTCACAGAAAAAAAATATTAAAAAATTTTTCGATAGTTTAATTTTTTTGTGTGGGTCATGGGCCAGTGCCCAAGTGCCCTTATGTAAATTCGGCCCTGATTAATTTCGCAAAAAATATTGCTATTAATTATTTTCTTTTTAAGATTCGCGTTTGTTAATCTGTTTTTTTTTACAATAGTTTCAGCTGACGTTATTTTTAGTTTATCTTTTTTCTAAAATAACATATTTCAAAATTTAGTCTTATCTAATTAAAAAATCTTGAATTGATTTCTACCAGGTTATTCATTTTCGGAAATGACAAAGATTCGTCAAAGATCGCAGTTTAACGAATCCGTAAAGACCTATCCTACAAATCTGATTATCTCCTCTATGTACACACCCAGTTCAAAAATTCGCACCTAATTTTGTTATCATATATAACAATAATAACCGTTACGCCCTGTAATGATAAGGACTACTTATTAGTATCCTTTGTGAGTAACGGATGAAATATGTCAGATAGAACTTGATATGCGTATATATACATATATATATCACAAATAATGACGAATAGAATAGGAGAATGAAAAAATAAATGTTAAAAAATGGATCTAACACAAAATGGGTGTCCCTGTAAAAATACACACACATATATACATACATTATATACGTATTCGTTATTTTCGTATTTTTTTTTAAATTTATTTTCATTCCTAATCTTATTGGAATCTAATGATATTTTAATTATTATTATTTTTGACACGATATTGCTTTAATAGTTTTTTAGTTAAATCGGAACAGATAGACAAAAATTAAAAAAAAAATGATTTTCTGTTTACGTGTGATAAAAATAGCCCCATGCAGTGATTATAATGAAAATATTCGCAAATCACAGACACTACAGTTTTATATATTAGTATTAGTATAGAATTATATTATATATATCCCCCCGGGGTACTTTTGTACCTCTCGAGAACCGGAGCCTAACCGGAACGAGGCACGTCCACAGGTTGCAGATGGTGGAATGGCCTCTAGATATATAGGTTAGCTGCGAATAAGTCCAGAATGCTAAGCTGGACAAATAAGCAGTCGGGGACATAGAGCGGCTACTGGCGGAAAGTCTCATTTTGTATATCATTCCAGCAGTGACAGGAAATAAAGGACTGGAGGGTGTGGAGGGACCATGAAGGGGATGGTCCGCTAAAACTCCAACAATACTCGTTGAAAGTCCTGGCCTTGGCGAGTTCAGACCGCCATATGTCTCGCCCTAATGGATACTCCGAAAATAAATCACTCTCCGGTATGCACCTTGAAAAAGTGCAGGAGAGTTCTTTTCTCACACCCCTTTCTTTCCTTTTCATTTCCTTTTCTAATTCTCTCTCTCCTAATCGTTTTTTTTCTGAACATTTCCTATCCTGCCTGCAGTTTACTGCACGGACTTACGTCAGACTAATTGTCCTGGTTTCATCCTTGCCATTAGGTCAACTGGTGTAGTTGGATAGGCGACATGGTTGTCGTTAGCGCACCGGCTTCCATGTTTCTAAAATATGCGCAGCTACAGTCTTTTCTTCTGTTATCCAATATTATTTTCCTTCTGTCTTTTATTAAAAAGTACTAAGACGATGGAATGGTGGTGACGGGAGCAGGTTTGGTTTGACTGGAAGCTTTTAGCCGTTGATTCTGCACGGAAGGCGGTATAACCTAGATGGTCGCTTTTCAAAAGAATGAGAAGATATTGAAGCTCGACAGCGTGTTATACACTAGGCAGTCCTATTTAGGATCCGCTCTGCTTACCACAGTAGTGGAGGGGACTAGAAAAGGTGTCCTAATTCCCCATGTGAACTTGGCTAGCGTACCGCAGCTGGCGGGAACCAATACAATGAGGTAAAAAACATGGAACTATGAATCAATTTAAAATAAAAACATGTAATATAGGTGAATGGAATGTTAGAGCGTTGCAGGATAAAAAAGAAAGACCAACACGGAGATCAGCACTAATTACACAAGAATTGAAGAGATATAGCAGCATTTATCGGAAATAAAACTTCCAGGAATAATAAATGAACAAAGCACAGGCTACACAATTTACTGGAAAGGTGCTAAAGCATTAGGTAAACGAATAAATTGAGAGGTTTATCCTGGGTTTAATTCTGCAGCAACGCCTGCAACTAGTAATGAATATTTATCTTCCGGAGGAATAGTGTGGATTTAGGCAGGAGAGCAGCACAATAGATATTATGTATGCCATACGACAAGTTATAGAAAAGGCTAGAGAGGAAAATATAGCTCTATATATGGCGTTCGTAGATGTCAAGAAGGCTTTCGATACGGTTAAGAAATGCGTTGTGGCGATGCTTCAAAATAGCTGGTTGCCCATCAAAATTTGTTTCAATTATAAAACAGTTGCACGTAGGCATGGAAAGCTCGGTAATTTGTGACACCGAACTGGCAGAACCTTTTCCGATAACAACCGGTGTAAGACAAAGGTGTGTGCTTGCACCGTCTTTATGGGAATGATTTTTTTAACATACAAACGAAATATCGAACAAATAGGTATACAAATAAGATATCGTTTTGATGGGGGATTATATAACCTACAAAAATTGAATACGAGCAGCAGGACGGAAATGTTTGTACTGCAAAATTTACAATATGCTGATGATTGTATTATATTGGGTGAAACTTCTGCAGAATTACAACGCGCGCTAAACTGTCTATATGATACACATCGGGATTATGGATTAAGTATGAACACAAATAGAACGGAAATGATGATATTGATTGTCATAAACGGGTCGAATTGTCAAAAACTTCAAATACCTTGGAAGCATAATTAGCGAAAATAATGAGCTTGATAAGATTAAATATAGAGTAAAAAATGCAATGATCGCCTACAACAAGA
Source organism: Coronaproctus castanopsis (assembly GCA_032883995.1). Taxonomy (NCBI): domain Eukaryota; kingdom Metazoa; phylum Arthropoda; class Insecta; order Hemiptera; family Monophlebidae; genus Coronaproctus; species Coronaproctus castanopsis. The sequence goes on from CM065053.1 coordinate 139,265,051, forward strand.
TTATTTAGGAATAAAAATTTACATATTAATGCCAAACTAAATGTTTATAGAGCAGTGGTATTACCAACTTTGTTGTATAGTTGTGAGACATGGCCAATCAGAAGCAATCGAATTAAAAAACTTGAAATTTATCAGATGAGATTGCTCAGACAAATCTTAAGAATAACGTGGAAAGAAAAGATCTCAAATGAAAGAATTTTGAAAATGATAAATTGTAATAAAATAGAACAATATTTAACCAAAGCTCGGCTAAGGTGGGTTGGCGATGTTATCAGAATGGATAACAATCGCATACCGAAGCGATTAGGTGAACGCTATTGTGGAAGACCAAAATTAAGATTTAAAGATGTATTATTCCATAGAAACAGAACGCTATTAATCCAAAGAGAAATAAGACTTGAGAAGAATGGGCGTTGAATAGAACTGAATGGAGAAAATTCATCGATGACACAGCAAGATTATGCGCAAAACAGCATAGATCAGTATGAATGTTTGAATTATTTAATAGATAACATTATAAAAGGGACACTCATACCCGGCAACGAGTGAGTTATAATAATTTTATATACATATATAGACATGGAGAGAGAGATAGTGAATGAAGACAAATAAGCAAGTGCAACTGTTCGAGACTTGGAAAAATGATGAAGAAATACGTACGAATTTAATATTCTTAACCTTTTCATCCTTAAATTAGGGAAAATTTATGGAAAAAAAGTTCCCTCGTTATTATATGAAGTCCCTCCCCCCCCAAAAAAAAAGAAAATGTAAAATTGAACTCACAAAACTGAAAATTGAAATTCTTCACTAATTTCCCGAACAACAATGAGATACCGTTTCGAAAACTGGAGCATTATTTTAAAAGAAATTACAGATGAATAATACACCGAATATTATCTTAGAGAAAAAAGTATCCTATATGGAAGTAATCAAACCTGCTAAAAGTGATTGAAGTTGAGTAAAAGAAGCGCTTCTCGGTCGTAAAATACGAGATGAAGATTTTTTTCTCGCTCTTAGGATACAAGTGAAAATATACGAATAAAAGATCGCGAGGAAGAAAATGTGTTAACAGGAACAAGAGCTGTAATTATATATTAAAGAACCCAGACAATTGTATCGTTAAGTAGTATATGAGAAATATATATATATATATATATATATATATATATATATATATATATATATATATATATATGTACAATAATATCTTAAACACTGACGAAAAATAACGCAACGTATATAATGGAAAAAAAAACTTCTTCAAAAATCAACGAATTCAACGTCGTGTCTGATATGCTTATGAAGAGGAAACCACCGTATAGATGGTAGTTTGAAATTATTGGAAAAAGTCTAAAATATAGTCGACCGAGATTAATTAACGTCAACTTTGTTTTATTAAGTTTAATAATTTTTTATTAAAAAACGAATAACGGAATGCTGTTCGAGGAACAGACGCGTTTATCGAGACGGTTATTAACCCCCTTCACTGGTATGTTATAAAATTTCGACACAAAAATGGCAAATTTTATACAGGTGTGTCAGGTTATACGATAAGGTGTTTTAATTGTAGAGATAATTTTCAACGTAAAAATTGGAACATTTCGCGTCTGCCGGAAATTAAAAAATTCTTTAGCGTAAAAATTTCGTATACCATATAGTGGACATTGTGTGATCGAAATATTTTATTATTATTATTATTATTATTATTATTATTATTATTATGTTTATTATTAATTGAGCTTAGGTACGGATACGAAAAGTATCGATTGGTTAAAAATGAATTTTATCTATTTCGATTGATTTTTGATCGTAAAAAATAAAATCGTTATTATATCCCGGCTAAAATAATACGATTAAATACGTTTATATTTAACTACCGCCGTAAAATAAAGAATTGCTATTATGGTACTTTTGACGCACATTACACAAATACTCGTTTCGAAAAATACGAACGTTGCTAATAAATCCATCCTGCATTATGCGTACCGTTCATAGGTGTGTGCGTGATGTGTGTGGCCACGACACACCGTACGAAATATATATAAGACAATTTTACTTGTTTACGAATATCGTCGCGGAATAAATTAACACCCATGTCAGAAATATCGAATCTAACCTATCGTAAATTAGACATAACACGAAAATCGTTTTATATATAAATATAATATTACGTATCTAATTTTAGTAGTACCGGGAAATTAGCTTAATTTATATTTGTCGGAATAATGGATTTATTAAAAGTCCGACGCATCGATACGGCAGAGATAAATAATTCGTTAGAAAAATTTATCAAGAAGTTAGTATCGGGTTATTAGATTTGCCTACGTGACTACGGCCACATTAATATAATAACGTAAGCTAATCGTCGGTATAAACATCGACGGATCAAAGTTTAACTTTTATTATCGATACGCGATTATGTAAGTAAGAAGATTAAGTTCGTCGTAACGAGATGTGTAAAATTTTTAATTATTTCACACGTTCGGACACGCTTCTAACATCATTAATAATAATAATAATAATAATAATAATAATAATAATAATAATAAACTTCGAAGCGGATTATTTTTTTTTAATTTATAATCGAATTTTATTATATACGGAATAAATAAAGCTCCGGAAATTTCGACTTTTCGTCAATTAATTGACCGAAATCCTGTTTAAAATTATATATTCGCTAGTGTGTGCCCGCGTTAAATTAAAATTTTCACGCGTGCGTATATATATTTTATACCCTATCAGAAAATCACGTGGGGACACGGAAAATGGAAATCATCGCATTATTCTTTTCTCTAGTAACCATCGTAAGAAAACTGTACTTCGGTGATTGTTCCGATTCAAAAGGAAATAACTACAATAATAAGGTTTATCTCCAACGCGTTCAAATTATTGCTGCAAATAATAAAAAAACGTTTAGAAAAATACGTAGAATAACTTTTAGATAAAACACAATTTGGCTTCCGTAATCGACCAGTGTGATGCAACGGGGATGTTAAGGAATTAGGTCAGTTGGAATAAGCCTTGAGCAAATAGAAATATTAAACCTGATATGTAATTTATACATACACGTCAAAAGGCGGTTATATAAGTAGACTACGACAAGATTGTTTGTTGTCTCCATTCATTTTTAAACTTATACACGGAACACGTGCTTAACACCCTTTCGATCAATAATGTTCCCAAATGGAACATGTTACTTGAACCGTTTCCAGTACCGACACCTACTATTAATTCGAACCGAATTGTTTTATTTTCTGGTTGACTTGAAATGTCTCGATTTTAAAAATACATAAATACATCGAAAATCATCTATAGTTCACCTAAATAGGTGGACTATTGTATAATAAAAGACTGTATAAAATTTGCATTTTTGTGTCAACATTGAAAGGGTTAAATTAACTCTAGCGGAAATCGCAAACGGAATTCGAGGCGGAGAAAGACTTCAAACAATATCATTTGCAGATGATCAGGCTATAATTGCCGAGTCTCCGAAAATATTATAACAAATTGTACGGACCTTAAATGATACAGTTAAGCAGTTTGGGTTAGAAATAAATGTCGATCAAACTAAAATCAAGATGTTTGGTAAACATCCCAATCGTTTTCAATTGGAAATTAATAGTCAGAAAATTCAACAAGTACAAAGATTCAAATATGTCGTTCAAATAATAACGGAAGACATGAACTAGCCTGGTAAGAAAAATGAAACACATTATGCCAAAAGTCAATACCGTGTTAAAACTGCGTAAATGTACTGTTAAAACTTAGGTGTGGCCCGTAGCGCTTTACTGTGCTGAAACGTGGACACTGAACAAAAGGAATGTTCAAAAATTGCGGCTTTTTAAATGCGGTGTTAAAGGAAGATACAAAGAATAAGTTGAACTGAAAAAATTACGAATGAGGAAATTAACGAAAAACGGACCTTATTACATTCGATGATTAACCTGAATGGAGTATGTACTCCGACACGATGGTCTGTTAAGCGATGTAATAGAAGGACAGATTTCAAGGAAAAGAGGTCGTGGTAGACCGCGAAACACTTTCGTGGCAACACTGTTGCATGATACAAATACAAATCAATACTGAAAAATGAAAAGAGCTGCAGGGAATCGGTTGGGCTGGAAGTTACCGTAGAATAAAATCAGTCCTAGGACTGCTCAACTTATGATGATGATGATAAACATACACACATACATATACATACATACATATATATATATATATATAATGAAAAGACGAGTAAAAATAAAGGTGTTATAACCATCAGTCTGTACTTACAAATGGAACGGGAGAGGCCATGTCGTACGATATCGATCGACAAAGAAAGTAACGGAATTGTTCCAATCATACCGAAAGAGGAGAAAATCGCGACCGTATGCACGTTTTTCGGGAAATAGAAAAACACCATGACGCGTCGTTTATTTGATTATTTATATACGGTTCACACAACGGCTAATGACAATTAAAATATACAAACACTGACAAAACAAGCGCACAACTGAATTAAACCACAAACAATTGAAATTAACAGAAAAAAATGATATTGGATTTATATACAAAAAACACATATACAACTGCATATACACCTATACATAAACACAATCTTTCACAATACATACTGGAACGTACACACTGGAACGCACACACAAAAGCGAAAAAAGAAAAAGTACAATTGTTCACACGTGTGTACATTAGTATACATTAAAGAAAGTTTCAAACGTATTTTTGTATACGTATGGAAAAATGTAACAATAGATTAAAATTATAAAATCAATATCTCGAACAAGATGCGAAATTCTTTTTCGCAGTGATAACAAGTACATAAAACTGCAATTTTACTAAACCGAAGATTTATATAAATATCTGCTTCGAAAATGTACATCCAAACACGAATGAGCGTTAAGGAATGTGTTATATAGACGGAAAATAGACGTCAACAATGAATTGAATATAACTGATAAAAAAAAATGGGTACAAACCTTTCGTTCGCGAGAGGCTAATTGAAAATGAGCTAGCTGATAGGGCAGCAAAGGAAGCAGCAACTACATTACCTATTACCTGTGCCTAATTTATCTGCTCCATTCGCAGACCTCAAGAGGTTCATGAAATCATCATTATTTCAGTTATGTCAAGAAGAATGCAAACAAGCTACGACCTATCAAATCAAAAATTTGGAAAAGACACTTACAACATCGGAGGGACAGTGTAGTTGTCAGCAGACTCCGATTGGGCCACACTAAACTGACACATGCTTATCTTCTTAATAGATCGGAAGCTCCATTGTGCATGCCCTGCAACATTGCACTATCTGTCCAACATATACTGACAGAGTACCCTCAATATAGCCTACAAAGATCATACTACGGTCTTCCATCTTCATTACAGCTACTGCTCGATAACAACGTGTTTACGCTATCTCATTCTCTTCCTACATGATACCGGATTGTATCATTTAATTTAATACTTATCTCCCTCTGTGCCTCTAACCATTAGTTGCTGTATACGGCACATTAATTTAAACAGTAATAATATAATAATACTTTATAGTATATATAGTGAATGGATTATGCGCCAAGCAACTGAAAATTGGAATGGAGGAATAACGATTGGTGGAAGAAAAATCTGTAATTTAAGATATGCAGATGATACAGTACTATTAGGAGTGAATGAACTGGGAATAGCAACACTTTTAAAACGAGTAGAACACTTCAGTCGAAAAGCAAATCTAATATTAAATCGTTCGAAATGCACCATAATCACTATCGATAGAGCTGGGAAACTGGCTGAAACATTTACGTCTATACCATCGAAAAACAGACTTCAACCACATATCTTGGAGCATATATCACGAGTAATGGAAATGATAAAAGTGAAATCAAAAGACGAATCGGAATAGCTAAAAATGCCCTAGGAAAATTAAATAAAATATGGAAAGACCACTCTATAGTCCATTTTCATACTTTAATCAACGCCGATAATACGAGTCATTAATATGATTAAAGCAATGAATGGCAGAGCCAGTTTTTTTTTTTTTAAATCGTACTTTGAATCTAGAAGATAAATATTAATGGGTGGCTACTCAACTAAGTACCTAATTTCCGTGATCCGTAAATTTAATGAAAAAAATACAAAACTAAAGAATTTATTAAAAATAAATAAAATTAACGAATTTTATTTAAACGTGCAAAAAGAACCCAACAATACGAATTATGTTTACACAAATTTTAGGCCCGCATACGAATTTTACAAAAAAAAAAAATTATCGAGTATATGGCTGTATAACAATTACGGTTATAGTACAAGCAACAAAATTTGATACATGTACACCATATTTTGGCAAAAATTCAAGCAAAATTGATACGCGACGAAATTAAGTTTCCGAGGATATACTTTCCTTTATTAAGATATCTAATGACTCTATACTTATTTTACCATATAATATATAGATATATAATATATTCAATTCGCTAGTCCATTAACCGTTCCCGGTGAAACTCGACATTTTGGAATTTTTGAAAAATTTTATGGATTTTTAGAGAGAAGCGATAACTGTGTAGTATTCCACCCCGAGTGCACCGATGGGTCCAATAATCGTAATATACTTTTAATGTTAAAAGTTTGCACCATAACGTCGAGTCTAGTGAAGGAACGCGCAAAATTCTTGTTACGCCATTAGCAGTCGAAGGTCTGTAATATGTTATATTTCAAAAATTCATGACTCGATTTATAGCGCGCGTATATTTTTATGAACGTACTTTAAATATGGCGGTACAGCTCATTATATCGGTGGTTGCTTATAGATGTTAATAATCTAACGACGATTTTAGCGTGCGCTCGTGTGATGTTAAGAAATAACCAGAAAACAGGTTCGTTATTTAGCGCGCAATTTTCGCGATAAACAATATTCGCTGTAAGCTTTTCGGAATATGTTTCATTTAATTGTTATATCGATCACCGTTTCACACAAAATACGCCCGCCATTCATAGCGGCGAATTGGTCATTATATCATAATTCTCCGACAATGAATTGTAAATCTCGACAATGAAATACCTAATTGACCGAATATATTATACATTGAGAATTTTATACGTGTAAATATATACTCGTATTTATTACATCACCTTCGTTTATTCATCGTCGCAATTAAGTAAGAATTTTTAAAATGGCCGTTGTTAATTTTCTTTTTTAATTAAATATATATATATATATATATATATATATATTTAAATATATATTCAACAAATAAATATCTACACAGACTTAACTATACAAAAACTAAAAGTTACAGTTTTTTTCGAAATTTCCGCGCATTTTTAATATAAATAAATAATTAAAATACGCGAATAAAAGTAAATTACGCGTGAATTAAATTTTTCTAACTTTCGTATAAATAAATTCGAAAACTGTAATAAATCTAACGAAGAATTTCATGTTCGCGTACGAAACGCCCAATAAAATTTTAAATCGTACGTTATTATTTGTATTTTTTCTTAGTGAAAATTTTTTTTTAAAAACGTACAATTTTTAAAATTATCCCGTATTGCAATAAAATACTAAACGCGTACATATTTTAAAATATAGATAAATTTTCTACATTTTAAATTGGTTTAGGTCGACTATACGTGTAACACGGCCTTTATTGTGCGAGTAACATTTTAGCACTTTCGAGCACAATTAAAACTTTTTTTTTTTTTTTAATTGGGCTTTCCATACAGTTTACACAATTATCGTTTGTAGTACAGTGGTTTCCTATGTAGTGTAGATAATTTAAAAAATAAAATTTTACTTAAAAAATCAAAAAATTCCGAAGTGGTGGTTTAAAATTTATGTTATGAATATAAATAATCCAAATCACAAAAAAAAAAAAGAATAATTAAACTTGTATTTATTTATTTTTAATTTTTAGTTTTTGATTTGACAGGTCGCATAACGAATCTAAACATATATCACACGAATATGAATAAAACTACAGGTAGTAAGCGAAGATTTAATTATCTATTCGAAATAATTAGTTCGCTATCGATCATCATTAACACGCTGTATACCGAACGTAGCCCGACTTGGTTGAAGAGGGGGGTTCAAACAAAACTAAATTATAACAGTAAACCCGAGTTAAATTGAACTTTAAGTAAATAACCAAAACTCAAGTTGGTTAAACCCCAATAAGCAATCCAACTCACCGGAGTTATTTTTATACTTATTAGACGTCGAATATGTAATGCAATTAGAAGCAACAGACGACAGAAATGTTTAACGTCACTTTGAACACGCTAATAGTACGTTATTGAGGACAAAGGGAGATGGTTACAAAGTAAATTCCGCGAAAAAATAAACGATAAATAATGATTTGATATTTTTTGAAGGAATAATACATAGTAACACTTAACTAAATTTAAAATTTAAAATCTATTCTTCGGGTTTTTCTACAAAATTTTTCTAGTACCATCTATATATTACAAAACTATTTATTTACTTCAAAAACAACGAAATTTAAATAAAATAAATGAAAATAAAAAACAAAAACAAAATAGGTTTAACAAATGCAAAACAGCATTTAACAACGACTATATATTTTCTTATTATCAGATTGATTCCAAGGTGGGGTTTAGATCCCCAAAACCTCCCCCTGGCTAGACCACTGCCGAAGAGTAGTTTTTACTAAAATTAATCGCAAGAACATTTTTGTAATATAATAATGGCTAATTTATAGGCCTTGTTTGAAGTGTCGCCGATGAAGTTTTTAATCGATACAAATAAATTGCTTAACGCAACGAACGAGGAATGTGTTTAATTAAAATGAAAATAGTTTTATTACTAATTCCGCAAAATAGAATTTATTAAAATTAACGTTTATTTGACGAACAATTTACTTTAAATAGATAAAAAAATTTGATTGATATATTCTGTTTTGTTTTTTTTTACACTTTCATCGCTTGTATGTGGGTTTTTTATTTCCTATCGATAAACTATTAGTCCATTCGATATTTTAAAGATTATATCTTATATTAGAAATCATCCAGGAATACCTTATTTAAATTTGAAAGATAAATATATAATTTTAATAAAATGACACACTATTTATCAACATTTCGAACTTTATTACGAAACATAGCTAAATTAGAGCAGCTGATATAATTATAGGAATTTACGAAGTTTATTAATCAAAACCGGATATTTTTATAATAGTTTTCTTTATTTTTCATTTTTTAATTAATCTGTAAAAAGTTATTTTAATTTATGTACTGAAAATGGCAATAATAATAAATTACAATTTTAAACTCGTCCATTGTTCGTTCCCATTTTTTCGTAAAACTTCTCGTCTGAATTGTTTTTTTTCTGTCATTCCTTACGAGTTGGAATCCATTATAGTCTACAAAAAAATCGATTACACTTTTTTCATAGTCGAACGCATTTTTAAACGGAATATTAGGTTATTTACGATACTTCACACAGGTAATATTTAAACTGGTACTGTCAACACGTGAATATCGCTGTGACGACAATGATACTGATACTGCTTGTCCTCCCCCTTTACTGTTTACACCGTTGAAACTTGTCAGGAATGGTTATGGTTTTGTAAAGTTATATAGCGATGTCGAACGGCTCATCGGTTATCAGTTATTATAACGCAGTTGTCTGGGTGTGAATTGTGTTGTTTCGTTAGCTCGGTGATATTTTACTTTTATTTTTTTCGCGAATATTTAAATTTTATTTCGCTTACAATTGAGTCGGTTTCGAATTTTAAAAACCGCTATTCATTTTATAATTTGATACATTTGTGTGGATATACCGGTAAGTTAAATTGTTTTTATTTTTTTCTGTAAACAAAATAAAAGTATATATAATACACGTTTATTACCGAGTTATTTTGCAGTTTTTATCATTTTACATAAAATCGAATTCTATCTAAACGATTATCGAATTATTAAAAAAATTAGATATATTACTAGGAATGTTTATCAATCACGTTTAGTCGGTAAACATAAATCAGCTCTGAGTGTGATTAAAACGTTCTTATTTAATATTAAGTAATGATTATGCTTACAATTTGTCTCTATAACGACGATAATTACTAAATACACAAGGTTTAGCTTTAATGTATTATTGTAATAAAACGTCTTAAAAACGTATTTACAAAAAATTAAGAATTATTATTCAGAAAAACACGAATTTTCGTTTAATTTTGTGGGTGATTTTAATAAGAAAATTGTATATTACGATAGATACCGTAAGATAACTTTACTGACAATAGTTAATCGTGTTCATACTAAAACCAAAGTAATTATAATGCGATAATTTGTTGTAATCACTTTAAAAATTGTGACATAAAAGTGTTAATACGAAAATTTGATAAATATACGCGATACATTTCGTTAATTAATTCGTATAGGCATCAATTGTAGGAAAAAACATCATCCGAATATTATTTAGATATTTTAAATTTTATTTATTCTAGATTTCTAAATTATTACAAATGATTAACAGGCTATTATAATGAAATGTTTAGCCAGTAAAACTGTATATTTACATATTTATCTCTTATCTAATTTACATTTTTTAAATATAAATTCAACATTTATATTTTAAACGGATAAAAAATAGTTAAATATTATTGTTTAAGTTATAATTCGCAATGTTTCTAATTCAATCGAATTGTTAGGTAATCGATATACATGTGGTTCGTTGTACTTTGATCATTGAACTATGCTTATCGTACATAATAATAATAATTTGGGTAACAATAGAATTCTATTAATTCTCAAGAGTTCTGGTTCAGTTCCTGCTAATGCATAAAGTTCCGTTTTAACGAGGTACTGTCTACACGTTGGAATATTTCTTTCCTTTTTTTTTTTTTTATATATATGTAAACTTGCAACATTCTAATAATGTTAATAATAAGAATTTATTCAGTTGTAATTTATATTTTTTGACTTGTTCATAACGAACGTGATTATATTTCAAACGATTTTTATCTGATGTCAATTAAAAATAGATTAAAAAATGTTCGAAATAGATCGTTTATGAAAGGTCATTAGAAAGAGAAAATATAAAAATACAAGCAACATTTGTTTATATCCTACGATCCTTTTAAAAATTTTTACCAAAAGTTATTATAAAATATATGCTGATTGAGAAAATGATTTTTTAAAATTAAACCTGTATTATTTCTTCTTTTTGAAGGAGTTTTCTGACATTTTTAAAGAATCAATTTTCGACTTTTCATTGATCACCAATTTTTCCTATATAGATGCTGTAATGAATGTGGTTATCAATTACATATACGATTTCCGTTATGAAATACTTCAAATAGCGCAATAATTAATTAATAACGATGCTAATTTATTAATTGATAAATCACACCAATTTTTCCTATATAGATGCTGTAATGAATGTGGTTATCAATTACATATACGATTTCCGTTATGAAATATTTCAAACAGCGCAATAATTAATTAATAACGATGCTAATTTATTAATTGATAAAGCTTTTTGGCATTATTTGTTTTTAACGCGGAATAATATATATATTCTTAAAATAAATTAACCTATGAATAATTTTATACGATTTTTATTACACGGATTACTTCATTGTTGCAACTTATTAATATTTTCGGAATATTTTTGGGCGGTTCTGTCGAATGCAACTTCGGGTGTAGCGATTGTTTATTAAATCAGTAAGATGGTCTGATTTGATTAAAATAGAAATATATGTAGGAACATATACCGGTCGCGTTGATTAATTGAGTTGTTATGAAGTATAAGTATATATACATGTATTAAGTAAAATATTTTTTATTATTTTTTACCACTAATTTCTATTAGAGAGCGGGTATTTATATATTGTTATTATAAATTCTTTCAAAATATGAATATCATTATTATTTCAAAGGTAAAATTAATATCGATATATATATATATATATATATATATATATATATATATATATATATTCGTATTTTTTTATTGTATATCAATATTTCGTGTTCCAAACAAACTATGCTAATAGGAGATGATCAAGTTCTTATCCATGAATAAATTAGCAATAAGTCCGCTAACGGATACTTTTTGTAACTCGGATGTAGAAAATATTCATTTTAGCGTGTGTTTGTTTCGGCTGATTTGAATTTTTATTCGAATATAGTAAAAATATAATCATTATTTTTAGAAAAAGATGAAATTGTGACAAAGATCAGTTTATAATTTTTCATTATTCGAATGTAAATTGGCGGAGCCCTAGTAAATAAATAAATACGTGCGTGTTTGTATATGTAATATATACATATATGTAATCTGTGTAACGTGACAGATGTTTATCTTATCAGAAACTGGAGGTGTGGGGGGTTAAGATTATCGTAATATTTCAAGATATAACAGAGTGTAATAAAAATATTTGACTGGGAAAAATTTAAATGTTAATTTATGTTCTTTCGGTAAAAATCGTTTAATTGACTATTTTGTTTTATATGCGGGTATTATACGCGTAATAAGCAATTGTCTATACGTCATTATTGTTTGTCTTCTACATTACTTCTTCTCGTAATTTTTCGTTATGTTCGTTGGATTTTTTTTCTTTAGAATATTTTTTTTTTTCTGAATATTATGACGCTTGTGATTAAATCTGCGAACGATTACACAAAAATTTTCTTGAAGCGTGAGTGTGGCGATACGCGCTATGTGCTTCAATGGAGACAATTTATTCGTTAGCGATCGCCATCTGTAATTAGACGAATGAGAAACAGCTGTGTGTCATTTTATTACGCGTGTATCGACTTTGTTTTGTGTATAACGTTACTTCGCCATTAATAAATGAACGGCATATTAAATCGGATGTTTATATTGTGAAGGATTTTTCATATGTCTATTCAGTTATGCCATGTGTAGATAAATTTCGCATTCCCCGTCACAACTTTTCCTTTAATTACGGATATATACATACTTTTTTTTTTTTATCGAGAGTCGATGATAATGTATTATTTATTATTATCATTATTGTTGTTCCATTTTTATCGATAGATTTAATTGATATAAATTAATTGGAATATTTGAAAATAGTGGAATGTTTCTTATTATTATTTTGTTCGTAACGAATTCTTCGGATCTATAAAACGACATTCGATGTACTGTATATAGATAATGTTGTTAAAGATATCTCGAATTTATTTTCGTCATTTTCAAGTCACACGAGTAAATAATACACGATCGATTTGAAGTAGCGACATTTGCATCATTAATAACCCAGAATTTTTTCCCACGCCTTAATTCCGAGAATCTCTGTTTTTGCGGTATTTTTTATTTCGTTGTCTCTGTTCAGTAACCGGAAGATCATATATATATATAAAATATGTATATGTAAATAAATTTGTTTTTTCCTTATGGATTTTCCGCTAGGTAAACATTCGAAAATGGGAAATTTTTGAACAAGATACTATTTTTCGGTTATTTATATTTGCAAGTTATGATTGTCATTTTAAAATATAAATAACACTTCTGTAGCTTTCGAGTAATCAAAAACTTTTTTATATACTTGCAAAATTCTCTTAGTATTATTATTTTTATTAAAATTCATCCGGCTTATAAATATTGGTACGAAAATGAAAAATTTTGAATATAATCCAATTTTTCGCCTATCCGTATTTGCGCATCATAATTGTGGTCTTTTGCGTAAACCACACGTGTGTAGCTTATGATTTATGAACGATGCGAAGCTTTCCTTCTTTTGTGAAACTTCTATTGGCGTGTACATGGGGAGTTAGCCCGTAAAACGAGCGAGCGAGCCAAAGGCTTATGTACATATGCTTATAGACAGACCGATTCTCACAGTGTAGTCGGGCTCCACCTCTCTTTCCCGCATGCTGTACTCATATACGTGCATATTCAGTTTACATACATACATACAAACACGTACAGGAATTATGACTGACTTGCGTGTATATATATATATATATATATACGCGTAAAAATTTTTTTGCGTGTTCGTATTCTTTCTCTTGCGCATGCGCGAACGGCTAACATTTGAATCATCGCTACGTGAAGTTGAGTATAGCGGAGAGTGCGTTCCTTTTAGTTGTAAAATTTGTACGAAATCGCGGGTTTATTAAATAAATGTCTTTTTGGAAAAATAAGTTTCACTTCTTTCCTGAGCTCCGTGGCACAAATTTTTTTTTGTAAAAAATTTATTCCGTATAAATAATTTTATGAGACTAGGTTATTTCAGCTAATAATTCGAACGATTTAATATTGCTTAAGATATGTTTAATAAAATAAACGTATGGCGATGGGTTTTGTTTGTGGTCTCGTAAAAAAAAAATATAAATCAAAAATGTCTAATATTCATCTGAACCGAGGTGAATTTTTAATGATTATTTTTCCGAATTCGGCATTTCGAAAATTTCAAATAGTCAGATTTTGTCGATTTTCCATACATTAGACGCGTCTTGATCTTTACTTTTGTCCTGTGTACAAATTAGCTGTTCAAATATGATAGAACCCCTTATATCCTGTAAATAGTCTAAAATCTTAAATCTCCGAATTGTTTGTTCATATATGATTGAAAATACTTATGTCGGTTGTCAGTGATTAAGAATTATTCCTGTTTACCATAGTAGAGCATTATTAAAAGTTCCGTCTTACGTAAAAAGTAGAACACGAGTTCGTTCCTATATAAAACCACCTGAGCGGAAACCCTCAGTTATAAAATTTACTATTTCTTTTTTCTACCAAAATATTATCCTATTTTGATATTTAAGATTGAAATTCAATGTCACACGAAGGTAGTTTGGTGAAAAGTTATTTTCGATCTTGTCCTTCCGTCTATGTTTAATCTCAAAGGTTCCGCTAATTAAGACCCTGCAGGTTACGACCTAGTTGTTGGACTTGAAATTTCCGGTTCATTCGTAAATGTTATAATTTTGGATATTAACGATGTTAAATACCAACCGAAAATTCGGAATTGGAATTTTTATAAACCTCGTTTGGTAGGGAAACTATGTCTCATTGAGACTGAAAATAAAAAATTTTGATATAAATTTTTTTAATGCGCAATTATTAACTGGATACGGTAAGCTTGTATCATATTTATATAGGTTTAAGCTTGCCAATGATCCATCGTGTTCACTATGTTCATCAGTTGATGATGATATTAGGCATACATTGTTTCAGTGTTCTACCTTTGCTGCTATTTGTGTTAAGTTTGGGGGTCCAGGAATGAAATACGGTTTTGAAGACCACCGTTTTTTGCGTGATTTGTTTTGTTTTTTTTTTTTAATATATACTTTAATTATTTTATGTATATTGATAATGAATGTATGATCTTCGAACCGTTTAACAGACTGCATGCAATGGAGGTAGTGTCAATAAATCATTTGAAATCTATATTGATTACCGTATATGTTGAAAACTCGAACGATTGCAATCGTTAACGAGGTATATTTAATAAATATCAATAGTGTTTATTAACATTGTAGTTGACGTATCTTTAATTAACATAACTAAAGTTTCATCAATTCGTTAGCCAGTAGGTTACGTCGTGTAAGCAATTCTGGTCCGTTTCGAACAAACCAACTTAGGAAAGCATATATGGGATGGTTTTCCATTAACTTCTCCCCGGGTTCCTTACTTTTCTAGCAACTTTGTTCTCGTTTACCGACCATTAAATACAGATTACTTGATTGGAGGTCTTTTTACCATTTAAAATACTCAACTTTAGTTCGAGTCGAACTCAGATTTGTGTGAGCAGAACGTTAAAACATTATCGCTAAGGCACGAGAATCATTATAATTTAATATAAATAAAGGAAAATACAACGAATTCAAGGAGATAATCTTTATATAATAATATATGTGTATGTGTGTGTGTGTGTGTGCATGTATGTATGTGACTTTAACTTAGAAGAGGATAATTAATTTAAGATATAGTTCGGAACGTAGTAATGTTATTAAAGGACATTCGAAGAACACACGTCTAGTACGAAAGGACGGTAAGGAGTTTCATAAGAAATAGGGAGCCCGGTAAAAAGTAATGCCCGAATCGGAATTTGTTGCTGAGTACAATTGATGTACGTTTAATGTTCTTTTAAAAAGTAGAACCACGCAGATTAGGAACAGACGGTTGTAATTGTTAGTATTGAGTGAGGTTCGCGATCAGTAAATATGGAATCATTACAACAAGCAGTGCTGGTAGAGTTAAGGTGTTATAGGTTTGGTAGTTTTTGATGACGTACAGTTGAAAAGTTTTATACTTGAATATAATAATTTTTAGTAATTTTAATTTGTGTGTTATAATACATACTATTCTTTGCCAAACGCTGGATAAAAAAAACATAAATTTAGTATATATATATATATATATATATAAAATAAGTAATAATGTGGTAAAAACATCGCGTATATAATAATTATAAAAATGTGAACATATAAGTTTTTCATGTAAAAAAAAAAAACAAACGAGATAAAAAATAATGAAGAGGCAATTTTTTCCGTGTTTCATTATTGAGAACGAAAATTGTAGAGCATAATTGTCTTGTTTGTCATTGTTGGAATGCGCTATTCGACACATATGTCAAGTAGTGTTATCACAGCGTCGAGTCTTATAATTCTCTTCTTATCATCATTTGAAAGCTTATGATCGTGAGAACAAGAGGTAACTTCAAGCGATAATGACTGATAAAGTACACACACTGGCTCGTATTGCATATATATATATATATATATATATATATATATGCATGCATACGTGTACGTGATCAGAATGCTTTGCCCTATAAAATATTATTTACCCAATCCTACATTTCTAACTTGTTGTTATTATTGATCGAATATTAGCTTACCTTATAGGGATAAAATAGTGTGTAATCGTAGAAGAAAGATTAAACGCCGGTAAAGTTTGATGTGTCCGTACGGTATATTGCGTAAAACTTTATAATTTTCGAATTTATAAATTTAATATTATCGTATGCTTAAACTTATCGTACCCTATAACGATATTTATGGATTTTATTTCCGCGTTTCGTAATTTAGAATGTTAATATAGCTTTACACGAGTACTTTATACGCCGTAAATAAGGAAATCTTCTTCGTAATTTCATGTTTACCTAATGGTCGATCTTTACTTACGAGGTATTTATTTATTTATTGGTTATCTAGAAATAAGTAACGTAGCTTTATAAAGTACAACATAACGAATATATATTACTTATTTAATTATATATATATATATATTTATAAAAAAATAATAAAACGAAGAACTAATATGATCGGTCACATTTTAAGACATGAAAGCTTATTAAAGATAATTATAGAAGGACGGATGAATTGGAAACGCGGAAAGGGAAGACCAAGAAATCAATATATACAAATAATAGAAGATACTGCTAGCACAGGATATACGGATATGAAGAGGAAAACAGAAAACCGTCAGTTGTGGAAGAAATTAGCAAACCAGTCTTAGGACTCATGACTACATGATGATATATATATATATATATTATAATATCGCCCGCTATTATGGATGGAAAGATATGAATTTGGCGCTTACAAATAATTGTATAACGGCATGAAAGTAGGAGGTTATTTTATTTACCTTTTTTTTTTTTTTCGGAGAGGGGTGGAAAAGGGAAATTCATTTTAAAATTGTAAGTTAATGCTATAATTTTCCCTAAGGAAGTGGCGACACTTATTCAAAGTCCATATTTGATTTTTCGTATAAAACGAATTATTTCAAAATACCCAGAATAAATATTCCACACAAAAACATCTTAGCCAATCATCTTCGTTTTACCACTCCTAATCGTCTCATTACTAGATGACGTATAAAATGACCAAATAAAACATGTAAACTCGTATATTTCATTTCAGCAATAGACTAAACTTCGAAAACATCATAAAAATGTGTTAAAACGAAAGCTGATAAAACGATTGTATATATATATATATATATATATATATATATATATATATATATATATATATATATAATATATATATATGTCAGTGTGTGTGAAATGTATTAATTTCTTATGTTAACTGATCTTCAGTAGTTTGTCATATTCGGATTACAACATAACTAATAACAATTGACACGAATAAAATAATATAATATAAAACTAATAAATCGTATACAAGAAGTGTAATAACAGTTATTAACTATAAATAACTTGACTATAGAATATTTAGTATAAAATTGTGATTAATAGTTAAGAATTTTTCTTTGTTTCTTGTATATCCTTTTTTTTTATCTTATGTTTTAGTTTATTATCGTTAGTTATTATTAGTCAAGTTATAACCACCTTCATTGTTGAATAATTAGTTACTTTTTTACTCGTCACTTAATTATTGTTATTTTTAAAACTATATCATCAGCTACTAAGCCGCAGAGATGATGTGGTCATCGCTAGATTGGACTACGTCTCACTCGTGCGTATCTTATTAATAAAATTTTCGCTTCAATGTATTTCGGCTGAAGCATTATCCTCTCGATTTCCAATGTTTCTAGTTGATACTCCTCGTTTAGAGCGTCTGATAATCTTCCTCCTTCGCTTCATCACCTCTTCAAAGATGGCCATGTTTCATTGCCGAATCGAATTACCTTCATCCTTACTCGTTGCAACAAAATTATAATTACCGTCCGTTTGAAAATAATTATTTTTTACTCAACTACGCCGGTTCTAAATAAGATCATTACGAATTCGAACGCTTTTCGCAACGTATGTTATTGTAAAATTAGAAAATTCTTAAAATTTCGAATTTTGGTAAATAGAAACGAGTTAGTTCTGCAAAAACGGATAAGAAATTTGCCTCGAAAGTAAACGTTATTAGAAGAATCGGTTTTTCTACGAAATGTTGGGACAAACAGTTTTAATCGTTTGAGTGACGATAATAGTCTACAATAGCAGTTATCATCGGCTAAATCGTTATGTTTTCACTTTACTTTAAGCGATGGATTTATATGTTTTGTACGTTATTTTGCCACGTATTGCTAGAAATTTTGTCAAAAATTTCCGATATATGACCTATTATTTTGAAGTTAACGACCGTCGTCGACGTATGTATTTATTATGACCTTAGAGAAACGTTTTCTACGCTGTGGAACGATTAAGACGTTACAGTTTGTAAATGTTAAACAACTTATGTATAATAGGTATATATGTATGTGTGTGTTTTTGTTCGTATATAACGCGTAGATGTACGAGGGTCTCTGTTTATTTGGGGCTTATGATTAACATGTAGTAATGTGAAAAGTAATGACAAAGAAAAAGTCCACGGAGAACTGATGACCGTTTTGCAATCTAACGGAAGTTGCGTATGTAGAATGAACTTAACTCCGAAATAATAATAGACCGTCTGAACTAATCAAATGATTCGTTATATTAATATATATAAAACAACGAGTAGTCATCTTTTTTGAAGTGAAATTTCTATTGGCGCGGTATATATGTGGAGTTAATCCACAAAACGAGCGAGCGAGCCGAATTAACGGACGCATATATATATATATATATATATATATATTCACGCACACACGGACACATACACACGCACGTATATATATATATATATATATATATATTATTATACATATATAACTACGTTTTCTTGCGTTGGGTGTGTCAACGAAATAACGGACGGAGATATATATATGTGTGTGTGTGTTTAAAACTGTATCGAATTTAGTTAAAACGTCTTTAAGTTTCATTTCTTGTCTGCACTCCGAGACACAGATGGTTTTTTTAAAGCCTATCGTAGTGTAATAAGTGTGTATTAAAACAGTTATCTCTCTTTATCTAACGATAATAATATTTTTAAATTGACAAAATGTATCTCTTATTTTTTAAATTAATTTAAGGATCGAGCAATAATAATTAAAATAATATTAACGAATAAACAGTTATTTCCGATTAAATCGTTTAAGAAATCACTCGGTAAATGTTTATGGTTGGAGGTAATTTCAGTATTAGGTTCAGTATGTTATATGTTCAAGTAGAGTATATAGCCGCTTGATTATCGAAAAGTTTCGTAGTTGTAAATTACTTTTCCTTTTTGAACGATTTGTTCCAAATTTATTTATTATTATTTTATAGGCTTCTGTACACATTAAAGATATTGCCACTGACATGTTATTGCATCTGTAATATTAAATAATTGACTATAATTACATCGTCAGTCTGCGCCGTCCCCTTGAAGTCTTGCCAGCTATTTCTTCGTGTACAACAGTTTCAAACAGTTTGTCATGTTTCATCATGAAGAATTTCTTTTTCCCCTCCCTAATTATTAGGATCTTTTCTCA
Organism: Coronaproctus castanopsis; assembly: GCA_032883995.1. Lineage (NCBI taxonomy): Eukaryota > Metazoa > Arthropoda > Insecta > Hemiptera > Monophlebidae > Coronaproctus > Coronaproctus castanopsis. The sequence goes on from CM065053.1 coordinate 139,285,332, forward strand.
TAGTCCGGTCCGTCTGAGCATTTAGTCGTTGGTCATTTTCTCTACCACCATTTGATACGATGTAGACGACGATAGCACCGCATTTTGAAAGCGCGTATTTTCTTTTCGACGGATTCCTTCATTACCCACGTGTCCGAAGCATAACGCACTATGGATACGTAACATTTTAGTACTTTCAACCGTACATTATCGTTCATCGTTTTGTCTCGTAAGTATTTATTAAAAGCGCATATTCCGATTCTTCATCTTATTTACGTACTTCTTCAAGCTGTAAGCCATCCGAATAAATACGCAACGCGCTATTCGATGTGACTATTGCTATCTGCGTGACGTTTGTTTTAGCCGCGTTTATTTTCGTCCCGTATTTCGTACTTTCTGTCACTAGCCGGTGTACCATTCTATGTAACCGTTGCGGTGTTTCACTAATTAGCACACCTTCTGCATAAGTGATACTGCCAAGTTTTTTACCGTCCACTTTGAACTTTGAACCGTGCGTTTGTAAGAGCACGATGTTTCATCATCTCGTCTGAGTAGAGGTTGAACAACTTGGATGTTAATCCCTGCCTTACGACCCATTGTATATTACACGTTTCGTTTATTATGTACGACCCTACTGCTACATTCGATTTTTGTCGCCAATATAAATTTATAATAAATTGAATGTTTTCTTTGTCGATCTCGTATCCGTGAAGGGCTCGGATCATTTTCTCATGATTAACTATATCAAATGTTTTTTCGTAGTCGACGAAACACATAGACCGGTTCACTTCGAGTGCTCTTTCGATAATCATCTACGTTGGTTTATCCTATTAATTTAGTTTGCTCTTCGTTAATTTCTAATCCGCGCTTTCTGACAATTCGTTTTAAGAGACGTTTTACTTCTCTAATACTGTTATCAGTATTGTGCCGTCTGCAAAACGTAGACTATTTATTTTCCTACTGCTAATAGAAAAACCACCATTCCAGCTGTTTAGTACTTGGCTCATAACGTCTTCCCGTATAGATTGAATTTTGTCTCCTTTTTTTATTTTAATTTTACTTTAATTTTTTTTTTTTTTTTTTTATCCTATCGTTTCGTCACTGCGTACTATATTTTCATTGTGATCGTATGGCTAATGAGGTATGTCGGCTAATTCTCATTACTATATCTTTTCTCAAATAACGCTATTTAGCCTAGTCTACAAAGCGTAGGAATCATCGGAGGGTCGTTTGCGTTCTAAATTAATTATTATTTTTTCTTTTCTGAATACTCATTCGGTTAAAATCATCTAACGTCGTAATGTACGCGTATATTTTTTCGTGTGTGTGTGTATATTAATTAAATATGTGTTTTTTGTTTCGTTTGTTAAACTGTTCAGGTCTCGTAAATGAGCTAGTAAAAATAACGTCGCGTCGGTTATATAAAAATTGCCAAGACGATTTTTAGACGATAAAAGAAAATTATTAAAAACGATGAGTAGTAGGACGTTTCGCACGAATTATCGTTTGTCGTTTTTAAGACGAAGTCGTATTATCGCTTTTCCGTATTTTATGGACAATTTCTGATGGAGGCTGATACACAAACTAGCGGCATATACGACGTGGGCGCAACAACGAATGGCGGCAATTTTATCGGCACAGACGGTAGAAAGGACACGTCATCGTTGTACGACGATCCGTTTTTAGCGGATGTTTGGATCGGAATGATTTTACTATTGATGGCATTTATGTGCGTCGGCTACTTGTTCACCTGCTTACTGTATCATAAGTTTAAGCGTTGGAAACGGCAAAGTAAGTATCGCCATTATTTATATCGTTTTCCAGCTGTCGCAATAAAAAGCTCTGTATTGAATTCTGACAATGACCTTTTACGTGCCGATGACCACGGCACTTGTTTATTCTGATATCGATCTAAATAGTAATCTTCAGACACAGCACTCGCTAGAGTTGAAAACTGATTTAAAATAAAATAATAACAGTCGATAAGAACAAATCTGTAAATATAAACACTAGCATCCTCCTATTAGAATCAACAACGCGGAAATACCGATCGGAACAAGCGCGAAATATCGGGGGCTAACGCTACGATAACAGATTAATATTATTTTATCGTTAATTAATATCTTTAACGAGACTCGACACATCTCAAATGTGATATTTTATTTTTTATTGCATTAATTATTTTATTCATTTTGTAACGTAGAAAAGGAGAAATGTGACCGAAGTCGTGCGTTAGATAACAAAACGTGTCACTCTTTTCACGTTTGTTTATATTATGATTAATTTTCTCGAAAAATTTCGTAATCGTTTTTTTTTCTTTATATATATTTTCGGCACTTTACTTTTTATTTCGATTTTGGTTTCGCTTTTAGTATTCAATTCGCCCTTGTTTACTTATTATATATGTTCTCAGTACTCGACTCGTACACGTATAATGTTCGATCGATATATCAGAAATATTTGGTAACGTCATCCACGTAGCTGTACGTAGTTATTTTGTCTAGCGTTTACGACTGTATTTTTTTATCTTTTTTTTTTTTATTTTTTATTACGTATCATATTTATGTTTGACCAATTTTATCGCTCTTACGTAACGTTAAAAACTCTCGTATCTTAATCTTAAGTTACACGCTTCATTTCGACGATGGTGCAGCTATTAAGGAACATCGTGCCGTTTGGCACGTGACGGAAAAAAAAAGTCTACAGTAAAAATGAAATCGACAAAATATAATAAGTACGACGACTTCACGATGATACATCCAGATATAAATGTAATAGAACGGCTCAAGTCAATATGTACAGAAGCTCGGCTCAACTAATTGTTGATAAATTTGACGAGTCTCAGTCGTACAGACTTAAATATTTGACCGAAAATGTGGATAAACCTGAATTTATTCCAGATCTATACAGCTTGTCGTTCGATTTTAACCTCTGCAGGTATTTACGAACTAAATCTAATTGCGTCCGAACGAAATAAGTAAGATGTGTGAAAAATGCCGAATAATTTGGAAGATCAGCGGTAACGTAACACGTGGCTAGCGTGAAAACGAACAAACAGACGGTCGTATTCTGACGAAATCCTGAAAGCGATTAGAAAGAGATAATCACAAGGTGCTCTGTCTAATAAGGCAAAATAATTGGTTGGGAAACTAGATATTAATTTATAAAATTTTATATATAATAATATATAGTAAATTGTTGTTTATGTTCAAAATACGCATAATAATAATAATCAAATCAAATTTATTTTAATTTCAATACAATACACCGATACATTTCAAATAGAAGAAATATAAAATAAAAATTAATTGCAAACGAATACGAATAAACAAATAAAATAAAATAAAAACCGGATAAATAAACATTGAGAAATTAATTAAAGTACTACTACTAATAATAGTAATTGTTTATATGAAACTAAAATAAAGAGAATAAAACCGCTTATGCGACGGCTGGATTATTATTATAATATTAAAACAATCGAAATATTTATCCGAACTTAATTATTAGTAATCCACATAGCCTTTATTTATATAAACAGTTAATCACAGCACCTGCAGAGGACTGAATCATGTGAATTTATCCATGCTACAAAATACAGAGTAGGTTTTGATGAATGTATAATTTCTCTTTTAAATTTTCATAATTAATTCATGAAAACTGTCATCGTTTAACACACTTTTCTCGTCTTTGCGTGCAGATGCATTTAGTTAATAGTTCCCTTCGCCTTCTTTTGTAATTAATTAGGGTAATTTTTAATTCTCTATGCGATTGTACTCCACTGCTTCGGCATAAATTGCCTGCAACTCTCGAATAATCGGATTTATTATCGTTTATATTATTTAGTAGTGCCGGCACCTGCTGCACTAACGATGGGGGCGCCCAATTACTTATGGAGGTACTAAATCAGATTTAAAAGGTTCAGTGAATGCAGTAATCGAAGTCGGCTTTTTTTTTATTGTTTTTGCGTTGATAATTTAATATTTAGTAACTCCTTGATTTAATGTGTGTAAATAATATTTCTTATTAGCCTTAAATGTTGAATACGAATTTTTTTTAATTCGTTTAGGCTAATTTTCATATTTAAATTTGTTCTAATTTTTCGTTTCAATTTATAATAGTGTTTTTTTCTTCTTAGAATAAAAATGAGTTGAAAAAAAATCTGATCTAAAAATTAACAGTTTGAAATTTGAACGCTAACACTATTTTTCATCTGACCTATTTTATTCATTTATTCTGTAACAGAGGTGAATATTTAAAATGTAATTCGTTTATTTTTTTCCTTCGAAACGCTGCCGTAAAATTGTAACATTCTGAAATGCAGTTTTATCGAACGGTAGATCTTCGTTAAATTTACAAATGATAGACATTTTTATGTTTATTATGTGCACGTGATGACCTGCCAGTTAAACACGTTATTAAGTACATTATTATTATCATTAATATTTCATCATTATTTATCATAAATATTACGTGTGATTATTATTATTACTATTATTATTTTTTTCATATGCCTTATTTTTTCATGATTATCAACATTTATGACAGTATATAAAGTTAATTCCGATCAACGATGAACGAGTGTTTTGATTTTATGTAAACAAGCTTGTTTTCAACAGTTGCTTTACTTTAAACTGGTCCTCCAAGGTTATTTTATCGAATTAATATATACAAATTATTCAGTGTGAAGTTAAGTAGAAAAATATGTTTTATATGTAAAAGTAATATCGTTGGTTGTTTTAAAAAATTAATTAATTTATATTTAGTTTATTTTTCTAGTTGTTTGGGTGTAATTTTTGAAATCAAATCTAGTGGAAGTATTAGTTAAAACCGGCAATTTTGCTTTAAATCTTGCGTATAAAGTACTAATTATGTAGAACAATTCTTTAGACAATGAAAAAGATTTGCTTATAAATAGAATAAAATTATTTGTTGTAATTTTCCAAGCGGCAAAACTAGAATGAAGGAAAGAACGATAAATTGAATTGCTTCAATTGTAAATTTTAAATTGAAAACGATTCTAATTTGTGAAAAATTCGTTCCGTATTAATGAGTGAGAATTTTGATAGGAACTGAAATCAGAAACTTTTTGTCTATGCTCTGCATAAATATGAGATAAGTAACATATGTACTTTGGAATCATTTGTCAATTATATATATATGTATATGTTTTTACATTATGTAAATCTCCATATGCCGTTTGTAACTACCAGGGGTATTATAGTATAAGGAGACATGTGTCTAATTTATATGTACGCTAGGAGTCCGCTCTGTCTGGAAAAAGTCAGGATTGAGAGTTGTTTGAGAGGATTTTGTATATCGAGCCGTGTATTTTAACATGCGTGGTATAAGTGTTTGGCAGTTGTAGATTAAGTGTATGACTGTTGGTTCTGTTAAATGTCCGCATAGGGAGCAGTTTGTTGGTGGAGGCGTTTTGGTATATAGATAATTGTGCGATATGGCTGTATGGCCCACACCGTATTCTTTTGTGCTTGTCCATCTGGAGGCCACCAAGTTTCTATGGTTGATTTTATGCTCCTAAGGAAGATTGTTTGTGAGGCTCAGTTGATAGTCCATTCCCGTTTACTGTTATTCATGAATAGTGTGCTAATGTTGGTGGAGGTGGTGATTATTCTGGTATTGGTGAAAGTACCATAGACCGGGGCTTCAAGGTCTATTTTATCACTAGCGCACATCTCAATGTCACTTGTGATCCACAGAAAGCGTATTTCACATCATTCCTTATGTAGTTTGTGTTGATTGTGTTGAATTTCTAATATTATTGTATTCTTGTTGTCCTGACGGAATATTAGTTGTAGAAAGTAGAGGGAGTCTGTGACAATCAATGTTTTTCGATGTGGAAGTACAGCTGATCTGATGTACTTAATACAGTACATAATTCCATACAACTCTACATTCAGAGAAGTGCAGCCATCGCCTAGTCGGATTGAATGTAATATATTATTGTTTTGATAAAAGTAAGCTGCTGGTGAATTGTCACCGCCTGCTGTAGATTTTGCTCCTTCCGTGTATGCGTGCGTGTAGTCATTGTATTTTCGAAGGGTCCCTAATATCATTTATTTTATATTTGTAAGGTGTGTAGACTTATTGTGCTGTGTGAGAAATAAATCTATTTTTCGTTTCAGAAGAGTCCCAAGGAGATATCATTACATGGAATGAAGCGTATGTGATATGTTGATAGTATAGTAAGTAGCTTTGGTATAGGGTCATTTGGAACATAGGGGTTAAGGGATGTACATTCTTTGGTGTATGCAGATGTTTTATTGTAGCTAAGCAGACGGCTTAAATAAAGGTAAGTATAGTATTTTCTGTAGTATATAAGTGGGAAGGTTCCTGCTAATGCACACAAGCTCTTTGATGGTGATGAGGGATGTACTACAAGGATGGATCGAACTCCAGCATGATGTACTGTACGTAATGTTCTTAATATGGAGAGTATACCTGACACCTATATTTGATTCGTGATAGGATTATAGATTTATATATATATTTAAGTGGATTTGGATATTTATATTATATTTTCAGAATTGGGAGCAGTTTTAAGTACCAACTTTTGTCTTCAGTTAGATGGTAACGCCAGGTTAATTTGGAGTCGAACAATAAACCAAGGAATTTCAATCTTGTTTTGTTAAGGGAAAGTTGTTTATACTTAAGGAAAAACTGGAGGATAGAAGGCGCCTCTTATGGAAAATAATGTATGATGATTTTGATGTAGAAAAATATAAACTTTTTTATCGGACCATTGCTGCAAACGGTCAATGTTTTTTTTTGTAGGATTTTTTTGTGCATTAGAAGGAAGACTGGATGACAAGGAAATTAAGATCGTCAATGTAAACCCGAGCAGTTACAAGGCTGCGAGATATAATTTAATATGTCATCGATATATAACATGAATAAGGTTATTTCGGTCTGAACTGGTGTTGATTTTGACAAACCGATTTTAACTTGAAAAGTTCGGTTATTTAGGAAACTGTATAAATAGTTGCCTAAATTAACGCATATACGGCGGGCTTTATTTTTATTAATAATCCATGTCGCCACAAACGATCAAACGCTTTTTCTAAATCAAAGAATACAGCATATAAGTGCTGTTTAGCCTCTGTAAAGTGAGAAGATGATATACAGCCTGTTACGATGCTAGTATCTGCACCTGTAAAGTGAGAAGATGATATATAGCCGATCTCGTCTTACGCCCACCAGTTTGCAAAGGAGAAAGGAGATTGTTATTTTCAAGAAAAAATAAGATACGCTGATTAATCATCTTCTCCAGTGTTTTTGAAAGAATACTCAGAAGAGATATTGGCCTATAATTATCTGGGAAGAAGTGATTTTTAGTGGGTTTTAATATTTGAATTACTATAGCTGAATTCCAGCTTTCGGGTATGATGCTGGATCTCCATATTTGGTTTTATAAATTTAAAAGGAATAGTTTTGCACTTGTGGAAGGTGTTTTTTAACATATAAGGATGTACTGAATTTTGATGAGGTGCAGTGTTTAGTGTATGTAGATTGAGCTGAAAGTTTAGTTCTGAGATATTAAAGTCATAGTTGTATGATGCAGCAGGATCTTTTGGAAATATATTTGCTTTTTTTTCAGCCGCTGATTTTATGTCAAGAAAAACGGCTGAATATCTCAGGGATGAAGATTGGCTTTGCAAAGTGTCGGGAAAGAGAATTAGCTACATCATTTGGATCAAAAATAATTTTTCCACCTATCCTCAATGACGTAGGAGTGTGGTATGGAACTTACACCATTGAGTGTTTTTATTTTTGACCACATATAATGACTGGATGCTGACTGTGGAATAGAAGAAACAAAATTGTGCCGGGATTGACATTTTTTTTGATTTGATGAGATTACGACCTGTAGTGCGTGATTTTTTTAAAATGAATTAGGTCAGTGATTTCCCGTGAGTGTTTATTTATTTCCTGAGTGCAAGTTTGCGTTGTTGAATTAAGAAAGAATGTACATGTAATTTTTTTCGACGACATTCGCATACGTAAAAATAAATTAAATTTCATGAATTCCTAAAACATTAAATGTTATACTATTAATAACGTATGTTTATATATAATATATACATATTTTCATTTTTAGTAATTGGACGCGTCCCGGTTAACTATTTATTGTAATATATAAAAAGATAAGTAGGTGTAGTGTTTTAGATATAATATGTAACATATTTTTTTGAATCATTTGCCAGTGTTATAAATTTTAGAAAGGACGAAATATGTGTTGTCTTTCTAAAGGAAATCGATAACCTCAGAGTTATTTGTTATTTGTGATCATTTGTATACGCAAGGGCGGGGCACGGAGAGCAAAAGAGTTTCATTGATTATATGTACGTGTATACTTGTACTCCCTACTTTATAAAATCGATATATATCCATGTGGAAAAAGTGGACCTTTATGGAATCGGCAAAACTCTTCAAGACAATAAGGATTTGCCAATCGGAAGATCGACAAGAAATTAAAAGATACAAAATAGATGTAGAATACAGTTAAACTAGACTGGCAGATGAAGAAAAACTAGCTGAAGATTTTTTCAGGAGGTAGATTATACAAAAAAGGAGGCAAAAAACTGAGGAGAACCGGTTGGAATAAATGGTCTTATATTAAAAAAAAAAAGTATGGACGAAGGAAAAGAACAAATCTACGAAGAACTTTAAAATCGATTAAAACTGGCAAAAATTAAAATGATTATTCTAATAGATTTTAATGCCGAAGTATGTCAAAACAAGGACCTTGAATCGACAAGAAAAATGAAAACGGGGAGTGTCTCTCGATTTTAACCCAGAAATAGTTTATTCGTTACCAATACATACGCTGAAATACATTCATAAAGCCTTGTGGGTGCACCCTAGGGGGAAAATAGCACTCTTATTCGATTATGTATTAACAAGGAAAGAATAGAAAAATGAATGTCTAGTGACACAGTTTAATAAGGATATATTACTAAATTATATGTGCATTACGCAAAAACTGTACTAATATAAAATAGCGTATTAAAAAATCAGACGCGTGCCATCAGATATTCTTTTGTAGAATTATTCTGATACACTTTGGACTGATCGGATAATAAAAGTAAGAAGTTTCGGCTAGATGTTCCTTAATTAATCGGATATTATCGGTAAAACGTACGAATATGTACTCAGAATGAAAAATGAACGGATTTCTAAAAGAATGATACGCGATATTCCGTTTAATGGTAAATGTTCAACCAGGCCTACCATTAAAATATGTAATTTCGGTGTATTAAATCGAGAAAGGACAATTGGGAAATGTAAATGCCCAAAATCGTAGACCATGGACCGCCGTGATTCGAAACTTAACTGATGTTATTACGACGCAGAAATAAAAGAAAATTGTCAACAGTACACTTTATAACGGATCACATCGGCTTATTTTCGCATATGGACCCCACAGACATAAACACGGATAATGTAGAATGATTAGTCGAGTGAGAATGAAGGAAAATACATAAAACACAAATGTTATAGCTCAGTTATTAAATTCACAAAAATATTAAATCCCCGTTAATCTTTAAAACTGTCATATACGTTTATAACGGGCTTAACTTATTCGCCTATTAAGAATAATCATTCATCGTTCGTGTGTTGCGTTTTTGTCATTAATCTACATATGAATACTTAAAAATGCGACTCATTTATACTCACGATACGCGTACATTTTTAAAAATAACTTCCTTCCCCGAATAGACATAATAATGAAAAAGTAATTATAATAATAATGATGATAAATAATAATAATAATAATAATGACACTAATAATCATGTGAACATTGCGGGGTGATTTTTTAAAAAATAAATAAACTACAAAAAACTGGTTTAAGTCACTAAATTATAAATAAAACAAAATTAAAAAAAAGTTTAATAATCGTAAACATTTTTCGCTCCAAGCTTTTCGACGTCATTATCAAACGTACACAAAAAAACATTAATATATATTTTTTATAGCGATTAAAGTTCGTTTTTATTTTGTTTTATTTCTAATTCTTAAAATCACTACTCTTCGATATATCAACGTATAAGTCACTAAATCATTTATAAAAAACCAGGAAGCTTTTCAGCTATTAAGCCATTATCAGGTGTGGGCATAAAAAAATAAAATATAAAAATATGTGCAATTTATAAAAAATATAAAATGAAATAACAGATAATAAAATAAAACGAAAGAAAGTACTTAATTTAGATGTACAATATTGGAAGAAGTAGTAAACAGAGGATTTGATTATAAAATAATCTGATAGTGAAATTCATTTTGCGCTATTTTTTGTAATATTGCAGATCCAAATTAAGTATTTTCTCGTATTTTTTTTATTTAATATTTTTTATAAATTGAATATATTTTTATATTTTATATTGTAACGTTCACTCGATAACGATAGCCGAAAAACGTTGTAGTTTTTATATATATATATATATATATATATATATAAATTTAGTGATTTAATTTTTTCTTGTTTATTGACTACCTACTAATAATAATTGAATCGAATTTTATTGGTAAAATTACAAACGAGCTTATTAAAATATAACGGCAAGAAATAAAAATTAAAAATATAATAAATAATTAATTTTTTTTTCAAATTTCGCACATATGAATTAGCAAATTATTGTAGAATATGGAGGGGCGCAAAATACAAAGTTTCTACATTGACAACGTAAAACATGATGACAAATTAGTACGGAAATTAACACAAAAAAAGTTATTCCAAGTTAAAAGTATTATGCATAATATGTGTGCGTGTGTGTGTGTGTATATATTTATGTATGTATACGAATATTACATAAACATACGTATACTTTTAATTTATATACAAATTTTACTAAAGCACGTGTAAAGTACCAAGTATTCGGATAAGTAGCAATCACAACCCAATAACAAGTCAAATTTCAGCAGCTTGTCCAAACTTGGCAAAACGTAATCCTACGAATAATCGTAGATGCCTATCGTTTCTCCCGCAACGATGGCATACACCGCGACCTCGCAGTAAAAAGTGTACGCGAAGTAATACAAGATATTGCAAAGATGCATAAACGACGACTGCATGGACATCCCAATCTTGAAGCGAAAAAATTGCTTGACATCGAACTCGATACTCGCCGTTTGAAACGAATGAAACCGCATGACTTGATTTAGCATTAAGTATTAGTTTATATATGATATATGTAATTTAGTAAGAAGCCTTGCTCGCTGGAGCAAGTGTCTCCACACCCGTCTTTATGTTTAACACTAGTTTTAAGCATATACACCATCGTAATAATAGTAATACTTATTTGAGCGTAGTCTTAAGATCGTATTAACTCTTAAAATATATTAAGAAAAAAAAAATAGACATCGATATGAACAAATGCGCGGAAGTCGATTATGTCCAGAAAGTAAACGGACGATAGAGTCAATATACAATTGCAATAGTTGATGCTCGTAGAAGACAATTTTAAATACTAAGGACCAAGAGAGGTAGAGAGATAATAACGGCGGGGTGTAAGAATTGGCGAACCATGAATCGTAGACTACCGAGGAGTCTGAGTGAGATACCATATCTGAGGAAGTAAGGGTCGTAACAACAAGTGCACCATTAAAAACGATTTATCTCGCGAGAGTATCGGCGACAATAATGAAGTCCGGAAATCCAAGCGTATGCGATAAATATACCACGGTAATGTAGCGAGTAAGTCATGTAGCATCTCTAGTGGTATGTATCCCGAATTATATTTAAAGGAGGAATGTTTTAACGATATGAGGAAGCTTAATAAAATTAAATATCGATTAGAGGAATGGGAATTAATTCGGGATAAGAACTGGACTAATTTCAAGGAACCTTCGGTAGTGAAAATTGAAGTAAAAATAAGGGGAATATGAATGATTTGGAAATACTGTAACGCGGTATGAAGAATGTTCCTGTAACGGAAGGACGGGGAACTTTGGAGTCATTTGAAAATATCAGAACATGACTAGTTATCAAGTGTGATGGATTCGAAATTAATATGGTTAAAGGGGACGAAAACGAAGGTGGAAGCGTCAATTGTGATATTCAAAAGACTGGTCGAATATGAGCTAGTTAAAGTGAAGGACGGCACGGAAGTAAGATATGTTTATATATTTTCCAAATTTATAGTTGGTATTGGCGAGGTAAAGGAATACGAGAACTGGTGAAACGCCGTCTTTTGTAAATACGAATATTTCCTCTTCCTCATTAGGAATGAACATATTAACGCGGTGTAACAACACTCATAGCGGGATACGCGATTTGAAATCGAATGGAGGTTTAGGTTAATAGATAGTCGGAAATAATTACGGCCGGTCGAATAATATTATATTGTTATATTTTATGGGTTACGAAACACTAGGATAAAATCATTAAAATATTTTTCTTTTTCTTTTTTTAAAGTGATGCTAAAAATTTAATGAATTTATTTGAATGTGTACGATGTTTGACGAAACGTAGACGAACAAAAGAAATTTAAAATTCAAAGGTTATTATTCGAGATACGGCTAATAAAATGATTAAATAATAGATTGACTCGTACGAATTCACTGCGGAAGTTGGCGGCTAATATTTCGAATGGTAATGAACGCATGTTACATTATATATATATATATATATATATATATATAAAGAAAAACTATTAAATTATTATTAATAAATTAAACATTAATTAATACTAAAATTAAAACTTAATGTATACATATATATATTTTTGTTCTGTTTTGTATTCGTAGTACTGTATACATTCAAATATTTTTATTTATTTAAAAAAAAAAAAATTAAAGACAGCGGTAAATGCCACTTTTTTAACTATAAGTACTCTGCAAATAAACGGATTGGATTATGATAAATGTAAGGATCATTGTTAATTGAAAATGTGGAAGAATCGATGCTCTATAAGAAATTATATCGTACAGTGTTATATCGCCCCGTTAATAATAAGTGCAAGTCATAATTATATTAAGTAGTTTTAAAGTAACTACTTTGATAACTAGTTACTCCGTTCCAGTTATTATTTAAATCTACTTTACGTAAGTTACAGATGTGCGCCTATTTTAAAATATTCATTAGTTTGTACGCGCGTTTAAGTATACTCGTTTAATTGTCGGCTAAATATTAAATTTTACAGCGACTGATGCTTAGTTGAAAATTGTTTAATTTTGTAAATTTAAAATTTGACTGATGTATCAATTGAAAAATAAAGAATTTTAAATAAAATATTACCGAAATAACAAAATGAAAAAACAGATTATAAAATAATCTGTAAGTGAATGTGTATATAAATCAGCAATATAA